>JAPPVO010000036.1:168155144-168620829 GCA_030407325.1 Camellia japonica
TGATGTGTTAATGGTGGTGTTGTTGAGGTGGTGGTCGTCCTCAAAAATGAGTCCAAAATTAGAGCCCAAAATATTTCCAACCGCATTCATCGGATGACTCAAAGGCCCAAGCCGAAGGCAAAGGCCCCAAAAAAAATTTATTTGCAACCAAAGAAAGAAATGAGGGCACAATGCAAACCTCAGAATATAAGAATGAAGAATCTTATTTGTCAATTTATGCTTTGCCCCCAAACAATAGAGAGAAATCCCATTCGTGTCCTAATTTTTCTGTAACTAAAATTTTCTAATTTTTGTCACTGATGCAAATATATCCGTGCAAAAAGCTGGAAATGAATAGTAAACTTGGGTCTTTTCAAGTATTTTCATTTATGGTAAATAAATAAATTGTCCTTAGATTAGTATTTTTCATTTGAGATTTGTGATTTGTGATTTTTAGATTTATTTTCTGATTTAATATTACCCATTCGATTTTCTTTTCAATTTCAAATTTCATCTTGTGATTTTCTGACAACTACTTGCAATCAAGGATTTTAACTGATCCGAGTGTGATTTTCTACTTGTAAAAGTCGGTTCAAATTGTATTTTTTTCCCCTTCTTTGTAAATTGAATTTTGCTAAATTCGAAGCAACAAAATCATATTTTATCTTTTTAAGTGTTTTGTAATGATTTCTTAAGATTTTAATCTCTGTAACTAAATTATAGTAATAATATTTAGCAAACTTTGCGTGGACACTAGGGGGAGAAACTGTGAGTACTTACTATTTGGTCAACAATTATTTTATTTTATTTTATTATTGGGTGTGAATACATATAAAGGCCCAATTTGGGAGCTTGTTTAGGGCCCCAAAAGGATTAGGGTTGGCCTTGGCAGTGGAAGTGATGGTTGTAGAGTGACTACGGCAATGGTGGTAGGATGGTGGTGGTGGTGGTGGTGATAGGGCGTGGGAGTGGTGATTGTGGTAGTATTTATAACATTATTCCTCCTTTAAAAAGTATAAAATAGCTTTCACTGGAGACAACTCATTTTCAGTTGACTATGAAAAAAATATTTTTTGTTAAATTTTTGTTTTTCTAAATGCTAAAAAATGTGGACCATACAAATTTTTTTTTTTTCCCTATAATATTGTTATTTTGGGTTGATTTGTATCCTATAAATTGCAGTTGAAGAAAGCATAAAACAAAAGCAAGTTGAAAAGTAAACCCACAAAATGGGAACAAGTTAGTCAAATGTACAAGTTAATGATCTCCATATCAATCAAGCAGAAAGAGAGAATGTTTTATTATCACAGAATGATGAAAAAAATATCATGACAACATTCATATAATACATTGCAAGCATACAATTTGAAGTAAAATAATAATAATAATAATAATAATGTCATGAAGCTGCGATGCAACCACTCTAGCGTCTTATTAGTATGTATAACAATTTTTCAATATAGTATTGAAATAATCTCAACATCCACAAGCTCTGTGACCTCTCAAGTGCTAAATACTCAAAAAAATGAACTTCTAGCCTTGATTTCATTCATATAGGTTCAACCCATCTCACCCATCATCACTAGCTTCTTCTTCTTCCTCATAACCACCACATATATAGTGTAAAATTCAAAAATTGGCGGGCTGCTTTTAGTAAAATAATAAGCACGCCGCTGCCACTGAAACCCAAATCCCTGAACCCTAAAACTGAACCGAGCTTGAGAATGTTTGGCCAAATGCCCAATTTGAAGGGGCAATATCTTGAAAAATTCTTGTCTCTCCATCAGTGGTTGTGACCCTAAAGGAGAGAGACTGGCCATTGAGATAGGCATTGGATTGCCAGTTAGCTCCCCAGTTCATTGACATTGGCATCCAATCAGTCCTTGAACCTTTGATAGACACAGATTGAATGGATCCAGCCCCTCCCACATTGCTTATCATGACCAGCTCAAAGTAGTCCCTTCCATTGATCATGAATCTAACTCCACCATGTTTCTTGCAAGGAACCCTACACCCACATAAAAATTACAAAATTATAAGCCACTAATTTATCAAGAATGTTATCTATCTAGAAAAATATTTTTAAAACAGAGTGAGAGTCTCTCCACTTGGTGTATTATTGGGCTTCAATAGGCTCATCACATACCCCAATTCGATGATCTAAAACTGTTAATCTTGGAAGACCCTCTGAATAGATTCTATATAAAATATTTTTTTAAAAAAATCATATTGATTGGACAACGTTATCCCTAATCAATTAAATTTTTTAGAAGAATAATCTACTCAGAAGACTACAAAATTAACGGTTTGGATCATCGAGATGGATCCCATGGTGGGTCCAGTTGGTTATTTTATTCCTTTGAAAAGGGACTGACTTCTTTCAAAGTTAAGCTTATTAGGCCGATTATGGATTCTATTTTGATGATCTAAGCAAATCATTGTGTAGCCCTACGTATGTAGATCATCTATTAAAAAAAATCAAATTCATTATTCAATAATCGTAATCACATAATTTTATCAAATTTTATTTTAAAAAATTCGACCACAAGTAACTGTTCATATTTTTTAAATAAACTTCGTAAAATTATGTGACTAGATTTATTTTCATAGATGATCTACACACAAAACTACAAAACAAACAAGTCAGATCACTGAATCGGAAGCTATGGCAGCCCCATAGTCCGACTGATCCGACCAGTGCTTCTCTCATCCACTTAAAAAAATATCCATTGTAAAAAAATGAGAGAAGAGAATAATGGGGAAAATTAATACCGTTTGAACATGACAGGGACAATCCCTCCTTTGAAAATGCCAATCTTTTCCCAAGCAGGCTGAGCCATATCAAAATGCTGAAGGGGAGGGTTGCACCAGCCTCCAGCATTGCTTGGTTGGTCAAAGTTTGGTGGGCAAAAGTTTGTTGCAGTAACAGTCACAGATGTTCCTTTCTTGCACCATTGTGGGTCAGATTGATAGTCACACATGATCTTGTAGCACTGCCCACATGCAGCTCCATTATTGAACAATGCTGTGCTTAAAGCTGCTGTCCTTGTCCCATACCCAGTTGAGTACAAGTTTCCATACCCACATGCTCCTCCTGTATCCAATCAAGTCAAAACACTCACTAATAAAACTCATAATTGAAAAAATAAATAAATATTTTTTAATCGTTTTCTAAACTTAAAAGACATATGAAGATGACTTATATTTTTAAAAATGTTACAATCACAGTGCTTCATCATTTTGGTCTAAAAGTTATGTAACTTTTTTTTATAGTAATGTTGTGTATCTAGAAAAAAATATCCAGAATTTTGAAAGATGGATTAGATTTATCGTGGGTGTAATTCACATGCCACCAAGTTTAAATCTACACCATACATTCAAACGATTCAGATCTAGATTCTCTACAATGGATATTCTCTTTACAATGGTTTTATTGTAGTAATCCAACGGCATATGTTTAAAGTTGAAGTAAAGTTTTTGTTTTAGAATCTGTGGTTTTAATGTCATTTTATTTCAATTTTAACTTAAACGGTTAGATTATATATTTTGTTAGCATGTCTTACTACGATAAAAGCATATCAAGATAATTGTAGAAAACCATGATAAAAAAATATATATAAAAAATATAATAAAAAAAAAGAACCCATTTTGAACACTGGTCAAAATATTTTTTTCTGAATATATGACATTTTTATATTACTATTCTTCTTAGGATTCATTCCCTTTCAAAACAATAGAAAACCAAAAACACCAACGTAGAAATCAGAAAGGGTCATACATTACATACCCATTGTTCCAGAGGCATCACTGCCTCCATAGAAAGTAGCATGAGCTTTTGTCCAATCAGAAGCCACAAATGCATTGACATTGATGAAAATATTACAAATACCAACTAAGATCACCATTGCAAGAATGCCATTGTTTGCCATTTTGAGTTTCCAGGCCAATGACAGAAGATAAATGACAGAGAAGATGAGGGAGAGGGGTGAGGAAAAGTGAATGTGTTTTGATTCAATGCTTCTCCAAACACAAGAAGACCTTCTTAAATAGAAACCAGAGCTGTATAATGAAAAAAACACTCACATGTGATCTCTGCAAATAGAGAGAACTCTAGATTTTCTTTATGCTAAATTGCACCTCGGTCCCTTTAGTTTGAGTGAAATTTTATTTTAATCCCCACAGTTTCAATTTTATTAATTTAAAACTAACACTTCTAGTTGCACTTCAATGAGGTCCCTCTTTTGTTTGCCGGTAGCATTTTGGAGTAAAAAAAAAAACCCCATGTGCAACTCACGTGAAAGCTTTAGCAATTGCAACACAAAAAAGAAAATTGAATAAATTATACTAGTGATCTTTGTAATTTCTTTCAAATTTCACTTTTTTTTTATTTTTACTTTTTTTTTAAGAGTTAAATCACCATAATAAACTGGCACCACTCCATTGACTTGAACTTCATATTTCACCTACTATCACCAAAGTGACATCTCATGATCACTTGGGCTACAACCTTGGTCTTTGAAATTCCACTTTTGTCCCTCAACTTTTGTGCATGCTATTTTTTTTCCGTCGAAAATGTTAAAAGCTACTAATAGGAGAAAGGACCACAATGAAAAATAAAATGAAGTGTGAAGTTTAAATTGATAAAATATAAATTATATGGACCAAAATAAAATTTCACTCAAATTGAAACCCCAATGATATAATTTACTTTTCTTTTTTAAAATTGAATTTATCTGTGCAAGTTAGAAGAAATTGTGAACCTCATTCAATTATTCCCATGTTCTCTTCCTTCCAACCCTCACATGGTTTTCCCAACAGAAGAGCCGTGAATATGTCAAAAACCACTAACCAAGTTGTTTAAATTTTTTTTTCACATTTTTTTAATAATGTGGATGGTACTGGTTGTTGCTGTATGAAGAAAAAAATACAACATATTGAATGATCTACTTGATGGAATATTTTGCTTAAATTAAAATCATATGACTTACAACCTCACATGGCTATCCTTTGACCTTATATGCTGCAATCCCATCATTATTATGTGTCTTCCACATGCCTTTGACATTAGATTATGAGTTATTATCACTTCTCTGCCTAATGATATTAATGATTATGCTGATGAGAAGTGTTATTTTCTATTAAATTTATGTTATTTTTTTAATTCATTTTTTATATGTATTCATATGTACGATGCACTATATTTAGAACATGGTCAGATTTATCATGCGGCATTAAAAATTTCATTATAGGTGAAGAGTTTTTGAAATATTTTGATGATTTGTAGAGTCTCTCTGTACTGAGAGGGATTTAGTATTTAAACCCCTTAGATCAATCCTGCCATTGATTCTCTCAAGGAATGCTAGATTGATTATATTTAGCTATTGTGTTTACCTACATATTTAATAAGAAAATGATATATAATTCTATTTTTTAAATCTATTTTCTAGAATCAATGATGTGCATTAAATATAACATCTTATATTCTCATTTATGGATGGTCATTTTCTCTCCCCCTACTCTACTTGCATTCCCCATCTCGCCCTGCACGGATTTTTCCATCCTCGAACAAAAAGTGGGGTGGGGACGGATTTTGCTTCTCCCGCTTTAGTCCACACGAACCCCACCCCAATTATATTTATTAAATATATTTATATGTATGTAATATATAATTTGATTTCTTTTCATTATAATAAAATTAAAATATTATACTTAATATGAATTTTTACTCATTTATTTTCTATCTTATATTTTATAATTCTCATTAAATATAAATTATTATCCGTAATATATTATATTATCTATAATTTTCATTAATATTATTATTCTTCAATTTACAAAATTAACTTGTTTCCCGCATTGCACCCGCCATCCCCTCGATCTGCCCATCCCCCGATACAATACGGAGCCGGGGGGGCGAATTACTATAAACCCACCCCAAACTTGACCCATGACCAAAATCCCCCCTTTTATTTGAAAAAATGTCAACATTAATATTTCATATAAAATATATATTAAATATGGTAAATTACACTAACCTCATTTGAAATTTGAAGAAAATACAGTAAATCTCACAATTTTGACATATTTACATTAAGTTTGGTCTTTTACCCTCCGATCTAAGGCTTTCTACCATTCAAGCTTCTATCGCGTCTATGGGCTACAGATCTAAGGCCGACTCCGGAGTTGCTTGCCTGTCCTACGCTACGGATCATGCGAATCTGGTTTTCTAATGATTTTTTTGTATGTTTTTTGTATTTTGTTTTCTTGTTTTTTCCTTCTTTTGTGGTGGCTTTTCTTTCTTCTCCATGGAGATTTGGGTTTGTCTCTGTTATTGTCAGCTGCATTATGTTATAGATATGGTTATTGGTTGGTGGCCGCAGTATGTTGTGGTTATGCTTGTTGGTCGGTGATCACAGTATGTTGCAAGTTATAAATGTTGAGTGCTTGTATTTGGAACACTGAATGTTGGCTGTAATTCCTTTTAGAGATGAGGATAATCACTCTTGATACATGTATTTTTGTCTATCAATGAAATCTAACTTTGGCAACAAAAGAGAGAGAGAGAGAGAGAAAGAGAGAGAGAGGGGGATAAAAAGCAGTTTTAGTTCCTAAAGTATGCAGTCTGTCATTTTAGTCCCTTAAATTTTAATTTTGTCATTTGATCTCAAATGTGTCAATTTGAGTCAATTTGGTCCTAGGTTTAACGTCCATTAACATAAATATGAATAAAAGACAGCTTTGATCTCTAAAATATACATTTATTTTCATTTAGTCCCTCAAGTTTTAAATTTTGTCATTTTGGTCTTCAAAATTATCGATTTGAGCTAGAATTAATTTGACTCAAATTGACAACTTTGAGGACTAAAATGACAAAATTTAAAACTTGAGTACTAAAATGACAAGAAATGCATACTTTATAAACCAAAACTGTCTTTTAGTTATATCTCTGTTAATAGATGGTAAACCTAGGACCAAATTGACTCAAATTGACAATTTTGAAGACCAAAACTGACAAAATTTAAAACACAAGGGACTAAAATGACAAAGAGTGCATACTTTAAGGACTAAAATTGTCTTTTATTCAAAAAAGAAAAAGAAAAAGAAAAAAAAAGGTAACTCTATTTACATATCATCAATCCTCTCAGTACATATATACCATTTAACCATTAAATTTATGTGACAATAATATCCTCAAGTAAAATGACTATTAAAGACAATATGGGCGTGTATATATTCATTTTAACAATTCACATATGAAAACACAAATATCTCTATACACGCCATCACCTAGAATAAATCTATTTTCTATTATTTTTCAAACTCAAAATATTATTGTTTTGGAAGATTTACGGTTTTAAAACATTGAAATCAGTTGATTTTAAAGATTTACATACTATAAATGACATTAATTTGGAAACAAAACAGTAATGCAAATGTCTTCGTATTGATTTGGAACAAAAAATCGATGTTCATCTTTACAACAATGGTTTGTTCGTTCTGTACGCACGCAGAATTAAACATTTACAAAATGTTTAATTATTTATATTTTAACAGAATCATTTTGTTCATATTATTAAAGTTGAACAAGTATTAAACGTTCATACATAATATAAAAAAAAAAATTGAACATTTTGGTTTTGTTCAAATATAAATTTGTGAACATATTAAATTTTTTCAACAATGTATTTACAAATAATAAAAAAATATTTTTTTTGTTTAAATTTTTGTAGAATATCACACTGATTGCTTCATCACCGTAAAATTTCAACCCGCCGCTTGGTTCTCGTCGTTTACTCTCACATTGCTTCCATAGATTCAACACAAATTGAGGAGAAAGAGACATAAAAATAAAATTACCATAAATTGTATTTTAGACCTTATTTTATTTTCAACTTTGATGGTGTGTACATCATATTATGTCAGAGTGTATATTATGTTGTGTGAGTTAGACTAAGAGTAATATTATGATATGTGTTGAGTGAAAAATCAAAAGTTTAAAATATTATTGGTGTAAACTAAGTAATGATATGTATTAAAAAGATTGATAATGTGTAAATAAAATCACCAAAAAAAAAAAAAAAAAATTCATAGTATAATCATATGCCTCAATCTCCCCTAGTCGTCTTGAACCTAATGGCTGTCCGCCATTCCTAGGTTGGGCCAAGCTGGCCCATTCCCCTGCTCATTAAATGTGCCCATTATTTTAAAAAGAATGGCTTTTTTCCTCTGAATTTGAAAGGTTCAATTTTAAGCATTAGATAATGTTATATTTGCATTCTTGAAAAAATTTTAAAGCTCTAAATTTATTCATTTGCTGGCAAAATTCATTAATCTATCCAATATTAGGTCAGACTTTGGTGGGATTTAAATTTGGATTATTGAGTGAAAGTTAAATTTAGGCTAGTAATTTATAAAAAATTTCAAATGTTTTCTATTTTTTTTAATTCAATACCACCTTCTAGTCTAAATAAATTTAAAAAATAAATTTTTTTGAATTAAAGTTGAAAAATGTACATTAAAATTAAAAATAAATCAATTTATAAATTATTGCCAAAATAAATATTTCGAATACTGACACATATGATTTAGCAAAGGGTAATATTAGAGGTATCTAAATATCGAATAGCATTTTTCTTTTGGGTACTTACACTACAAAACTATCTCCTTAAAGCATTTCCAAAAACGCAAGTATACATTTTACCTATCTACACATTACTACAGAGTACACATTTTATTTTGTCTATAAACTATTTCATGTTTCTACTTCAACCATACTTTATATTTTAGCTATTCATCCAAATATTATTGACTTTATAGAACGCCACATCAACAATAAAGATGGAGGGAAATGAACACAATAATTAAATACATTTTGCCTAACCTTTAAAGCTAGCTACATGTAGTTAGTGAATGTAAATTGACTTAAAATGCCTAATCATATGCCTAGTGCATTGAAATTGAAAAAAAATAAATTATACTAGACATTTTGACTAACAAACATAATATGCCTAGTGAGTTAGAAATTCTCTATGGAGAGTTATACTAGGCATTAGAGCATCCATAATGGGATAGCTAAAAAAGTGTGTTAAAGTGTATTATATGACAAAAAGTGATAAAAGTGGGGCTAAAAAATGTGTGTTAAGAGTTTGTTAATTTTAGAGAATGGGTGGTGGTATAATAAATGTGTTAAAGTATATGTTAAGAAGTGTGTTAAGAATATATTATATATATAAACAATAAATAAAATAAATAATAATTGAAAAATGCAGTGGGCTCCACCCCACTACACTATCAATGCTAGGGGTGGACGTGGGTTGGTTGTGACCATGGAACCTCCAATCCGCCATTCGTCCACCAGAATGGTAGATTAGAGAAAATTAATCCGTATCCGTCCGCTAATCTAGTGGATGTAGATTGAGCGGATTGGCGGATGGATGCAAATCGATTTAGCAGTTAAAATTTTATAAATTTTCAACATAATTTACCTTGTGCACTTCCTCAAAAAATAAATAAATAAATAAAATATTACAATCGCTGCATGCGTCATTTACATATTACAATCACGACATGTCTCATCCACGTAAAGTATTACATAAAGTATTATCATCTGTGATTCTTAAAATATAAAAATAATTCAAACCACCAAAACCATGAACAGAGCAGTAGTAAAGATTGTATGCCTTTATATTGTTACATCTATATATATTTTTCAAAACAAAAACCAACCAGCATATATCATCTTTTTTATTTATTATTTTTAGAGTTAGATTTAAAAACTAAAAAATATAGATAAATAATACATTTATTTTTTTCAATTCAAAAAATATATTCAAGTTGAAAACTCTTTTTCAACAAAATATATTCAACAGAATATTTAAACTCATTTTCAATTGAAAACGCAAACAAAATATCTAAACAAATTGAATATACAAAGTCTTACAAAGTACTAAGGGTGCTTGCGGTTTGACGGTTCGGTTGTGGCCAAAAGAACCTCAAATCCGCCATCTGTCTAAAATTAGACGGATTGGAAAAAATCAATCCGCAACTGTCCGTTCGTCATCACGTATCCGTTCAAAATGCGGCAGATTGGTTCGATTCAATCGATTTAGACCAAAGTTTTAAAAAGTGGCCGTAACCGTTACGTAACGCCGTTACGTAACGGTTGTGGTGGTTACCACCACCCGTTACGGCCGCTTTTGTAGTGTGATTGAGATTCACAAGTGTGTCGGCCGTAATGGCTGTTGTAACAGTCGTAATGGCGCCGTAACAGCCCTAACGCCCTGTTACGCATCGTTACGTAACGGTTCCGAACTGCTTCTTTCGAAAAAACACACACATAAAAAAAAAAGCTGAAAATGGGGGAAGAGGGATAGAGTGTAGAGGGAAGATAAAGAGAAAAGATGGAGGAGCAAGAGATAGAGAGAGAGAAGAGGGAAGATGAAGAATATGTTATTGATTTGTTGAAATTGTAAGACTAATGCTATTCTATTCCGCTGCTATCACTCAACCATTTTGTTTGTTTGTGTCTATCTATATATTTTTTGAAAATAACAATAATAATAAGTGTGGTTATTATCTATTTGGCTTAGTTAAAATATGTGTATATATATATTTAGGCTCTTATTTATTCTCTTACTTTTATCATTGTTTATGTTATATATAATAGTTAGTGATTGATTTTTTGTATAATATAAAGTCATTAATTATTAAAATAAAATGTAAAGTAGGGCGGGCTACCCCAAGTGTCCGGGCGTGCTTGGGATGTGTGGGTAAGGCGCACGTCCCCAGTTCGATTACCCACTGGATGAGTGCTTGCAGCAATTTGAAAAGGGTACACGGCTTCCCACCGATTACTTACTCCTCAGGATTAGTCCTAACTTCCTTTAAAATAAGAGGGTTTGCGATACCTGAGTTATCAAAAATAATAATAATAATAAAAATAAAAAAATAAAATATAAAAAACTCAATTTATAGTGATTTAAAAATATGAAATATATTGGATCATACTTAAAAATTTACAAAAATTGATCGATATTTATTTTAAACCCAATAAATATGATTATGAAAAAAAAAAATGCATATCGGTAAGTTTTTTTCAAATTGTGTGAAAAATAAAAAATTCACAGTTCCTGGTTACCGCAACCGTTACACTACAGCCTTTACACCCCGCAACCACAACCGCACCACCACCACCGTTACGGCGACCGCAACCACTTTTCAGAACCTTAGTTTAGACAGATCGATATATCTGCTGCTCACCCTTAATCAGTGCCCCCCTCTCTTTTTCTCTTATTTTTTTTTTCTCTCTCATTTGCTTGTTCACTTAGCATCTGACACTAAACACAAAGTCGGCTGGCCAAAAAAAAAAAAAGTCGATTAGCCAAAAAAACTCTGCATTTTTTTTTTTTTTTTACTTGAAGGTCTGAACGTCTGGGGGAACGATCGGCCAGACAACCCCACGGCACTTCCCATATCCCCCTCCCCCCCCCCCCCCTTCTCTTGCTAGCTAAAATGCTAACCACAATTAACAAAAAAGTTAACAAGTGACACTAACACAACCCACTAACACACTCCTTAACACTTCCATTGTGAAGACAAAAGCTACTCTATCTCCTCTAAATTTTGGCCACTGACACTAGCACAGCCACTGACACATCCATTGCGGATGCTCTTACACCCTCAAAATTTTAATTTTTCATTTTATTTTTTTATAATTTTTATAATATGTCTTATCCTCATCTTTACCATTCAATCTTCTCTTTATACCCAATCCTTTCAAACCTTAGGCCTCGTTTGGCAAGTGGTCCTTTTAGCGAAAAAAATCAAAAAGTCACTAAAAAAATCAAAAAGCCAACAACACATATCAAAAAGTCAAAGATTCTCTTTTCTCTACTTTTTGCACATTCTTTCATAAAAAGCCAAAAAGTCATCCCAAACATACTAATTTTTTTTAGCTCATATTTTAGTCAAATAACCAAAAAGTTACTAAATTAGCCTGTTACCAAACGAGGCCTTAGTTTCTTCACCTCCAATTCCAACTCACAGACCAGACCAGGTGTGAGCCTCGTGTGCAATAGCCCTCAACGCGACTCTCTCAATAAAATCAATCTATTCTCTTCCCTCTAACAGCCAAATCGAAAATTGATGCTGGTTCCTTCATAATAACACATACACACATGAGTCAACGCTGGCGAAAACAAGTCCATTATGGCAACAACGACGGACTGAACTTGATGAAAAGAAGCCAATGACGGACAAAAACCATCAGGGAAAAGAAACCGGCGACGAACCACTGCCGGCGAAACCCACCAACATTGTCTAAAAGTTGACGTCGGAGGAAGATCGGAGAAAAAGTTGCTGGGTGTGCCCTGAAACTCTGAAAATCTGATTTTTTAGAGTGAGAAAGTAAAAAATCATAGACGTAATGACCTTGACCAAGGAAAAACACGCTTCGATTTGCTTTGGATCCGTCTTCATCGCATTTGTATCTTTAATTCATTCATTCGATGCATGTCGATTGTGTTCCCAAGTTTCTTGATTGTCTCTGATTTTTTTTAAAACTTTTTTTTGGGGTGTTGTTTCGTTGCTGAGAAAAACTACAGAAGGAAGAAGAAAAAGAGATTGTGAATCTTTATTTTTTTCCCCATGATTTTTCGAGTTTTTAAAAACAGCAATGTTAGGTATCATGAAAAATCTTTCATGAAAATAATCATGAAACCTTTGTGATCCTTAGATTACACTTACAATAAAGCACCACACACTAATCAAGGTAATCCAAAGATCATAAATTTTTTATGACCATTTTCATAAAAAAAATTTTATGATCCCTAACTTTTCCCTTTTAAAAATTAGTGGAGGTCAAAAAATCACTACCTGGAAACTTCAATTTCGAGAATTACTGTTGGAGGCGAAGAAATTAGGCTTTAGGGTTCGTTTACCATGAAGGTTTTGGTTGAGTTGGGACTATTTTATTTTTATTTTTTTTAAAAAAATTTAATTTTTTAATTTAATAAAACAAAATATCATATCTAAATTATAATCATTTTATTTTTTCTCTCATAAAAATGAAAAAAAAGCCAAAATACACATTCCAAACAAAGGCTTAAAAGGTTTGGGTGTAAGGAGAAGAGTGAATAATAGGGATTTGGTTTGGATTTTCAGAATTTACTTTTTAAAAAATTGAAATTTTTTAATTTTTTAAAATAATTTTTTTAATTTTTAAATACACCTAATATAAATATACTTAAAAAGTATAATATTTGTGAAATTATTTTTCAAAAAATTCACTAAATACCAAAAATATCTTTAAAAAAAATACAAGAATTCAATATTTTTCGTATTCTTGTGTATTTATTAATTTTTTATAAATATTTTACTTTTTAGATACATCTAAGTAAAATGTATCTAAAAAAGTAAAAAAATTGTTTAAAATTTTAAAAGTATTCACTAAAAATAAAAAAAAATACGAAAAATAAAAAATATAATTTTTAGAAAATTAAATCCAAAAAATTAAAACCAAACATATTGACGGTATTGTAAAAATTATTAAAAAAAAATAAAAATAAAAAATAAAATTTTAAAAGTGTAAGGAAATAGTTTTGTGGTGCAAGTAAAATTACCCTTTTCTTTTAGCAATATTTAGCCTTTTGTCTTAAATGCCCCATTTTATCCTTGGTAGAGAATCAAGCCATTTTGTCTTTGGTACAAAATTGAGGGTATGTTAATCTTTTCAACAATGATAGAGAGTTTTAATATTTGAGCTTTAAAGAAAGTTCTACAGGCCAAAAAAAAAAATGACACGTCACATCATATGTGAGACTTACTCATTTAAAGCTCTTTAGAGCATCTCCAATAGTACTGCCAAAGGAGCTGCCAAAACTATAATTTGGTAAGAGTGAAATAAAAAGGGTCTCCAATGGCCTGCTATTTCTCTTACTAAATATAGCAAATGCCATTTCTGTTGTCAAATTTGACAACAGAAATGGCATTTTCCAAACATGCCACATCATCAAAAATAATCGATTTTTGCTCCAAAGCTCAGTTCATCCTCTCCCAGAAAAACATCCCAAAATGTTTGATGGTATTTTTTTAAACAAAATTCACTAATATTTTTTTGTCAAACATAATTCATTTATTTATTATAGCATCTGTTCCTTCAAATTTTTTTCTCATAATAAATTTCACCAATTTCTGCATTTCCCAAACACAAATTTCACAAATTTCAGAATGATTAGTCAAGAATTTGTTTCACAAATTTCACAAAATATTTGGAACAATCAATCAATAACAAATTTTAGAATTATCAGTCAACACAAATTTCACAAATTTATATAAATTTCTGAAGCA
Source organism: Camellia japonica (assembly GCA_030407325.1). NCBI lineage: Eukaryota > Viridiplantae > Streptophyta > Magnoliopsida > Ericales > Theaceae > Camellia > Camellia japonica. The sequence continues at coordinate 168,169,470 of JAPPVO010000036.1, forward strand.
ATCTAGTTTGAATTTATAAAATAAATACTTGGATTATAGGATGATTTCGGCAAACTTGTTCTTCATCTCAACCAATTCTTGGGTTTTGCACTGAGTTTCAATATTTGAAAATCTCATAAAAGATCTGTGAGTCTGTTGTATTTTTTTCACCTAATTTGGTCTAAAACAGACACAGATTAGAGAGAGAGGAAATGAGATTGGTGGGTCTCCAAGAAAATGGTAATAGAGAAATGGGTTTGATGATCGTGAGGTGAGATCTAAAGAAAGAGAAAGAGGGTGAATGGGTTTGATAAAGATGGAGATATGGATATTTCCAATCCAAGGAAGAAAGAAGGGAGAATGGTGTAAATGTGTTGTCTTCAGAGAAAGAGAGAGAGACATAAATGTGTCTTGGAAGGATGATTCCAGGAAGAAATAGAAAGATGGAGATATGGATATTTCAAAATCAACAAACAGCTTGATCAAAAAGAAGAAGACGATTTCAGCAGAGAGAAAGAGATATAAATGTGTTGTCTTCAGAGAGAGAGAGAAAGATGCTCAGCCTACTCTGATGAAAATGAAGATGAGAAAGAGATAACGGTGTGTTGTCTTGGAAGGATGATTCTAGATAATTAATCTCAACCATTAGTTTGGAGTATATGGACGATGATGATTTTGTCTTGGAAATAAAAAGAGTTGTTGGGCTCTGTGTGCCTTAAAAAAAAAGATTAAGCCTATTGTAATACAGTGGGATTATATTTAAATTTGTTCCCTGTCTTCTGATAAATTTTTTTTTTTTAAGTGATATATTTTTTAGTTGAGTGAATTATATTTAATTTTTTTTTCGATTTTTTAATTTTTTTTAATAATTATCTAGTCGGGAATAATATAAGGGAAAATTATCAGGAAATCCCATTTGGGAGAGTTTTGGATTGAGAGATCCCCCTTTTTTTTTAATACTCTCACCAGTCCTATTTGTATGGTAATGTTTACCAGCAAATCCCGTGCATTGTTGGGGTGTGGATTTTATTATTTTTTTACCCCTGTATTGTATGTAACGTGTTTGGTAACAAAACAGAAACACCACATCAACAACATTAACCATCCCACACCACACAACCCCCAACCATCTACACAAAACCATTCACACAATATCTGTCCCAACACACACCCACATCATCACAACGGCCCCAACACACACCCACATATAATCATCTCAGTAAGATACAACGTCAACAACAGAAACCCCAGTCAGAGTTGACGAAAATAGTGACCCAATCGAATGTGGAACACCCAAATTAGAACAATGATACGTTGCTCCAATGACAATGATACATTGCGAATTTCATGGGATTCATGGAGGATTTTTGTTCTTTTTTTTTTTCTTTTTTTTTTTTTCTTTTTTTTTTTTTTGATGTGGGATTGATTTGTTTCTTTAAGGACATTGCATATTATGTGATCCGATGACGACAAAATCGCGATACGACACGATTTACACAAACCATAAACCCACACGAATGATTTCATAATATTGAATCCCGTAGATGCGGTCACCACGTAAAGATGCAACGTGCACGGTGAAAAACCTTGTTTGGACTTGCCGAAAACAATTACCCAGGTGAATGTGGCACATCCATACAAGAACGACGGCACGTCACACCATCAAATCGCCTCTGGCAAACACACCGAATCAAAGATGCTAGTGGGAATCCTCAATCTCTTTGGGAGCTAAACTGTTTGACAGAATCCCCAAATGAGAATGACAAAAACGTTGCTCCGATGAAAACCCAATCGACAAACGCACAAAATCAGTGGTATGTGCTCGGAATCTGAAATTTTGGGGGTTCAAACGTTTGGGTTGGATCCGAATGTGGTTTGATCAAAATCCTCAATTTTGGGAGGTTGAAACGTTTGGGTTGGTTCTGAATGTGGGCTACCATATCGAATGTTGAAATCCTCAATTTTGGAAGGCTGAAACGCTGCGGTTGGTTCCGATGTGGTTCGCGAAATTGAAGTGAGCCATCAACTTCTATTTGATCCATTTGATGTGGTCCACCAAGTTGTCTTTTCTGCAAATTAATGGGTTGTCTTTAAATGTGGGCTTCAAGAAATGATGTGGGCCACCACAGTGTGGGTCATCAAAAACGTGGACAAATACTAAACCCTAAAAAAGCTATAGTAAGCTTTTCCCAAACGTTACATACACCCACATCAATCAAACATAATATCACTAAATCAAAAACAATTCATTCATGGGCAAAACTGTCCACCCCCAAATAATGGGACCTTTGGGTGTACAAAATTAAATATGGGACTTATTAGATTACAATTCCACCTTTTAGGATTTATGGGTCAATTCCCCATAATATAAATATATATATATATATATATATTTTTTTTTTTTTGAAACAGTTAAAAAAATGTCACAAAAGACAAAAAATAAACTAAAAAAATCATTAAAAATTTATAACTACAAACTTGGAGGAAAAGTTGATTGAGATTTGCTAAAATAGCAAGTGACCATTGGAGTACCATTACTATAATTTGTCAAAATAATACTATTAATTGCCAAATTATAACAATAACAATACTATTTTGGCAAACACCATTGGAGATGCTCATAGAGCTTTCTTTCTAGAGCTCTCAATTATTTTTCTAATCTTTTTACACTGATACGTGATAGCCTTTGGCAATCCACTCCAACACGAGGGACCATCTTTTGACCCTTTTTTTAGAAGAAGAAGAAAAAAAAAAAAAAAAACTAACTTCTCAAAAATGTAGTTGCCAAATCAGAATAATCATGCATCAAACAGGGAAATCGTGGAGCCAAAAAATTCTTGAAACTATATATTTATTAGGGGTAAACTACCAATAAGTCCTATTTTGGAGACTTATTACCCAATAGGTCCTACTTTAGAGACTTATTACCCATTAAGTCCTATTGATAAGTTTATTAAGTGATAAAGATAAATTTATCAGTCTTTTATTTTTATGAATAAATTTATAGTGATAAATTTATCAGTCTCTTTGTTTTTATGAATAAATTTTTAGTGATAAATTTATCACTATCTTATTTTTATAGTGTTAAATTTATTAGTTAGGACCTGTAAGTAAATAAGTCTAGTTAATAGGACTAATCGGTAAGTACCCCTATTATTAGCCGGGAGTAAATTAATTTTATTGATTCTTAAATAATGACAATAATAAATAACAACATTTTTGATTGAAACATCATCTATATACATAGTGGTTACATATGTCTTCTTTGGATATTGACAAGTCTCGAAAGGTTTGATGGGCCTTCACATGGCTAAAGCCCATTAGTTAAGACTTGGGCCTTCCGTGAATTCAAGGAATTTGGAAAGTCTAGTATCCAGCCTGTTAACACCATCCAAAAAAAAAAAAAAATTCTCGACAATATATTTGGGGATTAGGATTAGCATTTTTAAGTTCAAATGACATGAATAACAATATATATATATATATATATGTGCCTCGTTTGGGAAGTGGTAATTTTAATTTAGAAGTCAAAAAATTATTAAAAAAACAAAAAGCCTATAATCTATATAAAAAAAAAGTCAAAGATTTCTTTTTCTCTCTACTTTTGCACATCTGTTTTTAAAAATCAAAAAATTATTCTAAACATATAAGTTGTTTTTACCTCATATTTTAACCAAAAAATTAAAAATCACTAAAATAACATGTTCCTAAACGAGGCCATAATCTCTTTTATAACTCTTACTGTTTAATAACACAATCAAAGCATGAACACCAAAATATCAAATAACCCACATATATTACAGACGATCAATACAATTATTTTTTTATTGTTAAACAAATATTGTTGAATCAAATGAGTAGGAGCGGAATTTTTATGCCAAATAACCCACATATATCACAGACAATCAATATAATTATTTCTTATTATTAACCAAATATCGTTGAATCAACATGAGTATGAGTAGAATTTCTTGGTTGATTTACTCCATGCTTATCACAATATATTATATTATAATAGACAAGGAGTAAAGCAACCAAGAAATCTTTACTATATTTCACCAAATAATGAACTTTCACAGTATGAGAGTCTTACCTGCGAAGCTTAATCCTTAACAGTAATCAAATGATTATTCAAAAAAAGTGTTGATTGTTTTCAACTAGAAGATGAAGAAATTAGGGGTTTGATACTTGAGAAGAATTTCATAAGTTGGAATGGGGGCACTTGAAGAGAATGTGGCAGTCATGAGGTTTCAATGGAAGATTGGCTATTTTTGGTAGTACAAAGTACAAGAAGTAAGTATCAAGCTGGTGTACTACCTAACACAATGAGTGAGCGAATTTCAAGGGATGTAGTACATACTAGTTTAACGAGTACCAAGGGACGTACTACATATGAACTTCTTCCTAATGAGTAAGGTTAGCTTCGAAATGTTAAATTGGTACTCCCTTCGTCCCAAAATAATGGTTCTTTTTGGGGAATCTAACTTTTTTTGGTAGTACAATTATTGCATTTGAAAAAAATTGATTTTCCAAAATTACCCTTTTGATAGTACATTTTTTAGGAATATCAATGTCATAATTGTACTTTTTATATTGTTTATTAATTTAAAAGATGGGCAAAATAGGAAATTTACATTATTTTTGTACTTGATTTTTGAAGAGGGACTAATATTTTGGGACAATGAAAAATAGAATAAGGGACTAATATTTTGGAACGGAAGGAGTATATTTTTTGATTTTTTATGAAAAAATATAAAATATGAGTTAGATTTGAAATGATATAATAGATAGATGATATGACCAAATAAGATAATGTGCTAAAATAACATGTGCTATTTTAGCACATGCCAAACAAACACTAAATTATTGAGGTAGCAAGTTGTTCGACCAGTACGCTTATTATGGGTTTGGTACTTGTAATTTGAATTATTTATTTTGTAAATTATAATGTATAAATTATTCATAAAAAAAAAAAATCAAGTCAATTTAAAAGTGATTTGAAAAATTGTTAAAAAACTGATTTTTGACTTTTTTAATTTTTTTTAACTTTTTTATGTGAGAGGTGATGTGACTCAAAATAAGTTAAAAGTTGACTTTTAACTTTTTTAACTTGTTCTCAACTGGCCCCTCTATAACCATAATTATGTTAGTTTATCATATTTATTTGGAAAAAAAATGACGAGAAATATTATTTAAAAATTAAATCATTATTTTTTGGAAGATAAATGTAATAAATTCATGTGACTACGATTATCAGATCGACCTGATTTTTTTTGTATGGATAATCTATACGTTGTGGTTTAAAAAATAAGCAATTTGGATCATTGAGACAGACACATGATGAGATTCACGAGCTCAAATAGTACGGTTTACAACAGTAAAAAGTATAATTTACTCATTAGGAGGAAGTACATTAAATTATGGGAAATTCTATTATACATTCTCCTTGAATGGGATGTACCATATACACTTCTAGTTATGTTATTTTCTTTTTTAGTTATAACTAATTTTATTCTTTAGTTATGACAATATTTTACTTATTACTTATACTAAGATTTTTGGTTATGCTTTATGAGATATTTGGTTGTATTTTATGTGGTGTTTGGTTAGAATTTTTTTTTTTTTTAATTATAACTTAAAAAATATAGAGTTGTTCATTTTGTTTTTACCATAGTCTTTCCCTTGTTTGATTGGAGTATATAATGGGGGATAATACCCTTTTGACCGGGTATAGGGGGCAAAGAAAAACATGAGTTTCACCTTTTTTTTATATCCTTTATTTGGTTGCTAGATATGAAATCTAGTGATATATTATATCCCTCAAAATACAAGATATGCAATATCATACTCTCATGGTATTGCGTATTGCATATTCCCCACCACAAGAGGTATCATTCATCTAATGGTAAAAAAATAATCACCCTCTTCTCATTCCATGTTATATCATACCCTAACCAAATATAGTATAAGTGACTATGCAATATATATAATTCATCTTATATCTTAAACATATTATTTCCCATCTTATATCCCTAATGCTGTGTTTGGTTGGAGGTTTTGAGAAAGGATTTAGAAAAGAAAATGAAAAAGGTGTGTGAAATGTAGACATATTTTATTCATATTTCACTTATCTTTTCCCTATCTTTTTTTAAATCCCCCAACCAAATAGTGTAAGTGTTACATATCCTCTTCAATCTCTAATTAGGAATGGCAACGGGCCGAGGATTACACTCCCCGTCCCCGATCCCCGAAGGTATAAAATTTTCGATTTCCGCCCCAATCCCTGGTGAGAAACCCATCACCCCCGCCCCCGCCCCCTAACGGGGATTGGGTTAACCCAATCCCAAAAAATTCCCGACCTTTTTTTTTTTTTTTTCAATTTTGCATGCATATCCCATTTTATTTCTTTTTTTTTTTTTTTGAGGCAAATAAAAATAATATATATAAAAGCATAATCCAGTAATGTCCAAACACAAACATTCAAACAACACTAACATGACAAAGAAAATACAAAACAACACCCACACCCCACGCACACAAAAAAACAAACAAAGAAAAAAAACCACCACTCGTGAATTTTGCAGAGTAGCATGCGCAACCGACATTATTAACTAAGTTAACGTCTAACGAGTCAAAACCTTACAATGAGTCAAAAAACCACACACACACATTCATATAGGAGTACAATAGTAATTTCAATTTGGGGCGGAAACGGGAACAGGGGCTCGAAATTGTCGGGGTTTCATTTTTGAATACCATCCCCGGCCCGTCGGGTATTTTTCGAGAAAAAACTGTTCTAATCGGAATCAGGAGTCCCCGTCGGATCGGAATCAAATTGACATCCCTATCTCTAACCCCTTATATCTAATCTAGACAATCAAAGAGGCCTCAGAGTAAAAAATAAGCTTAAGAGTATGTAAAAAAGCAATTTCCAAACCCCACCTTAGCTATGGATGGTCGGGTTTAATTCTAGAGTACCGAATATGCAATCTACTTGCATTGTCAAAACATATAATGTTTTTGACCAGAACACAACTGCAGGTAATCTCATGGATGCAACAACCAACTCAGAAACTCCACAAGATACTCTATGTGAAGAAATTAAATCCTTCTTTGACTCAGCACCTCCTCCAAAAGATGGTCTTTGTATACGTAAGAAATTAAATGAATTTATCGAGAGGAATTCTCAGTCAACAGACAAGTTTATTTCTATCTAGCTATTATCGCTTTGTTCCCTATCTGTATTATTTGGTTTGTTCAATGTTCGAAATGTATTTTCAGGAGGCGAAGGAACTGGCAGGGTCGTGTGTGTGACATCTGGTGGTACAACAATTCCTTTGGAGAAAGATGTGTACGCTATATTGATAATTTTAGCTCAGGTCATAGAGGAGCAGCATCCACAAAGTAACCACACTATCTTATTATTACAAAGTATTATCTGACATTCTAAGTTTTAGTCTTGTTATGACTAGATGAATTTTATCATCAATTACAGGTATTTTTTGAAGGCTGGATATTCCGTTATCTTTCCGTTATCTTTTTCACCTTTTTTTTTTTTTTTTGGTCCCCGAGAATGTCTTCTATACATTTCTGCTAGAGTAGTCGAGAATGTAGGGCTAGTTATGCAGGGGTTCCTGCCAGCCTTTTTGTAGATCTCTTCCGGAAGATCCATTGCTTGAATGTTTTGAGGTCAGCGAGGAGCTTAATATTCAAGGTCTATTGTTTCTGAATCTCCTGGCTACGATAATTCGTATGTAGTTTTCTGTTTGGCAAGTATGACATGTTCACAAAAAAAAACACCAAACATGCAACATCATGACACGAGAGCAATATAACTTATCATGCTGGCCTGTCCTATAACATATAACATAACTCCAATGCTTGATGTCCTTTTTCTGATCAACAATGAAAGAAAAAAAACAAATCCACAATATCTTTCATGGATGGTTAACAATCTCAAGATTTTAATTGTGCATTACTCGGGTATTTTATTGTAGAGATGGATATATATATATTTTTTCTTTACTTTCCCCACTAGCAGATGGTAGGGGAAGGAGGTCAATGTTTCTGATCTTGTTTACTGGTACCTTCATTATAGAAGCATTTTGTTGACTTTCTCATGACTAATTTAATGATTTGAGTGTAATAAATTTGCCACTAATGGTTCTGAGTGAAATGATTCGACTTTGTTTCATATTTTAGTGCACCAGTCACATTCTAAAGCAGTGAAGAGAGCCATCAGTGAACATTGTGGTGTATGGACAATCTCAATGCTTAGTTACTTTTACTGTTTCCAGTGCATTGGTATAAGGTTAGCTTGGTAAACAGTGAACCATTTGGAGATTTCATTTTATTGCAGGCAGTAGAGGGAGGCCTCTTGTTGAAACTTCCCTTCACTTCCATATTTGAGTATCTTCAGGTAAGCTTCATTTGATCATTTTGCTTGTTTTTTTAGAAAATCTTGACTAATGCACTGATTGGCATGGTAGTGTAGAAATTTCATATTCAGCTTAGGAACTACTAACAGATGAATTATCTTGGAGGATCAATTCAGATGAACTACCCATCACCATTAGCTTCAGGAATTTTAGAACTTCCTTTTTCGTCAGCATTCCAAAAAGCCACAATTGCCTTTTGTTCTCTTGGTTCAAATAAGTAGTGTTTGAATGGGGAGCATCATTATTGTATTATATCTTTCACAAAGTTTTCCTTGATTTTTGTTTCCATGTATGAACCGTTATGCAAATATAATAGTTTGGTTTCATGCATGCAGTTTCAACTTGACATTTGTTTTTTATGGATAGCTTGAGTTATTATATGCTTATTGCAGCCTAGACCCTGACTCTCCAAACTTATTGCTGCTTTACTCAATTCCATGAAACAATTATTTCAATGTTTCATCTCTGCATCATGACCAGATTTTACAGCTGATCACAATGTTAATGAGGCATCTTGAGACACACACAATGTTCTACCTTGCAGCTGCTGCATCTGACTTCTATGTTCCATGGAATAGTTTGGTAACATTTAATTTTCTTGAAATGTTGTGATTTTTCCTTTTATTGTTCAGAATTTTGGTACTTGATATATTTTGGTGGCGGTTCATGAAAACTTCCTACTCATGTTTGGAGCGCAAGGAAGTAGATAACTCTTGTCGTGGTAATTGGGATTGTCACTATGTGTTGTGTTCCTTTTAGGAGAATAATTTAGGTTTTGCACATGTATTCATCTCCTATTATGTATTATCTCATTCACACTTGTGCACTATATGATGATCCACACCTCATCTAATAGCTTTATCCTTTTCCTTGATTTTTCCGTAGCTCATGTAAATGGAATCTGAGGCTGCTTTCAGAGGCAATAGGAAGTAGATCCAGGAAACGATTTCAAACTTCACCCACTAGCAAGCTTAAGCAAAAAAAAAAATTGATAACGATTTCAAACTTGTTTGTTGGAGCTTTGTCATTTGCTGTCATATATGATCTCTACTTAAAATTGGTGACCCTATGCAAAGATCACTCATGATACAGAGAGACATCCAACCTTGTTCGTCATGAAACTGGAAAATATAGTTTAGTTATTTGAGCTAATCGTGGTGTCATTCCAGCTGGTGCTTTTCTAAATGTCGAACAGGTGGAACATAGACTTCAGTCTGGATCCGGTCCTTTGGATATGCAACTTGTTCAAGTCCCAAAGACGTTTTCCGTGTTGAGAAATGATTTGGCTCCCATGGCGTTCTTCATATCATTCAAGGTTAGATATTTTATCCTAATTGTTTAGATGAAAATTGCTACATGATTTACCTGCACTGTTAACATATACATACAATGTATTTATGAAAACATTAAAATTTGCTAGCACTTGTTTATGCATAGATGCACTCTAGGTGTAATATCCACTTTTGCTAGTCTGACTATGGGATACATTCACCTCTCTCTCTCTCTCTCTCAACAGCTAGAGACAGATTCCAATATTCTTCTACAGAAGGCTGACATGGCTCTTAAAAAGTACGAGATGCATGTTGTAGTGGCAAACAAGCTTTCGACACATAAAGAGAAGGTTGTAGCTGTCACGAGCAGTGGAAAGATTTCACTTCTTTGAGACTCCACTGAAGCTGATGCTGACATAGAAAGCCCGTTGATCAAACTCCTTGTGGAGAAACGTTCATCTTACATTGAAGATTCAGATTCTTGATTCCTAATGCTTACTACACTAGATACGTGATAAATATATCATAAGTGTTCAAATAATGCTCTCTGACAACAAAATTTTTGAAGGTCTCAGTAATAAGAGCTGTGCTGTCTAACTTCATTTTTGTCATAACTACAAGCGAAGTCTTCTATTATAATGTAACCTTGTGACATTGAGGCAGCTTTTTGGTGTTGTCTTGACAGAAATATTTTGAAGAGATTGGAAAGAAATACTATTAATTTCTTCCTTTTATATGGAAGAATTTGGACTTTCATGTGTGAATGGTGACTTTCTTTCCTTTCTATTGAATCTGTGAACAATATTATGTACAACTTCTTTTTTCTAATATCCAATTAAATAAAAGAAAGTATTTGTATAAGAGAGACACAGAGAGAGACAGAGAGACCAAATATGTGCATGATCGATTAATTGCCTACACAGCCTCATCATCATCTGTTTCAAGCTCGAGGCCCCTTGAAGCAAGAAGCTGGCCGATAACCTTTTTCTTTTCTTCTTCTGCTTTCTTTCTCATTAAATCCCTCTTTTGTAAGACAAGTGTATGCCACTTAAGGGTGCTGTTGAAATTCTCCAGCGATGCTTTCTTTTCTTTCACCAGAATCTTCCTTTCTTCTTCGAGATCAATCTGAAATTCCATCCCAGAACATAAACATCTACGAAACACGTCCCAAGAATCAAATCCAATTATTTTGTGGAAAACAGCCAAAAGGAGAGTTTGATTAAAGCATCTAGACAGAATTCGCTCTGTTTGGCTGTGTATTTATTTTTTGTTTTTTTACTTTAAAAATGTAAAATAAAAAAAAAAAAAAAAATGAAAATTGTTACTGAAAATTGTTTTCAAGAAAATTTTCTGAAAACAATCCACCTTTTTTTTCCGAAAACACAAAAATGAAAACAAAAATAAAAAATGAAAAAAAAACAAAACGAAAAAACGAACACATAATCAAACAGAGTGAGTACAGTCTCTCTCTATATACATATATATCCAAATGTAATGCTTCCCAATCTATTATGTCATAATTTCAGTAAATACAAATTCTGGAAAATAATGATGCACAATGAGTCGGATTATATTAGGTAACGGACTTTCTATTGATCATTATGGAGTTGAAGAGCAATATATGAATCATTGTAGAAATATGGAAATTAATTCAATACTGTGGGGATATATTTCTGAGTATCAAACACGAGGCAAGGTGATGCCGACGAGTCATCCGAGGTTCCACGTGTCACGGTAAGTATTTGCTGGAGTCATCTAATGTGCCGAGGTTATTCCCGAAGGTATCTAAATCCGGATGAAGGCCTACAACCTCGGCTCCACCTGCAATGGCCGAGTTACCCGCAGAAAACTGGAGCCGAGGTAACTGTCAGACTGACCATATCAGCCAATATAAAATATTATCTTGGTAGGTGGATGTCCAACTTTGTGGAGAAAGCCATCATTTCACTAACTAAGTGGCCTCGAGGCCATAAGAGTTGATCATGAGGCCATTAGAGGCCATGTGAAGGAATAAAGAACTTTTGCCTGGAAAGCTGCCGAAAGTGCATCAGTGGGCTGGTGACAGCTCAAAATTAGTGGCTTCTCCACTAACTTCACTAGTATATATATGGAGAGGTCAATGGATGAGGGGGGATTGAATCCGTTCTGAGCAGAGCATATGCAACTACAACAAGCTGATTGTAACACTTACAATTACACTTAGAGAGTTAGAGAATTACAGAAAGTTTATTGTAGTTTTTCATCATTCATTCATTAGTGAATTACCTCGGCACCCCGTGGACGTAGGCAATTATTGCCGAACCACGTTAAATCCTTGTGTCATTGTGTTATTATCTGTGCCATCTATTCTGCCTGCCTGTGTTTTACCGCTGAATTACTAAGATAGGCAGTGTGAACAGAAAATCACTCACACAATTTGGCGCCGTCTGTGGGAAAGAAAGACGAATAGATGGCCAGTAACGCACAAAACGAGAAGGTCGGGGGCAACACTCCCGCTGGGTGACAGACTGATTGACCTTGATGTTGAAAGAGACAACCACAACAACAAAGCCCGTGGCCAGGGGGACGAAGGGAAAGACACCACCCAGGAGGACAGATACTACCAGGAGGATAACCTCCAAGTGTGGAGGGAACGGTGCATACGAAGGGATGAAGAAGTCAAGGACCTAGCAAACAAGTTGGCCGACCTGCAGTCGGTCGTCAACTTCATGATGCAAAACAATGTCATGAAACCACCATACCTACTGCAGGATACGCCGATCCCAGCAGTTAAAAATCAGAATGGAGGAAGAAAGATAAATCCAGAAGCATCACAACATTCGAAGAGCAAGAGGCATTCACACCCGCCCTCCGAGGAGGTCGGCGAGAGGAATCCAGACAAGAAAAGTCCCAGAGAACATGTCATACAAAGGATCATGAAACCAGAGAACCTCGGCATGTACAAAGGCGGGCTCTCTGCTTTGACACAACCCAGGGAGAAAAATCTAAACGGGCACACCATGAGGCCAGAGCAGTGTGCCAAAGGGACTCAAATCAAAGATAGCCGAGCTCCAGGGAGGAGCAAAGAAGATTTGAGAAACTACCTCAACAGAAGGAACAGAATGCTGAAGCCGAGGTCACCTCATTCGTCAAGCCGAGGACGCCATTCTCGGTAGAGCTGGACAAATTCGAAGCTCCGAAAAGGTTCAGCATGCCGAGGTTTCAAATCTATGACGGTAAGTCAGATCCTAACTTCCATGTTGGATTATTTTTAAACTCAATGGCATTATACAGTGGAAATGAGCCTTTGCTCTGCAAAGTATTCCCATCGTCCTTTGGGGAAATTGCATCGGATTGGTTCCATAAGTTACCAAAGGGAAGCGTGAAGACATGGGAAGGACTGGCCGAGATGTTTGTGGCCAGGTTCGTGACAAACAAGCTACAGCCATTGAGGGTGGATGCACTAATGGCTTTGCAGATCAGCAAGGATGAAGGCCTTAGGGCCTATGCAAAAAGATATTACGAGGTGTTCAACCGAATACCTGAATGCAACCAGGAGGTAGCGGTCGTATCATTCAAGAACGGCCTAAAAGAAGATTGTTCACTTCGGAAATCTTTGGCGAAAACATTGCCGAAGAACATGGAGGAACTCATGGCAAGAATCGAAAAATACGCCAGAGCCGAAGAAGATACATCGGCATCAAAGCAAGTCAAACAGGAGCAAGGGAACACCTCGCATCGCCGAAGCGAAGCCGAAGTAACAACGGACTCAGCAAGACAGAGGTTGAGCTGAGGGCTAAACAAGCAGTAATAACCGTGTTCCGAATTCCAATTCAAAGGTCCTCGGCAAATTCGGGGCGAACCCTACTTCAGAACCCCGGCAAGGCAACCCGGGGAGTTTATGGGACGAAACGCGGACAGACATTGCTCATACCACATGAAAACGGGCATACAACACAAGGATGCAGAGCCCTCAAAGCCCACTTGGAAGATTTGTGAGGCAAGGCCACTTAAGAGACCTTGTTGATGAAGCCAGAACAAGGGAAGAACAGACCAGACTACCTCAGGCTGAAGCGGCCCCACCACCACCGCAACCCCGGGCAGAAAGACCTCGGGTGGTAAATGTGATTCATTCCAAGGTGAATGAAAATGACGTTCGGGGAGAAACCCAACGAGTAAAACATCTGCAGTATGTGAACCAGGTCGGACTGAAACGACCTCGGCCTGAAGATTGCCAAGGTCCGATGATAACCTTCACCGAGGCCGACCTAGAGATGGTCCAGCATCCACATAATGATGCCTTGGTAGTATCCCTCCAGGTTGGGGAGTGCCAAATAAAGCGCATCCTGATCGATCAAGGCAGCTCTTGCAACATCATGTACGTCAGATGTTACAAGGAGCTGGGCCTTCACCCCGACGACATGGAGCAGTCGGATGGCCCGATGGTCGGCTTCAACGGAACACCGACGTGGCCCCTTGGTGCCACGACCTTGGATGTACAAGCAGGCACAAAGATGATCAAGACCGAGTTCATCGTGATTGATACACCTTCACCGTACAACATTATCATGGGCAGGCCGTGGTTGCATGCAATGGGGGCAGTCCCCTCGACATTGCACCAACTACTGCGCTTCCCAACAGAGCATGGGATTGAAGAAACCCGAGGAGATCAAGTACAGGCAAAGAATTGCTCCATGGCAGCAATGAAGACTACCTGCAACATTCGAGAACCAGCAGAGATTGACGACGAGGACGTGAAAGTCCTGGATGATGTCGGCAAGGAGCCGGCCGAGAAGAGTGAAGAATCACTAAAGAGAATTCTCGTCCAGGAGGGCGATGAGGAACGTTATTTTCTTCTCGGCTCAGGCTTAGCCGAGGAAGAGGAGAAAGAGTTGGAAGCCTTTTTGAGAGCAAACATAGAGGCGTTTGCCTGGACGCCTTACGAAATGCCTGGCATTGACCCCGAGGTCACATGCCACAGACTGAATGTCGACAGGTCGGCTAAACCTGTAATTCAGCGAGCAAGAAGACCGACGTTGATACACGTCGATGCAGTGGAGGAAGAAGTTGACAGACTTCTAGAAGCCAGGGCCATCAGAGAAGTCAACTATCCAACATGGTTGTCCAACACTGTGGTGGTAAAAAAGAAAAACGGCAAATGGAGGGTTTGCGTAGATTTCACAAGCCTAAATAAAGCCTGTCCCAAAGACAGCTTCCCCCTACCAAAGATTGACCAGCTGGTGGATGCTACATCTGGTCATGGAAGGATGAGCTTCCTGGACGCCTACAGGGGGTACCACCAGATAGCCATGTACCCACCAGACGAGGAGAAAACAGCATTCATCACCCCAAAAGGCTTGTACTGTTACAGGGTGATGCCTTTTGGACTAAAAAATGCAGGAGCAACCTATCAAAGGCTGGTAACCAAGATGTTCAAGCACCAGATAGGCCAAACAGTGGAGGTCTACATCGACGACATGGTTGTAAAGACCAAAGAGCCAAAAAATCATCTTGCAGACCTAGCCGAGGTATTTGACATACTCAAAACATATCGGCTCCGATTAAATGCATCAAAGTGCGCATTTGGGGTTAGATCTGGGAAATTCCTAGGGTACCTGGTAACCAGAAGGGGAATAGAAGCCAGCCCAGATCAGATCAAGGCCATCCTAGATCTACAGAGCCCCACCTCGGCAAAACAGGTTCAAATGCTCACTGGCAGGGCCGCAGCCCTAAACAGGTTCATAAGCCGGAGTTTAGACAAGTGTAAACCCTTCTTCAACTTGGTAAAAAAGACTGCAGACTTCCTGTGGACCGAGGAATGTGAGGCCGCTTTGACCGATCTAAAGAAGTATCTGACCACGGCTCCAATCCTCTCAACGCCGGAGCCCGAGGAGGAGTTGTTTTTGTACTTGGCTGTGTCCGAGCATGCTGTGAGTGCAGTACTAATCCGAGAAGAGCAGGGTGAACAGAAGGCTGTCTACTACGTAAGTAAGACCTTAGCCAGTGCTGAAACAAGGTACTTGCCACTAGAGAAATTAATGCTGGCTCTAGTCATGGCCTCAAAGAAGTTGAACCACTACTTCCAAGCACACAAGATTCTGGTGCTAACAGAACACCCATTAAAATCCCTGTTACAACAAGGAGACTTGACAGGAAGAATCGCAAGGTGGGCAGTAGCCTTGGGCCAGTATGACTTGGAATTCAGGCCCAGAACAGCAATCAAGGGCCAAGTTTTGGCCGACTTTGTGGCAGAATTCACGCCGGAATCCATCGAACGTCGGCCTCTGATGAGCCGAGATGAACAAAGTTCTAGCAGGCAAGAAGAATCTCAGCCGACATCGAAAGAACAAAGGAAGGAGAAGCTCAGACCCTGCAGCATTTACATCGGCGACTCATTCAGACTCTTTGTTGATGGAAGTTCAAACCGACGAGGAGCGGGGGCAGGAGTACTGCTGATATCCCCAGATGGAGAAATAATAGAACAATCCATCCGTTTGGGGTTCAAGGCCTCAAACAATGAGGCTGAATACGAGGCATTGATTGCAGGACTAAAATTGGCAGCAGCAGCTGAAGCCGATGAGGTAATAGTTTTTTGTGATTCACAATTAATTGTTAACCAGTCAACAGGAGAATTTGCAGCCAGGGACGAGAGAATGTCGGCGTATGCAAAGAGGTGATCAGATTAGCCGAGCTATTTCAGAACTGCCGACTTCTTCAAGTTTGCCGAGATGATAACTGCTACGCCGACGCGTTGGCCAATCTGGCGAGTTCAATGCAGACTGGAAAGACGAGAACAATTATGATCGACTACATGTCGGGCCCGAGCATAGAACCACGGCACGCGAAGCAAGAAGCAATGTGTGTGGACATGGGGCCGAGCTGGATGGATGCAATTGTTGCATTCCTGAAAGAGGGAAAATTGCCAGAAGATCGCAAGGAGGCACACAAAGTCAGACTGAAGTCGGCAAGATTTTGCCTATCTGCGGAGGGACATCTCTACAGAAGGTCCTTTACCGGACCCCTATTAAGGTGCGTACACCCTTTTCAAGTTGAAGATTTTTTGTATGAAATTCATGAAGGGATTTGTGGAAGCCACACTGGGGGCAGATTGTTAGCCCATAGGGCCATTACCCAGGGGTATTGGTGGCCATATATGCAAAAAGATGCCGAAGCATATGTGAAGAAGTGCGAACCTTGTCAACGGTTTGCACCCTTGATTCATCAGCCAGCTGCCGACCTGAATCTAGTATCCAGCCCCTGGCCGTTTGCCCAGTGGGGCATGGATCTGGTCGGACAACTTCCCCAAGCAACTGGGCAGAGGAAGTACTTATTGGTGGCAACGGATTACTTTACAAAGTGGATAGAGGCAGAACCTCTAGCTAAGATCCGAGATGTGGACGTCAAGAATTTCATATGGAAGAACATCATCACCAGATTTGGAATTCCCAGAGCCATTATAGCCGACAACGGAACGCAGTTCGACAGCAAGCTGATCAAGAATTTCTGTGCGAAATTCAAGATCAAGAATTACTTTTCAACACCAAGCTTCCCTCAAAGCAACGGACAAGCGAAGCATCCAACAAAGTAATTCTGGATGGAATAAAGAAGAGGTTGCAGGCAGCAAAAGGGAAATGGGTAGATGAATTACCCAATGTGCTTTGGGCATATCGGACTACGCCGAGAAGATCAACGGGGGAATCTCCCTTTGCCATGGCCTATGGCACAGAAGCCGTCAT
The DNA here is from genome assembly GCA_030407325.1 of Camellia japonica. Classification (NCBI taxonomy): domain Eukaryota; kingdom Viridiplantae; phylum Streptophyta; class Magnoliopsida; order Ericales; family Theaceae; genus Camellia; species Camellia japonica. The sequence goes on from JAPPVO010000036.1 coordinate 168,186,873, forward strand.
TCCACTGGAGGTCGGCATCCCAGGGATCCGAACCCAGGGAGTTGAAAATGGGACTAATGATGTACTATTAGCCCGAGATCTGGATCTTTTGGAAGAACGAAGAGAGAAGGCTGCAATTCAGCTTGCAGTATACCAGCAACAGCTTGCCAGGGCTTACAATAAGAAGGTCAACCCACGAGATTTTCAAGTCGGCGACCTAGTCTTGAGAAAAGTGGTCGGCAACAAGAAAGATCCCAGGGAGGGCAAGCTTGGCCCAAACTGGGAAGGGCCTTACAGAATTACCTCGGTGTTAGGTAATGGAGCATATCGGCTTGAAGACAATGAAGGCAAAGCACTGCCAAGACCCTGGAACACTTGCAACTTGAAATTTTTCTATCATTGAGAGATCCTTATTCTTGGCCGATGCCATATGATTGGTAGAGATGCTGGAAGACATGGTAAATGAGAACCAAGTGGAACTCAGGTTCACATTGGGGGCAGAGAAGATACAAAGCCTACCACTTGTTGAAATTTGTAGCAATTTACAAGTTGGTTTGGCCGAATAACAAAGCCTACCACATAATAGATGGTCTGGCCGAATAACAAAGCTTACCACTTGTTGAAATTTGTAGTAATTTACAAGTTGGTCTGGCCGAATAACAAAGCCTACCACTTGTTGAAATTTGTAGCAATTTACAAGTCGGTCTGGCCGAATAACAAAGTCTATCACTTGTTAAAATTTGTAGCAATTTACAAGTTGGTGTGATCGAATACAAAGCTTGGCTTCGCTTGTTGAAATTTGTAGCAATTTACAAGTTGGAGTCAAGCCGAGAAGATTCCTTGGCTTCGCTTGTTGAAATTTGTAGCAATTTACAAGTTGGAGTCAAGCCGAGAAGATTCCTTGGCTTCGCTTGTTGAAATTTGTAGCAATTTACAAGTTGGAGTCAAGCCGAGAAGATTCCTTGGCTTCGCTTGTTGAAATTTGTCGCAATTTACAAGTTGAAGTCAGGCCGAGTAATCCACATGGTGGTCAGGACAAAGATAATGTTCAAACAGTTGTTGAAATTTGCAGAAATTTACAGGTTAAAATTAAGCCGACATGTTACCATCTGTTGAAATTTGTAGCAATTTACAGGCCGAGATAAAGGTTAAGATTATTGTCTAATACATGATAAAACTCGCGAAAAGTTTAGTGTTTATACTAATCCTTGTTGAAATTGGTAGCAATTTACAAGTAAGTTAGACTGAGATTGTTGTTTAAACTTAAGAAAAGTTTGCAAAAGTAAACGTTGAATAGTATATTTTTGTTGAGGTTTATGAAAAGATTGCAGGACAGTTCCTTGCCGAAGTAAAATTTGCAGGTGTTATGCCCGAGGTATCTAACCCCGAGAAGACTATGCAAAGGAAGAATTATATACAACATGCAGAATATTCCAAGTATGGAACCATTCAGAAGCAGTAAGAAGAATCAAAAGACTATAACATTCAGAAAGAAGCAGTTGCATATAAAGTAGGCACTATGGCCAAGCAAATTGTTCACAAGCAGCAGAGAGGCACATCGGCCACAAAAGAGCATACATTGTTTGAAAGAAAGGACAAAAAACAACAAAGTACAAAGAAGAAAAACAAAAGACATTCAAGTTGCTTCAGCTTCAGGAGTTGGTTGGGCTGAGACATCGGAGGGCTCTTGAAGAATAACATCAACACCTTCTTCTGCCACAACCTCAGTCTGCCCTTCCACCACAACTTCAGCTTCTTTATTCTCTGAAACCTCGGCCAGTTTGTCAGCTGCAACTTCGGCATCAATCTCAGCAAGGGTTTCATCAACACTTCTCTCTGCCAAAAGAAGGTCAGAGGATAGAGTGCCAATGTCCGCCTTTTTGGGAGCAGCATCGAGGTCTTCATCTCCAGTCAAGTCCAGGACTTGATCACCCATTGGAGGAGATTTGGCCTTCCTCACTAGGGCTTCTTCTTCACCTTCACCTTCCTCTTCAGCCTCGGCTTCAGAATCATCTTCTTCAGCTTGGCTTGGAGATGGAGGAAGAGGACAAGGAAGACGCATGGCCTTGGTCTTGCGCCATGGCGAGTCGACTGGAAGATCAAGCTTTTTGGCCAAAGCATTCCAACCTAGGGAATATCCCTTGTTGCACACCTGCTTGACCTGAAGCATATAGTCTTCAGCGACGTCGGCCATGCCTTCATTGTAGGCGGCATCAACTTCAGCTTTCTTGGTGGCCAAGGTTTCTTGCAGCTCTTTTTCGGCCTGGGCTGCTTTCTCCTCGGCTTCCTTCTGCTGAGACAAAGCGACTGTCTTAATAGCTTCAGCAGCTTCAGTTTTTTCTTCGGCTATTTGTTTTTGCTTAGTAGCCTCCTCGGCCTGATCCTCCAATTTCTTCATCTTGAGCTGGAGGGCCCTGTTTTGTTTATGGATAAGAGCAAACTCCGTCTCCATGTCGGCTAACTTCTTTGCTGTTTCAAAGGCCTGCATGGAGAAGGAATGTGCGTGTTGGATGGCCTGGAAGAACACAAGGCAAAAGTTATTATAAAAATTTCAAAATTTTATAAGAATGAAAGACAAATTATCAAATTCAAAGACTTACTTGGACTGAACGCTGCATCATGAGGGCGTAATTCTCATAGCCACTCATCTTGGCGTTACGCTCAAGGTCGCCCTCAAGAAGGACAGCAGTGCTGAGTGCCACGCCGACGTGGACATTGGCTGCACTTTCGTTGATGTAGACGGGCCTGTCCTCAAGTGTTACCTTGGGCTCCCAAGGAATTTTGGGAATATTGGATCCCGAAGTTGAGGCAGGTGTAGACCTCGGCTTCTTTTGCTGAGTGGCCCCTGATGGCTGGGCTTCAGCAGGTCTCTTTGCGGGAGCAGAAGTGATCTTCTCGGCCAGTTTGGAGATTGGCAGGGCATCTTCAGCCTCTGCATCAGCCTCAGCAACCTTGGCCTTTGGTTGGGCCTTTTTGACTCTCTTTGGCTTCGTTGGTGGCGGAGGTTGAGCTGGTTCAGCTTCCATGTCATCTGGAAGATTGGCCAACAGATCACGCACTACTTTCTTTGGACGTTGCATCTCGGCGGTTTTGACAATTCTTCGTCGGCGTTTCTTCTCTGTCGCTGGAGCGGAGGTTGAGGGTTGATCTGCTGGCTCAGATGTGGAGGCAGTCTGTTCTGTAGAAGCAGTTGATGGAGAAGTGCTCTTCTTCTTCTTCTTCTTTGGAACGTCGGCCAATTTGGACTTGTATGTTGGAATAAAGTTCAGCAGGAGCGGGGCTTTGCGCTTCTCGAGAGGAAGATCCAAGAGCTTCTTCAGGCCTTTCCCAGGATAATAGGATTGGCAGAAATTCTTGTGAGGCTGGCGAATGTCTGCAACAAGAAACACAATATCAGAAACAGATAAAATTGGCCGAAAAATCTGAAGAAAACAAACAGTTAAGAAGTTAGCACAGGGATCTTACTCTTGCCCTCCCTGACCGTTCGAGGAAGAGGGAATAGATGAACTTCTTCATCTGGGCCAAATTCCCAGTTCCCAGATGCGATGAGGTAATCATCTCCAGCCCCTTTGTTGGAGTCTGGGAGGTCGGCTATGATCTTAAAGGCGGTGGACCTCGGCTTAAGGTAGTAGACATAACCTTTTTCTTTAAGGTTCAATGGACACATGGTATAGCAATACTGGATGTCGGCAAGTGTGATTCTAACACTCTCCTGCTGAGCTAAGGCTATTATTCCATTCAGCGTCCTATAAGCGTTTATGGAGAGTAGCATGGGGTTCAGGGCGTAGTAATGAAGGACCTCGCGGAAGAGGGGATCTAGGGGGAACCTAAGTCCACACTGGACGAAGGCAACTACAGGGAAAGGCATCTTATCGCCATCAGGCATTATAGAGTCTTCCTCCCCAGCTAGTCTGAGATGGACATCGTCTGGGATGGAGAACTCTTGCCTAAAGTTTTGTAGCTTGGTTGGGGTATCAACCCTATCTCTCCAAACACCCATGGTTTTTGGTATACCAGTACTTGAATACAGAAGCAGAATGTTCCTAAAAAGGTTCTAAGGACCTCGGCTTAAACCTAGGTATAAATTGTTTCAATTTTTCCTAAGGACTGACGGTTCTACAGCAAATCCCAAGCCTAAATCTACGAAGAATGAGTATGAAAGGTAGAAATCTGGAAAACAGAAAAGCAAAAATGAAGTCTCAGAGTCAAAAACAGAAAGGGCGAAAGGCCGAGAACAAGAAATGAAACGGTGCAAGTGTTCACAGCATAAATAAGAATCATGAGATGAGATACATGATTCACAAATCAGATGTAGAACAATCAAGTGACAAGAAATTTCAGAAAACCAAGCAAGAACTGGGAAGAGAAAGGAGCGACGGCTTACCAGAAGAGTTGAAGCCGAGATGAGTGGCGCCGAACTGAAAGAGCTTCAGAACTTCGTGATCGACGTAAAAAAGCATAAAAAAGCATAAAAAAGCATCTCCTTGGAAAGCTTCAGGGTCTGGTGATCGACGTTAAAAAATAATGATAATAAAACAAAAATGTTATCCTTTTTGGGTCATCTTTTTATTTGATAAATAACTAAAGTTAGGTGGCAATACACATAAGTATACATTGTTTTTTAAAATTTCATTTGAATTGCATACATATCATATCACATATACCCCATCACAAGTGGGGCCAATGACTAAGGGTGGAAAAATACAACACGCTGGAAGAGAAATATACTTTGCAGCAAAGTCTAAACTAATCTAATTCTATCATCGCATCATATAGAGGTCAAAAATAGATCTTTATCAAAGATCTGGACATGAAGTATTTAAAATATTTTGTAAAAATAAATTCATAACTTTTCTTAATCTCAACCAATAAGATTTCTCAAAAAGACCATTAACCCGCTTAAAATCTGAAACCTGTATTTCAAATAAAGTTCCCTGCAAACAATTCAACTATACAACTTGCATACAAGGTTTCAATCTAGTCTCCAAGTACAAGGAGCTCCATGATTTATATTTACAAACTCGAAAAGCTGCTTAACAAAATATTAACAGATTACATTGTAGCCCTAAATACATGACAAAAGCTATCAAAATATGTCTACTCTGCAAGTCCGGCATGAATACTGGCAATGATGACAACACAAATGCCATGTTTGCGGTTCCTAACATAGTAAACTAGGCAGGTACTAGGCAGGTTCGTGAGGATGAGAAGCCCAAAGTGAGCTAAGAGCACGAAGTCGTTGAAAGTATTCCCCCATGGCAAGCAATCCTTGGGCTGTTTGATGAATTGTTAAAATGCAAGACATTTGCTACAAAGTTTGTCAGCAAAGATGATCTGCCTGTGTTAGAAAAGCAACAAGTTGTACAGTGAACAAACTAGGGATTGTTAAACATGATACTTATATATAGATGGTTAACACTATACTCAATGTTGTAAATACAATTTGCTATGAAGGATTTTTTTTTTTTTTTTTTTAGTTTAGTTTTTGCATACATTTCTTGACTTGGAGATCTCTGCTTCTTAAATGGATTTTCAGCAGAGTAGATAAAATTGGCATCATCTATGTGAGAGATTCTTTGTACTGATAGGCACAAGAAGAGATTAGACAGCTTATTTCCGGTTATTACTTTTATCGTTACTCAAAATAGACAGCAACAAACCTGTAATTCTTAATTCTCTTATAAGAAGAAAAAGTGGACATAAGTCAGTTAAGCAGCATAATTTACTCATCATAATAGATCTATTAAACTAACCAATCTGGTCTAGTGGATATTTCTAGTTAAAGCACAAGAATCTACAAGAACTTTTCCTTCTTTATCTATCCAACAGATTTAACAATTCGTTTGCCTGGCATGTCTACATAAATTAATCATAAGATACTCATAGTTTAGTTACATGTCCCTTCCACATTCAAAATTTAACATACACAAGATTAGGAAGAAAAAAACTTGTTTAAGCACCACCTAGCATTAACGATAACCAACTCTCATCACTGGAAATTTTAAAAAGGGAATTACCAGTTTGGGCCCCCATTAATGACAGGTGATGAAATGGGTAGACTTGATACACACCTAATCATGTGAAATGATTGATATGCACGAAGTGGCTGCTCACATACTCAAACGTGCATTCCCACGATAAGCAGCCCAAGCTTCTGACATTGCACCAAGCAATGCCACTTGGCTAGAGAGGATGGTCAAGATTACTGAAATTTAATTAATCTTTCCACAGGTTATATTATAGTATGGATTCTGACACAAAAGGAAACTTGTACAAGGAGAAGTTTACATTAAAACAGACAGGCTCTCATGGGAGGGGTTGCTAATATCATGACATACTGTCATTAGTTTGCAAACCATATGGATTCCCTTCTGAGTCCATATATTGCTTTCTTTGTTTTTTTGTGTGTTATGTTTATGATTCTTTTGAAGAAAATGAATGAACTAGTATTGACAGATTAAATTTAGATGTACCCCTGTTAGGTGGGATTTCCAGCAAACCAAACCACTCAAATTGTCCCACTTATAATAAACTATTGATACCCTCAGAGAAATAGTTAGTTAAACCACTGTCTCCATCTCTACAAAATTTACCACTCTGTTTTTCTTAAGAAAAGAATTTTTAAAATTTAGGGAGAAATCCATTTTAAGCATTCACATTTACTTCTCATTCAGGAAACTAAATATAAGAATCTTCTCAATGTCATAATATCCATTGCTATCTAAAATAACCTTCCCTCAATTGTGGGAAAAAAAGAGTTTAGGAACACTGAAACTAATCACAAAACCGGACACAGCACTCTCATGAGGTGAGTTTTGTTTATTTGAGAGAAAACTAACTTAGAGAATGATTAGACTATCACCCCCTTCTATATTTATAATAGGTAGCTTACAATGGAATCCTTGGAGGCACAAATAAGGAAATAACCGCTAATAGAATAAGATTATGTACGAAGAGAAAAGCATCCAATAATTTTAAAATAAAAATAAATTAATCAGTCAATAATTACCCACAAGCTATATCATCATTTTAAGCAATCTTCAGAATCAATTGATAATCCTACAGAAAATAAACAACAGATTGCCATCAACATTCAAAAAGTAGAACTAATTCTTTAATGTGACAGCACAAAAATGAACTAATGAGAAACAGTGCGTCTGTAAAGTATTTCATCATCGCTCTCATCTTCCACATCCGAAACAACCTCACTCCCTGGTAGTTCTAGTTTCCCACCCATACAAAATGATGGACCTGCACTCTCAATTTCGAGATAATCAGCTTGTAGTCTCTCTTCAAATCTCTTGTCACTACAATTTAAAAACCAAGCCAACGAACACCTAATTCCTTTGCCTTGTAACTTCTGGTACCTGGGTTTGATCCTTGATTCCAAGCTGTAAGTAAAGTACTCTGGAAACTCCACGAGCTCATTCACTGGCCTTCCCATCTCGCTCTTGAAAAAGTAATAACTGTTTTTCATAAGCCCAACTTGCACAGCAACTAACTGTGGACAATTGACAACCATCTTTCCAACATCCTCCACTGGTATGCCCCGTCCAACAAGGAACTCAACAGGTTTCATGATCACATTTTGGTTAAGGCTAACTATCTGCGGCATTCGCTCAATGACTTGAGCAAACCCATCAGGATCGATCTTGAGCTTCAAATTGAAGAAATACTGTTGTGTTGACAATTTAGCTTTCAAAGGAAGTCCAATAATTTGTGGGTACTGTGCAATAATTGAAGCAAGAGCTTCCCTCCGAATCCCAAAACTTATCAAACAATCCACATTCGGCTTAACAGTTTCTTCAAGATCATAACCATGTATGTATGCTCTCTTCTCAAGCATCCTCGCTGTGATCTTCTTTGGCAAACCCAACAAAACCAAGTAATCAACAAGTGGTTTGATCATCATCCCAACTCTCATTCCCAAAAAATATGGATATTGTGTGACCATTGGTCCAATATCTCTCGGATTCACTCCAATACTAACTAGATAAGCCACTGACGTGCTCATTGTCCCTTCAAGCTTAAATCCTAATAGCTCCGGATATTTCATCAACACATACCCCATATCTTGCTTTTCAACATCAAGCCCACGGAGGAACTTAACCACTGGGACAAGCTCAACAACAACACTCATGTGCAAAACTTGAGGATAATTCTTAACAAACTCACCAAGCCTTGACCTTTGAATTCCAATCTTTTCTAAGTAACCCAATACAGGTATGATATTTTTACGCACACTACAACCAAGCATCAATGGGTACTCATTGATATCATCAATTGTTAACCCTATTTTCTGCAAAAACTCAACGCGTTCGCGCATAACTTCAACAGTGGAGGGCAATTCTAGGTCCTCCAATTCATCCGGGACTATGCCTATACCCTTCAAGTAATCACAAATTATGACACGAGAGACGAGCTTTTCTTTACGCCCTTGAACAACGCCCCAGGTGACCGAGGGCATTTCGTATTCGGGGAATTTGGGGTATTGGGTTGAAAAAGATTGACATTTTGAAACCCCAGATTGTTGGGGAAAAAAGGGGAATGGGGGTTGAGGGTTTTGGGAGGGTTTAATTGGAGAGAGTTTTGAGTTCGTGAGGAAGTTTTTTAAGGCTTGTGTTCTTCTTCTGAGCAGTGAGGTCATTTCAAGAAGGTAAAAGTGTGTGTGTATATATATTTATGTGTGTGTGTGTGTGTGTGTGTGTGAGAGAGAGAGAGAGAGAAAGAGAGAGAGAGTATTGATATGGAATCGAAATGCAAATTTGTTGTTGATTGATGAAGCGAAAATTGAGAACAACGATTCTAGAATAAAGGTGTTTTTGGATTGAAGGGAAAGTGGAAATAAGCTCACCTCTGTTGGTAGTGAAAATAGCTTGTGACCATGGCTGAGAGAGAGAGAGAGAGAGAGAGAGAGAATGAAGAGTAGATTGAGATTTGAGAATATTTGGGGCTGTGGGCAGGACAGGGTCCAACCCTATATGGCCGATTTTGACGAAGACTTTAGAGAGAGAGAGAGGGAGAAAGAAAGAAAGAAACCTCAGGGATTGACGACGAAGATGATGTCACGGCGGCAAAAAGCGGAGCCACCACCGCGGGAGACATTATGATCGGAGATGTCAGGATCCATGGGTTGCTCCACCCTCAAAAACGAACGGTGGTTATGGTGGACAGCGGTGGTTGTGGTGGAGACTGAAATCAGAGGCGTAGTGATCGTGGGTTTAGAGAGAGAGAGAGAGAGAGGGAGAGAGGGGTGTCGAGGGATAGGCATATATACCTGGATAGTTTTGTTATTTTGTCGGAAAAAGGGTGGCAGTTCGGATTAGAGGGGTCTCGAATGACTTGAATGGTTGGCCGGACGTTTACATCAGGTGAAAGATTGTCTATTACTGTTATCACTTTGGTCGATCGTGGCTGTCAACCTCCTCCACGAACGACTGTTTAGATGTCCATCCAGATGACCGACAAGGTGAATTTCGAGTCATTCAAGTCAACTTCATATTCGAGCTACCAATCATTGCTAAATTTGTTCTTATGAATAAAGTATTTTAGTGTCTGAATTTTTAGCGAAATAAAATTTAAATTTAAATTTAAATTTTTGAACTGAGTATCTTTAAAATTATTATATTTTGAATTTTTAATAATTCAATAATTTTGAATATTTTAAAATAAAAAGACAAATATTGAGAGAGAAAGAGAGAGGAGATTCTTTACCATTAGTATTAGCATGTCACCTGTGTTATATACGGAATAAAATAATATATTATTTACTAAAATTATGATAATTATTTTAATTTTTTGAATTTTGTCTTTCGTAAATAAAATTTTATATATATGTATAAAAATTTTGTTTCAAATGTTCCTTTACTATAATATATATGGTGATTTGGGAAATTGGTTAAAAGTGGACTTTTCGATTTTTTTAGCTTTTTTGACTTTCTTGTGTAAAAGGTTTTTTTAGCTTTTTTGACTTTCTTGTGTAAAAGGTAATGTGATTCAAAATGGGTTAAAAGTTGACTTTTGACTATTTTTAAGTTGTTCCCAAATGACCCCATAGTATATATGGATTAAAATTATTGTATTGATAATTAACAATTAAAATTATGATTTGTTATAAAAAAAAAATGACATAGTTTTAATATTTCACTATGTTATAATAAAAAATATATGAATTTTAAAAAATTGTTATATTGGTTTTTCAAAAGGAAATAATTAAAAAAAATTAAAAAATAAGAAAGAATTATCGTAACATGTAATTTAAAATATCAAAAAAAGTTTAAAAAATTGAATAAAAACTTTAAAAAGATGTGATTACAATTAAAATTAATGCCCTTGATAAGTATAATTTTATTTGGATATCTATTTATACTTTAACATGCTTATTCAAAACAAAAATAAAAATAAATAAAAATATTAATAATTTTGAGTTTTAAAATATAATTTTGTAGACTTGCTATATTAACTTTTGGAAGGAATATATTAGAATTTTTTTACAAAAATTGAATATTAGTCATTGAACAAATCTTATAAGATTTAAAATAAAATTTATAATAGGAAGAAATTAATGATATTGAAACATATGTATTTTAACAATTTTAAATTTTGAAAAAAAAAAAAATAGATTAGGATTTTGAACTTCAATTATCGTATAACACTTTTATTTATAATAATATAAATAAGGAAAGGTATTAGATAGATTAAATTAATTATAAATATAGCTATATTTAAAAGGATATGATTTTTTATAACTATATTTTACATTTCAAAATTTATTTTTTAACTTCCTATATAAAAATATTCAAAATTTTAAATTATATATGATTTTTTTTCCTAAAAACATATGAACTCATAGTAAAATAGAGACAGAAGTACCATAAAGGAAGTGATGAGCTGCACATATTAAAGATAAATAATTGACTAACACCTTTAATAGTTTTGAAAAAATTAATTAAAATTAAAATTTTCTTTTTATAGCTTTGAAAAACTATTATATGCCATTGAAGTAATGCTCTGCATCAACTGTCAATTAACACATATTATGATATCAAAAAAAAATTAAAAGTAATTTTTTTTTTAAAAAAGTAATGATATACAAACATGAAATCAATACAAAAAACTTATTAATAATGATTTTGTTTGGATTTTGATCTATCACTTTATAATGAGTGACATGTTTTTTATTATGCAAATGACTCTATCATGCCATTTTAGTATAAAATTCTAGTAAAACAATATTAACCAACAAAAAATAGTTATAAACAAAAAACAAATAATGGTTGGTAGAGAGAGGGAGAAATGACACACAAAATATGAAATACAAAAACAAAACAACGATCATAAATGATAATAATATAAATATAAAAAAAAGAAGAATAAGAAGAAAAAATGGTGTAACTAAAGGATAAAAGAGTCTGTTTAAATAATACAATAGATTAAACATAAACTAACATCCAAATTGTCTCATAAAAAGAAGGTTAAAAAAAAATCAATGTGTTTGGTTTTAGTTTTTTGAATTCACTTTTCTAAAAATTGAACTTTTTGTTTTTCGTGTTTTTTTATTTTTAGTGAATAATTTTTAAATTTTAAGCATTTTTTTATTTTACTTTTTTAGATGTACCTTCTGAGAACCTGAATTTTTATATATTAATTTATATGGTAAATTATTTTTAGCTACCTATTTTTGCAATATATTTTGGTAATAAATTTTCATGATGAATTTATTTAATAGATTTCCCTCGTTGCTATTGGTATATTTAGTTTTACAATTCTTTAATTTCACTTGTAGAGGCCTCAAATTCTAATAATTATTCTCCGAACCCTGAGTTTTTGATTAGCCCACTTTAAGCCCTGAATTTGTGTTCTAATGCATATTAAACCCTAGAAATATGATTACATATATTATATTTCTTTTTTAATTTATTAATTCCTTATACTATGTGTATTAGTATATGTATTTTGTATATTCTCTAGTAGTAATGTGTATATATATATATATATGTATTTATATTTGGTCTTGAAGAATCTTTAGGAGGACAAATCAATATTTATGACTTGTCCCCCTTTTCTTTCCCTCATAAACTTGTGTCTCCCCTTTGCTCTTCCCAAGCAAGAATTGTCTAGGCATGCTATTGCATCCCAAACTCCCAAGGAAGACTTGCAAGCATGCAAGGTTTTGTCTCACATTCAAATCCCTAGAAGAGACACATATACTTTTATATCTCCTCCCTATTTCCTATATAGCAATCCCTTCAGCCCCTTCAACACACACACACACACACACGGCTAAAGAAGAGGAGAGGAAAGAAAAGAGAGCTAGAAATGAAAAGTTGAAAGGTAGCAAGTAATGTAAGAACACCCGAACACCCTTGCCTTCTCCTCCCCTATATCTGATATTTGGTTGTTTTGATTGTGTATTTTTGTATCATGTATGTGTATGATGAAAATTGATTGAATAGGAGTAGAGCTTAACACTTGGTATGATTTTAGCTCCTGTCTGCTCTGATTCTGTTCATATGCATTAACTTTGCTGATTTTCTAAAATTCACAACAAAAAAAAAGTCATTTTGCTATGAAATTTTGATATACCCTCTATCAATGAGTTATTGGTATACTAGCATTTTTGTAAGATCATGGGATGCATGTTGAGTTTCGAAAACCTCTTGTCTTTACGGTTGGATCCTACAGATTTCTGGGAGCAGCAGTTAACCCTCACTTTGTTTCTATGCCATTTTCTCTTAAAAACTCCTTATGGAGTAAAACCAGTGCTGAATGTTAGATATATGAGATACCTTTCTATGTGCACAAGAATCACTAAAAAATATTAATTATTGAAAGAGTTATGATCATTTTTCTAAAATGCGACAAGAACAGACCAATACTGCTTGAACTTGTATTTTTACTAGAGTCTGCTGAACTCGCCATTTGAATATAACAATTTTCTTCCAAAAATGAGTCCTCCATCATAAAGTGATTTTTAGCTCTAGAGTTCTTCTTGAAATATCTTCCTAACTTATTGAAATATATCCAGTAAAAATATCATGATCATTTGACTTCATTTGATACGAGTTCTTATTTTTCTTTAGAACCGTTCACTGTTGAGAATATGGATAGAACATAGTAAATGGCCTATAGATGAATCTCTGGTTATGTTATGCAACTTATAAAAGAAAATTTGAAATGAAAATGGACTTGTTCTATGTTGTGTTCAAAATTCAGAACCTAAAGAGATCCTAAATGGTTTACAAATCCGTTGTTTTGGCCTGTTATTCTAGAAGAAAGACGCTAAAAATTATTACCTTTGTGTTATTTGTTCTTAAGGTCACATTTGTTTCACGGTGTAGGAGGTCGGATTAGACTAGCAACGTTGTGGGTCCCACCCACAACACGTTTGGTGATGGTTTGGGTGAGCGGCTTCATACTCTAACCGGCTTGCTAATCCCCCTCAGTAAGGGGATTAGCTTGGGTGAATTTTTGGTAGGATTAGGAAAATAGTGAAGGGATTGAATCTATTTTATAAAAAAAAAATTATTTTTTTTTACCAAGTACACCTATTTGTTTTAGTTTTTTTTTTAATATAGAAATAATTTATTTATTTATTTTATATAAAAATAATTTAACAATCCTATCACTAACTATCTCCCACACTATCATCAAAACAAACACACTTTTACTTAATCCCCTCACTAACAATCCCCACATTAACAATCTCTTCACTAACAATCCCATCCAACCTAATCCGCCAAACAAACGTGGCCTAAGTGTTCAAAGGCATGATTAATTGAATTGGTATGAAAAGCATGATTTAAATTTTTTATTTAAATCTATGAGATATATGCTAGTTTATGACACTTGCAACTAATTTTTTGTGTTGAAGTTGTATTTGCATATTCTAGACTTGAAAAGTGTCCTAAGTTGATGGGTTTCATGACTTTGGGGTATATGGTTGCCACATTTTAATTAATCCTATGAAACATTATTGAATAAATTGGAACTCGCTTAAATCTCGAGTAATGTTATTCTTGCATGATATCATGATTTTAAGTATGATGTTGTCATGTTCTCTTGAGATCAAGAAAATTATTATTTAATAAATTTAGAGTTTCCATGTCGAATATCAGAATGAGTAGATTATGACATAATGGAAGGATGTTGTAGCCATTGTTACGGAATTGAAACTTGGTTGATAATGGAAGGATGATGTAACCGTTGTTACGGTATTGAAATAATGGTGGGGTGTGTTCCCTTTGAGTTAAGCCTTGCGCGAGTGAGTTTCGAACCCTAGCATGGCACGGAAAGGTATTTTGGCTCTTATCGGTATACACTACAACAAAATGCACCTTTGGCAACTAAAATTGGCGACTAAAAAAAATTTAGTCACCAAAAGTTATGGAATTGGCTACCAAAAATTTTTTCAGTCGGCAAAAGTACAATATTTAGCTACTAATTTTTTTAGTCGGGGTATATTGATCATTGGCGACTAAAAAAAAATTACTCCCTAAAAATACCAGAATTGGCGACAAAAAAATTATTTTAGTTGCTGTATATTGAGTTTTGACTACTAAAACCATTTAATCGCTGAATGTAAAATAAAAATTATTTTTTATCTTTGGTGACCAAAAGTTTAGTCTCCAAAAACATATTTTCAGCGACAAAAAAATATTTTAGTCGTCGTATATTGAGTTTTGGCTACTAAAACCATTTAGTCGCCGAATGGAAAATAAAAATTATTTTTTTTCTTGGGCGACCAAAAGCTTGGTTGCCAAAAACATATTTTCAGCAACAAAAAAATATTTTAGTCACCAAAAAACTAAAATATTTAGAGGGAGACATTTCAAATTTTGGAGGGATTTATAAAATTAATTGGCGACTAAAAATATTTAGTCACTAATGGTGTAATCTATATATATATATATATATTTGGTTTCCAAACCACAAACTAGTGCCTCTATCTCTCTCTCTTCAGCATTTCTTTCTCTCTCTCTCTCTCCCTCTGTCTCTCCTTCTCCGCTGCTCCGCTTCCCTCCCTCTTTCACTGCTGCTCCACCAGCCACGCCTCCGCTACTCTTCCTTGCAGTCGCCGTATATTGAATTTTTTTTTGTTGATTTGTTGTAGAGTAAATGTTTAGTTGATGAAGTTTCAGTAGATAAGTGGCGAAAAATTGAGCTTTCGAAAATGGTAGGGCTGGCGAATGAAAGCAGAAGCTAGCAGGCCTTCTCGGTTGTCAATGGCTGTCAAGATCTAGCTTCGGCTAACAGGCTGGCTAGTAATGCTGGTTCTGATTGTGGTAGTGTTGAGTTTACAAGAGAAGAAGTTGAGGGATTATTGAATGAGAAGATGAAAACAAAGAACAAATTCAATCTTAAGGTATGTGGGTTTTGAGCTTTTAACTTAATTTCACTGATAGAATAATTAGGGTGAGCTTTTAACTTAACATAATTTCCAGCCTGATTATTGCTGATGAGTTGGATTATTTAATAACTAAAGACCGGGTCTGTGCTTCATGATCTTTTTATGCTCACAACTTTCCCATTCTCTAGATGTATATTGATAAATATGATAATTGTAAATATGTGAGTATAAAATTTTTGTTGTATCTATGTGATTTTTCTGTGTAGTTTAGGTTTCAGAGTTGGTAACTATTAGCTACCTGTTGTAAGGGAGTTCTTGTTATGTCTTTGCTTTTACAGGAATAACTAATGCTATAGACCTAGCAAACAGATTTCATCCAAGACTACAGTCATTAAATTGTAAGTTCATTACTTGCTTTAGTCAATTATCTCTATTCGCTATCATTTTGATTTGATTGGTTCTAATAACAAGTTCTTCTTCCAAGACCCTCTTTATGGTGTCAGGCCATGTCCTAGAGATGTTTATATCCTTTGAATAATTTCTTTCATAATTTTGTACAACCAATGTATATTTGATTTCTCTCCCAAACAACTTTGCTGGTTTCCATCAAGAAGGAAAATTGTTGAATATTTGGTTGTACCTCTCTCTCTCTCTCTCTCTCTCTCTCTCTCTCACAGTTGGGGCAAGGGAAGAATTGTTGATTGTAATTTAGAAGCTATGAATAGTGCTTTATAAGTTCTGAATATTCCAAACTTCAAACCCGTTCCTTGATATGGAATCAATTTAAGACTTGTTTGGAAATATACAAGTTACTTGTCCTCTTAGCTAGGATATATCACTTTCTTATTTCTTTCTGCCTTATCCCCCATTACAACTGCTAGAGGCAACTCTTAAGGACTACTTGGTGCAGTGTTCGTTGGTAGGTGTCTATTAACCCCATTCTCCATCCCCCATCAAAATATCCTATGTAAAAAAGATGTAAAAGAATTAGCTGCTATGTTGGTTGGTCATAACACTAATTATTTGGTTCTGCCCCTTTCCTATGCTAGGCAAGCCTATGGTAGTAATTTTTCGGGCCTACTCCGAGGATCAGATCATCTTGATTCTTCAGCAGAGGCTAAAGGTAATTTTTGTGCTCTTTCTATAAACTATCAAGTGTCCTGTTTAGTCATGAAATAGCTTTTTATTATTTCAAACTAGATCCTAAAAAATCAAGTGCTAAACCCCAAGAAAAAGAAAATCACTTTGGTTGTAGTTGTTCTCGGTATGGTTTCACATTTGAATGTATATATGCATTGACAATTTTGATTTAACATGTTTTATTCATTTCCAGTCAAGTTGGCCAAAGAATCCATGTTTCCTCCCTAGAAAAAGAATATAAGGTTTGAAGATATGAAGATATGAGAAATTACACATTTGGCATTCAATTACAATTTGATAATTGAAGAAGTTGCAGGCCAATGTTTTCAGTGTTTTCTATAGAAATGCAGTGTTGTTATCATGGCTTTTCATCACTTGATGTTACCACATCTAAGTATTTAACAACTTAATGTACCATAATTTTCAAGGAACCCTAGAAAAAATTTGAAAAAAGAATAAAGTAGTTCTTTTGGAATCTTTAATGTGTAAGAGAATTTATCTTTAGTAGCTCATTTATTTGTTATTGATTAAAGATTGATTGCTATTCTCTTCCAACAGGCACTTCCTTACACAGTCTTTCAACCACAAGCCTTAGAACTATGTGCCAGAGTGCGTCACCCTTCTTTATTTTCTACTGTACTCTGGTAAATCATGCTCACTTTTCTTTACTCGACACATTGCCTTTAATTTGGTAGTGGATCCAAATTTGTAATATTACTTGAATGATAATTAGTGTATGAGCAATTATGTTCTCTTGACCTTTTTTCTTGATAAATAAAATAAATATTATGTTCTCTTGACATTAAGGATTCATCATCACTTTTATATAAATTGTAAGTCAGCAGTGGAACTATGGCACCAAACACCATACGGGAAATTTTCTCTCATAAGCAAAGAAATTGATATTCTCTTGAAACATGGCAGAAAGTTGTAGCTGCATCTGGAGATATGAGGAAAGCTCTGTGCATTTGCAGGTTTGTCTTTTACTGCAATAGTTATGGTACTTAGTTTGTTGATCTTGATGGGATTATATACAGGGTATAATATATCTAAATTATTAATTTTATAATTGTTATAATTTGAAACATCAATTTTATTAAGTGCTAATGGTTAATTTATTTATTTTTTCTTTTTTTACAGATTGCCTTTGCATGGGCTATTGTGGATGTGTACAAAAAGCATTTGTTCTGTATATGGAAGACATTTATTTTGGAATAATCATCTGTTTTGGAAATCCAGTGTTTTTGTATGTAATATTTAATTTAGATGGATTATACTTGGTTTGTATGGATTTATATGATATTTGGAATATGATGTTACAAGTTAAAGTTTTTGAATAGTTGATAATGAAATGGGCATTATTGATAATGGATTTAGATTATAATTGATAGATGTATTATTCTGTATATGTACAAGTTACAGGTTGCATTGATAGTGAAATGCATATAATTAAGAAATTAGTGAAAAATATTCAATTTGTGCATTTTAAAAAAATTAATAAATAGAGCTTGAGCTTTTGGCGACTAAACAGTTAGTAGCCAAAAAAAAAATGAAAGTTTTTGGCGACTAAAAAATTGGTAGCCAAAAAGGAATGTCATGCTTTTAGTGACTAAAAAATTGATAGCTAAAAAACTGAAGATGGAAAATATTTTCTTTTTGGCGACTAAATATTTTCTTTTGGGCGACTAAATTTTGGCGACTAAAAAAAATTTAGTCGCCAATACCTTTCCCGACAATCATCTAGCGACAAAGCTGGCGACCAAAAAATTTAGTCGGCAAAAATCTTCGGCTACTAAAAAATGACTTTTGGCGACTAAAAATTTAGTCACCAAAAGTGTAATTTGTTATAGTGATAGTCGATATAAGATTGGTGGTGCTGGTGTCACAACATAGACTGTTCCTATAGGGCAGACCATGATGTCACGACTCGAGTATGTAACCCTAGTGCATGGGCATCATTGATAGTTATTGCGGTAAGTTTGAATATTTGACCAAGGGGGAGTCAGAATTGCCTGTGTCCATTGCTTAGTGGTTATGGTTGAGTAAGTACGACGCTCTACGGAGAGTTGCCTAGAATTATGTAATTGATTGTCAGCTAACACTCATAATTGTCATCAATTGTTTTACCTTACAAAAATTAAAAATTGAAAATTATTAATTGCCTTTGCGTATTTAATGTTTCTTCTACATATTATTGTACGTTTTATTGCACTACCTTATAATCATGTATATCTTTATTTGTTACTGTCATGTTGCCTTATTATTCGGAGTTGTAGAAAGTTAGGGTGTGTGTGTTTTTACTGAGCGTTATTGCTTATGACTATTCGTCTTGCCAGCATTTCATGCCAGCATTTCGGAAACAATCACCGACAAGCTAGGTGCAGGGGAAAAGTTAGAGACGCAGCGGCAAGCATGGATCGACGTCAATTTTTTTTCATTTTGCTTTGCAAATTTTATTTTTTTATGAATTTGTAAAATTTTTTGTTAATATATAATTTGATGGTCCCGAATTTTGGGGCGTCACAACATGGTATCAAAGCCTAAGTTCAACCCTTATCCTTGTTTTTCGACTTGCGGTTAGAAATGATCTAGGCGTAGCAATCATTATAACTTAACCATTGTTTGCAATTCTTGAATTGATGACACCTATTCAAAGGAAACATCATCACCTTTCTAGCGTCCTTGAGCGTTTCCAATTCGTTGAGATATGTTGCCTTAAGATGATCGATTGACAACTTTTGAACCTCGATTGTTCTACTTTGTTCTACCTTGACAACTGCATTTCATTTTTTCTCGATGACGAATCTTGGATATTCAGTTTGAAATGCATATGGCCAACGCAGTTTCAAGTTAGATATCTAGTTTGGCCATTATCTACAGAACTTATACTCCATGAAAGTCCAAAATCATCACGTCGTCTATTCCACTATGCCATCTATTCAAATTCCATTTAAATTTTTTGCTTAAATTGTGCTACTACTATATTCACTTCAAACCTTTCCACTCTACCACCATTTTGTGAACCTTTAGATTTCTGTTAGAACAATTAAGAGCTACTCATAAGTATAGAACCATTTTAATCATAAGTATAGAACCATCTTTAGGAAGTCGGTCCGAGTAGATCCCATGTGTAAGTCCTACTACTTAGAAGTCTTCGACTCACAACGTAAACATAAGAATAAACTGGTTGGCGGTCAATCTAACCACCATAGATTGTTATCGTAGGTCGGTGATGATTTTTTTTTACTTGATATGAATTTTCAATTTAAAAGGGATAAATACGAGTCCCCATCCCCTACTTATCGAAAGTTATAATGGTACGACAAACTAGCCGAGTAATCGATGACCTTGATGCATAAAAGAGTTGAAGGATATAGGACTTCCTCGTGTAGTGTGCAAATATGCCAACATTTCCTTTCACTGGCTACCAAGATTACCTTCAAAACGGGAGCTAGACCCCACTTTTGAGTTAAAACTTGAAATTTTGCCAATATTTACGACAACACATTGCATGACACCAGCTAACTTAGAGAATTGAAGATGATGCTGCAAGAGCTATGGAACAAAAGAAGTTATTTAGCCAAGTACATCTCCCTGCAGAGCATGGATATTGTTCGTTAGAAGGGTAGATAGAACACTTAGATTGAGTCTTAACTATCAACTAAGTCCCTATTAGGAATTGGTATCCCACTCCTTAGGATCAACCAAGGAATCGATTATTTGAGAGGTTCAAAGTGTTTATCTAAATCAACCTTGTGTTCAGTTCTCTACCTTGTGGGTCCTCGTGGTTATGGCTTTGACCTTTCTTTCAACTTGCCTCTTGTTCTTGCTCATTTTGTTCCCTTGTTAGCTGAATTTCCAAACCTTTTCATGACTCAATCACAAGGACTAGCTTATTAAATCCAATTATGATAGAGTCTACAACCACCATTTTTTGTAATTAAATTTGATTGCTTTTGTACTTCTATAACGAAAATTATCTTTCTTGTCGATCAGCTTCAGTAACCATGATTGTTAGGACCCTTAGTCTTGCCAATTTCGTGAACAAACATATTATATTGAGTTGTAAAGGTTCCTAGAAATTTGGCTTGCTCACTCAAGCGAAGGAAGCTTGGCTCGAGCAAAGAAACTTTGGTCCCAGTAGTTTTCATTGTTTGTAAAAATACTGAAAAGGGTTATTGTGCGCTCGAACGAACCTTTGGGTGGCTCGAGTGAAGACACTTAAAGATTACACGTGTATCAGTCTCATCGCTCAAGCGAAAGATCCTACGTCGAGCGACCATCGTGGCCCTGTTTGCTATAAAGCTAAGTTTCAATTAGATTTTAAGGTACGGCTTCCAGATCTTCTTTGAGGCAATTAGGGTTTTCATCTGGAGCATCTTTACTAGTTTCTTTGATGTTTGCTTGAGTTTAACTCATGGTTTGATAAGGATACATCAAAGGATTGTTTGATAGTTTTACACAAGATTGTTCTTCTTCGGTAGATTCCAGAGATTCAAGTGTGGAGTGTTCGAAGAAGTTCGAAGCTACTCGTGGTCGTTGATTCGACATGGATGTTGTGGATTTGACATCAAGCTGATCAATTCCAAGACGAAGGCATTGGTGAAAGAGACACGAATTGTTGAAGATAATTTTACAGAGTTTTGGTAAATCGTTTAGTAAATTTGTGTTCTTTCTTTCTTTATAGTGGATTGATTAGTGGTTTTTTGCCCGTGATTTTTTTTATCACAATTGGAGATTGTAGACACTTCATTTTTTACCGCCCATAAGACTTGGATGCCTCAAGTTTATCACTTGATGATGAAGTACTACGTTGTACAAATTGTGCACGTTCCTCAGCAAAAGAGCTTTGGTTTTCCAACTCCAGAGCCTAGAATTTTGTACCACCTTTTGTACCAAACCTGTTTTGATTCCCAAAAACTGACTTTTTCCAAGCCTGACCACCTAGAGACCAGCAAGCCAACAGGTGGCCGGCTGGCCAGAATTTAGTGGTCGGCCGTCCCCTAGGTAGCCGGCCGGCCAGGTTGCTCGGCTGGCAGATATTTTGTTGCCAACTGTCTCCCCATGTGCATGTACCACACCAGCTGTCTCTATACAGCTGTGTTCGACAGAGGCACTGGTTTTTCTATATATACATGACCACCTCTCTTGAAATTAAGGTTAGAAAAATTATTAAAGGCCAAAAACTTGTAAAACTCTCTCTCTCTCTCTCTCTCTCTCTCTCTCTCTCTCTCTCTCTCTCTCGCAACCTAAACACTCTCTCTCTACACTTCCCAAACCAAAAATTTAGCTCTTCTTGTTGAGGTTCTTGAGCTCAAATCTCAGCCCTTGAGAGTGAGAACTTGTTAGTTTGTCAACAAAGGAGTTACCTCTCTTCAAGAGGTATAATTTTGAGCATCTCTACACTACTTCTCCCCTGTATTTTCTTGTTGTTTTTGAAGTGTTTTTACACTATTTTTATAGGCTAAAACTTGTGGCTAACCACCCTTCTTTAAACCTTGTTCTCCAAGCTTTTGCCCTTGTGTTTCCCACCTCTTCCTCAATGTTTTTTCCAAATTTTTACCACTGTTTTTCAGAGTTTTTCAAAGGCTAAAAATGTGGTTTTGAGGTGGGGTAGCCACCCCTCTTTAGGCTTGCTTATTAGTTTTATTTCTCTATCATTTTAGCTTACCTTTCTAGCTTTTTCATGATAATTTCAACACTTTTTTTACTCATTTTAGGACTGTTTTAGTGTATTTATTTAGTTTATGCTTGTAGTGTTGTAGTCCTCATAGGTTTGGTGGTTTAAGCCTTCGACACCAATCTATTTGAGTTGATAACCTTTATTTTCATATTTTTTTATACATGTGTTCACCCTTGCATAATCATTTTTGCACCCTCTCTCCTTTCTTGGTTTTCTTTATTTGAGAATCGTTTCAAATGAATGTTGTTTAATCTTGAGAAAGAGACCATTCCATGCTTAGTGGTTTAATCTCTTCAGAGGTTCATTTCTAAGGTATTACATCTCTTTCATGCCCAAAACAACTTCTTGTTTGACACTTCCCTCCTTTTAGTGGACTTAACTCTCATTTTTGGACTAATTTATTAAAGAATGGAAAGGTAATTAAAAGAGGCTAATAAAATTGGACTAAAAGAAGCAAGAGTAATAAAATTTGGTTTGGGTTCAATCGGATGTTAATTGAACCTATCGTGTCTCGAGTCATTATATACTCATTAGTGATGTTAATGACTCGAGAAACGATCTTTACCACCTCCCTAGAGAGGCAACTCCATGATAGGGAGGAGGTTCTTAATGGTCTTTTATTTTCATTTATTAAGCTTTTGTCCTATCGATTCATAGATAACCACGCAACGAGTTCGTGTATTGGTGGTTTGCGAATCGAGCCTACCTTTACTTTGATCTGTTTAATGATAAGGAGAGGCAGAAAGGACAAACAGCCCCTGGAAATACTCTGTTTGTGCTTTGTTTCCTTTCTGCTGCAGCAAGATAGACCCCCAAAATAGTGGCCGGCCGGCCACCTAACCATCTGACTGACCACTTTATCTAGCCGGCCAACCACCTTTTGTTGACCAAGCAGTGCCATTTTTATGGCAGAACAGAGCAGAGGCTGAGGGTGAAAACAGAGTAATTTTCTAACTGCGAACAGAAAAGTTCTAGCAGCAAAATAGAGGCATCCTCGGGTGGGAATTCGCATTCATGCATGAGCGATTCTTCGTTCCGCGTAGCCCGTTAAATTATGCTTAATAGTATGTTGTTCATTAATTAGTTAAATTCCTTAATTTGTAACGGCTTGTAATAATTTGTTCATTACTTAGATTAATTTTAAATTGTAATAAGTAGTTAGTTTAGTTAATTAATTTATTTGGTATTGTAATAATTAGTTTAAGGTAGGACGTTTATTCGGACCCTCCTGCGTGAGGGCAAGTTATAATATTGTGTATGTCTTCCAACCCCCATTTCTTTCTCCCTTTTATTTATTCGCTTATAATAATAGCATCATATTTTACAGTGTTCGTATCTGAAAAATCTAGAAACCCCCTAGATGTTGATTTGTGATTATGTATCAATAATAAGCAAAATATAACAATCCAATCAAACAATCAAAAGAAAGAGACACAAAGATTTTACGTGGAAAAACCACAATTGGACACCTTCCATTTGTGATCAAAAAAACCACGGGCAACTGCCACAAGAACAATACACTAAGAAGATTTAAAGGAATTACACAGGTATACTCTCAATTATCTAGCGAATTCACAACGCCTAATTGAACCAACCTCTATGTGCCTCTTCCAACCCCATCTTCAGCACGGAATTGTCTTTCTGATGAGCCACTCCGGATTCCACCAAAGCTTCAGGCTCGAATTCTTCATAATTCACAACTGAAGAACAACTCTCTCTTTTGTGTATGACAAACAAACCTTTGATGTACTCTCTTTAAACCATGAGTTGAATACTCAATAAAACATCAAAGAAAAAAATAACAAAATATCCCCAGATATAAACCTTTAAGAACCAAAAAGAAGATCTGGAGGACTTCAATCAATGAATCAATGAATAGCCTAGATTTGGGAGAAACCCAACTATTTATAGAAAACCAAAGCAATCCTAGTTGGGAAAGAAAACCAACTTCTTGTAGAAAACCAACTTCTTGCAGAACTCCAAAGTAATCCTGTTTTTTAAGGAAACCAACTTCTTAAAGAACTCTTGTTACAACCTTGGTTTTGATCCATGGAATTTGACAACAAAAGGTCCTAACAGTATCATTACCATGCTTACCATATTATTTGTTGCATGCATTTGGCTCGGTACATCATTCTAACTTTGTGGTTGTTTATTACTCAAAAACGTGCTAACTGCATACTATCAAATTGATTCACATGTCATACTAGAGCCTATTAGTTGCATTTCAGATGTGTTACATTAGTCATTTTACATTGTTAGGATCATGCATTTTTTTTAACCATTTTATTTCTTTTGGCTTGCCTTGGAGTACTCGGTGAGCATTTATAGCCTTAGCATATTGCATGCGTGTGATTGTTTCCATGTCAAACATAATACCATGAGGCTAAGTGATTAACTGATATATTTCTTGAATGCCTGTAGATGAAGGCTTCTTCACTTAAGTTGGATGATTTTGATTAATGTACTTATGAAATCACTTTCCAAGTAGTACATATTCAAACAATTTTCAAAACAAACATGAAATCAAAACATTCCAAATTTTGTGAATTAGTCTATACTTGATTGCATCACCTAGTAAAGATAGCATAATAATTAGAACAAGAGCATATAATGTAAATAAGAATCACACCATGATTAGTAGAGGCCGATCTTTGATTGGGTGAATGGTGTGTTCAATCCATGACCTTCTCCTCTCATACCTAAGTTCCCGAGTCGAGACACTTTGGTGATGACGGATAAGTGGCCTTTGGCATGAGTCTCGGGTTTCCTAAATTTTCCAGAAATATTTAGATGGCAACTCTGTAATCTGACAAAGCGGTCCATTTTTGGCAATTTTTTATTCAAACTCGATTTTCCAAATTGTTGGATTTGGACTCATTTGTTTTACCTATTTTTCACATTGCACTTGTGAAATCAAATTTAAAACTACGAGAGTCCGAACTGTAGGGCTAATTGTATCCGAAAGGAGCACGGAAAGCAAGCTACAGAGGTGTTCCAACTGTGGTTCTTTCCACGTAAAAATTGTTTGTGTCGATTTATTATTTGTGGAACAACAATCTAAATCACTCTCGTATGAGCTCGATGATTTAGATTGCTAGTTTTGGTTGTTAGGGAATTGTTGAAATTAAATCTATTACAAACCACGAACCACGTAGTTTTTCAATTGGTATCAGAGTAAGTACTCTTTGGTTTTAATAAAACTATAAGAGTGTGATTTTGTGTGATTTGTATCATGGATTCAATTCGTGAAGGTAACTCAACCCATAGACCTCATTTACTTGACGGGACAAACTATTCTTATTGGAAAGCTCGCATGAGAGCATTTTTAAAATCTATTGATGAGAAAGTTTGGCACTGTGTCATCTATGGGTGAAGCGAACCTAGTGTTACCATCGATGGTGTTGATATCCCTAAACCACTTGATAAATGGGACGCCTTTGATTATCAAAACTCGAGTTAGAACTGTAAAGCACTCAATTCTCTCTTTTGATCCATCACACACAAAGAGTTTCGTCGTATTTGTACGTGTGAAGTAGCAAAAGAGGCTTGGGACATTCATGAAACAATTCACGAGGATACTACTGCTGTTAAAATATCAAAACTTCAACGTCTCACCTCTTCCTTTGAAAGTCTTTTTATACGAAATGATGAGACATTTGATGATTTTTATGCCAAACTTAGTGACATCGTGACTTCCTATTTCACACTCGGTCAAAAAATTCATAAATCTAAAGTTGTTGGAAAAATTTTGAGGTCCTTACCCAGTAGATTCCAATCAAAAGTAACAACTATAGAGGAGGCTCAGGATGTTGAAAACCTCAAGCTTGATCGGTTGGTTGGAAACTTGCACACTTATGAAGTCTACCAGATTTGTGGCTTTTACTAATGCTCATGAGACTACTAAGAACCCCGAGGTTGAAATTGATCTAGAATCCGAAATGACGACTATGTTTACTAAACAATTCAAAAAAAATTAAAGAAAAAGAAGCCTAATTTCAACGACTCTAGTTCAAAAGATAAGCGTAATAAAAAAAACCAAAACTTTTCCACCAAAAGGTGCTCTGATAGCCGATAAGAAGAATGTGCGAGGACAAGGTGTCAAGTGCTATGAATGCCAAGGCTTTGGGCATATCGCACTTGAATGTCCGTTAAAAAAGAACCAAAAGAAAGTCTACACAATGAATTGGGATGATGAAAGTGGGTCAGAGCAAGAAGTTGAAGAAATCGAATCCGGTGCAGATAGAGATAGTACCTACATGGCATTCTACCCTTGCGTCAGTCAATCAACTGCAAAGCCAATTGAGTTTGCTCGTGGGCCTAGTATGCATCGTGCTCCTGCTTTTGATGGCAGCAATTACTTGTATTGGAAGTGTAGAATGAGAGTCTATCTCAAAGCCTTTGATTTTGAGTGTTGGCGTACAATTAAGGAGAATGTTGAAACAGCATTTGTAATCGATCCCATCACCAACCAAAAGGTTAACAAGCCAACTGAGGAGTGGAGTGCTGTTGAAAGAGTTGACATGGAAAGCAGTGAAAGAGTTCTAAACACTATCTGGGAAGCCATTTCTGAAGAAGAGCAACAACGGATTGCTCACTGCAAGAATGCCCAAGAAGCTTGGGATGGTCATATGCAATTTCATAAAAGAGGAGTCATCTTCACAACCATCCAGCAATGTTCATACCTTAGTTGCTCAGCTGGATGCACTCAAGGAAAAAGGAACCAAAAAAAAGAAGATGAAACCTCGGCAGCGAATGATGAGAGTGATAGTGATGAACTTCAATAAGCCTATGAAAAGCTATATAGTGAATCTTTAAACCTATCCAAGATGAATGACAAACTCACTATCAAACTTAAAGCATGTGAGAGTGAAAATGTCAAGCTAAAGAAAGAGAATTCAGCAGCAAGGAAGGATGTCATCAATATCTCAAGTGATAGACAAGATCTCTGTGCAAAGCTCTTGACTTGTGAAACCAAAAGGAATGAACTTCTGTAAATCTATGCCACATATGAAGAGAAGATGAAATCTCTTGAGATAACACAAGTTGCACTGGAAGAGCTAGTTGGTCAGAAAGAGGAAGAACTCAAAGATGTTAGAGCCACTATTGATATGTGGAACAGACGGTCAAAGACATTGGAAGACATCATCGGGTCTCAACAAATGAGTTGTGACAAAAGTAGGATAGGCTATGGTAAGGCAACACTTCAAAAGAGAAAGGCCTATACATCACATGATATCAAGACTCAAGCAAAGAGAAAGTTAAAGATTCAACATGATGATAAATCTCTCCATCAACCTAAAGGGGGTAAGATCGACAAAAGGGAGGTAAAAACTGTTTTTGTTTGTCATCATTGTAGTAGGTATGGCCACATTAGCCCTTATTGTTATGAGTTGTTTGGTAACGTTTCTCAAAAAGTAAGAAATTCTAATACTTCATAGGTTAGGAGACGACCTTACATGACTAGGCAAAATACCAAGATTCATGATGGTGTTCACAATGCTAAGACTTTTACCAAGACCACTAGTCCTATTTCTGTTAAGACCAAAACGTTATGGGTGAGAAAAACTGACCTAACTTGTTTTGTTGTACACACTGCTCTGAAAGCACATGACTCACACATGTGGTATCTTGATAGTGGGTGCTCTCATCACATGCCAAGTGACAAATCCTACTTCACATCTCTTGAGACATATGAAGGAGGAATTGTTACCTTTGGAGATGGCGGCACTTCTACAGTCATTGGAAATGGATCTATAAGTGTGGCTAGTCTTCCCAAGCTTGAAAATGTCTTACTTGTTGATGGCCTTAAGGCTAATCTTTTGAGCATTAGTCAAATGTGTGATTCTCATCATGAAGTATTATTTTCAAAAAATAAATGTGAAATTTTGGATAAAAAGGGAAATACTGTCACGTATGGGGTTCGCACATCTGATAACTATTATGGGATTGTTACCACAAATGATCTTACTTGCCATTCGGCCATCATAAGTAATCTTGACTTATGGCATCAAAGATTATGTCATATGAATTTCAAAAACCTAACTAAGATTGCCAACAAGGAAATTGTGAGAGGAGTACCCAAAATGGGTAAGAATGTGAACCATGTGTGTGGGCCATGTCAATTAGGGAAGCAAACTCATGCCCCTCACAAAAAGGTAAATAGCTTAACAACCAAGCGTCCTCTTGAATATGGATCGTATGGAGCCCACTTGTACTGAAAGCATTGGAGGTAAAAGATATATTTTTTTTTAACTATTGATGATTATACTCGTTTTTCTTGGGTTAACTTTTTAAGAGAAAAATCTGATACGTTTGATGCTTTCAAATCTTTGGTCCTTAAAATCCAGAATGAACAAGGTGTTTCTATTGGGCGTATCATAAGAATCCAAACTAATCATGGTCTTGAATTTGAAAATAGCTTATTCTCGAATTTTTGTGATGCGCATGGAATTAAGCATGAATTTTCTACACCTATCACTCCACAACAAAATGGAGTTGTTGAGAGGAGAAACAGGGTTGTTCAAAAGATGGCTAGGGTCATGCTCCTTGGCAAGAAAGTTCCTCCCAAGTTTTGGGCTGAAGTCTTAAATATAGTTGTTTATGTTGTGAATCGTGTGTATTTAAGGCCTAGCATTTTACAAACTCCATATGAATTGTGGAAAATGTTGAAACCTAATGTCAAATACTTCAAAACTTTTGAAGGTAAATGTCATATTTTCAAAGATAGAAAGCCTTTGGGCAAATTTGACTCCCAAAGTGATGAAGGTATTTTTCTAGGGTATTCAACTACTAGTAGAGCTTTTCATGTCTATAACCTGCGTACTTTATCTTTAATGGAATCGATCAATATGGTTGTAAATGACACAGGTTCTCCTATTACATCTATACATGAAAAAGAAGGTGTTCCTCGAATTCTAGATACTGAACCACAAAGTCAAGGAAAAGCACAAGACCAAGCTCAAGAAGCACCAACCCCTTTGGCAAGTCCTAATTCAAAGAGTGCACAAAGAGACACCACCATTGATGCTCAAATCACTACCAGTCCTGGTTTGAAGCCATCAGCAAGCGTTAAACTAAATCATCCGGTTCAACAGGTGATTAGAAATGTCTCAGACTGAATGAAAACCTGAAAACAAATTCGGGAGGAGGTATCTCATATGTGTTATGTTTCATTAATTAAACCTAAGAATATAAAATAGGCCCTACTAGATGATAGTTGGGTCAATGCTATACATGAAGAATTAGGTCAATTTGAACGTAACCAAGTTTGGACTCTTGTTGCCCGACCTAGAGACATGAATGTGATAGGTACCAAGTGGATATTTAAAAATAAATCTAATACAAATGGTACTGTGGTTAGAAATAAAGCTAGGTTGGTTGCTCAAGGCTACACACAAGTAGAGGGTGTTGACTATGATGAGACGTGTCTCGAATCTATTCGTATTTTACTTTGTGTTACATGCTTTCTAAGAATCAAATTGTTTCAAATAGATGTGAAAAGTGCATTTCTGAATGGGTACTTGAAAAAAGAGGCTTATGTTGAGCAACCAAAAGGGTTTAAGGACCCAAAATTTCCAAACCATGTCTACAAGTTAGACAAAGCTTTATATGGGTTGAAACAAGCACCTCGGGCTCGATATAATAGACTTACTACCTTCCTTATTGACAATGATTTTCAAATGGGTAATGTGGACAAGACCTTATTTGTGAAACATACTAAGTCTATATGCTTGTTGCTCAAATTTATGTTGATGATATTGTGTTTGGATCCACTTCTGATTCTCTTGCAAAATATGTCTCGGATTGCATGACACATGAGTTTGATATGAACATGATGGGGAATTGTCTTTTTTCTTTGGTCTCTAAATTAAACAGTCACCTTCAGGTATGTTTGTCTTTCAGACCAAGTATGCTAAAAACCTTGTGACTAAGTTCGGTCTAGAGTCGGCCAAACATGCTTGAACCCCCATGAGCACCAGTCTTCACCTCTCCAAAGACTTCTCCGGCACTGATATTGATCCTACTTTTTATAAAAGCATGATAGGAAGTCTTTTGTACCTTACGGCCAATCGGCGTGACATTGTATTTAGTGTAGGTGTTTGTGCCTGTTACCAAGCTTATCCTAAATAGTCCCATCTTCTTGCTATCAAACGCATCATTAAGTATGTGAGTGGAACATTGGGATATGGGATTTGGTTTTCGACCAACACTATAGCCGAAATCACTGGTTTTTCTGATGCTAACTGGGCAGGGTGTGCTGATAATCGGAAGAGCACATTCGGAAGGTGTTTTTACCTTGGGAATAATCTAGTTGCCTGGCATAGCAAAAAGCAAAATGCCATCTCTCTTTTGACCGCCGAGGCTGAGTACATTACTGTAGGGAGTTGTTGTGCACAAATGTTGTGGATGAAGCAAATGCTTCATGATTATGGTATAGACCAGGACACTCTCACCCTTTTCTGTGATAATACAAGTGCCATTAACATCTCTAAAAATCTAGTCGAACACTCTCGCACTAAACATATTGACATTCGTTATCATTTCATTCGAGAGTTAGTAGATAAGGGCCTTGTAGTTCTTGAACATGTACTCACTAAGCATCAAAAAGCTAATATTTTTACAAAACCCCTTGATCTTCTTAGGTTTGAATTCCTTAGAAAGACCTTGGGTGTAGTACTCATTAACTAGAGTGTGACTTGTTACTTGAGTGGGTAAGAGTGATTGGCTTTCTGTGTATTGTCATTGATTCTTGTCATCTTTGCACTTAAACTTAAATGAACATCACTCATGCTACTTGCAAGATTTCATTATCTTTGTCCATAGCTCATTTTGAATACATATGCTTATTGAATTCATGATCTCATTTGTACACATTCTTGAGATAAAATGATGCAGAGGTTTCCACATAAGTGATCAAATTTCTCTATAGACTTCTAACATTGTCTCTTATGCATTTCTAGAGGAATTGACCTATATTAGCATATCTTGGGTGATATTGAGTCTCTTAACCACCCATAATCTATTTTCACTTCTACGATTTCTCTCTCACTTCCTTAATGTCCAGGCATTAGGAAAAGGCTACCTTAGAGGCAACAACCAGGCCATTCTAATTTTTTTCATGTTTCTTTGGTTTGGTCTCTATAATCTTGAGCGTGCAAGCTGCCAGTGAGTACCCAAAAGAAAGAAAAGTCACAAAAACAAGGGACTCATTGTTTTGAGGGGGAGCCTCTACTTTTGCTCAAGAAATACCCCTTAATTACTGGTGGTTTGACTTTCCTCAGTGATGTTTAGATTCTTGTGCCAGAAGTCCAGCCATCCGATCACTACTAGGATTAACTCTAGTAATTATGGACTCTCAAGGATTGCACACATACAGATTCAGTATGTGAGCTTTCATGTTTACTTTTGAGTTGTGTATTCATATGTAACTTATGCTCATTGATCCATGTTTACATGTTTTGCTCATGATATCGTGCTTCATATTGTCTACATTACAAGATTGCAGACTTCATGGTATTTGGATTATTTCATCTTAGTGCCACATTATGGCTAATCTACTAATCCCTACTTGTTTCAGGACATACTTGTCAGTTGGAATGTTCTTAAACTACTCAGCAGGGTGGTTTTCAGGGTGCCACATTTTTTCCCTCCGCTCAAGCGAGGGTTCTTACGCTCGAGCGGAAAATCCTTCAATCAAGTACTATTACAGGTGGTGTAGATTCTGAGACTGTGCTTTTCTAGCTCGAGTAACTGAGTTTTGGCTCGAGCGACCCCAGCACGTAAGTATCTTCGCTCGAGCAATAATCTTCTCGCTCGAACGACCTATCCTGGTATAAAGTCTGCCCTTCGTCCTTTCAGTCCCATTCTCCTCCATTTTTTCGAGTGCCTTCTCTCTCCTAGGGCGATTCCCTCTCTATTGCGGTTCATGCCTTGAATTTCACTAGTGTTGGGTGTTTTTTCTCTTTAATCAAGCCTCTCCTTCTCCGATTTTTGGTAAGTTTCTCTCTCTTCTCGTCAATTTTTTTCCTCATGTTCTCTCTCTTCATCTTTGTATTGCGTCGGGATTGTGTCTTTGAACTCTAGGGTTTCTTTTGTGTTTGTTCTTTGGTTTTCTTTTTTCTTTTTGTTTATGTATTTATTTATTTTTGGTTGTTTGCTTGATATTGTGCATCCTCTCTACACTGTGTGCTAGTTAGGTTTTTTTTTTTTTTGCTTCACTTACCCTACCGTCCACCTATTGCAGTGTTTATGCTTTATTATGTGCCACATTCTAATGGTAGGATTTTGGTTTTTGGTGTATGTGGTAGATTAGTTGCTAGTCTTGGTTTTTTTTTTTTTATCATTGTTCACCCTTTTTTTTTTTTTTCTGCTACCCTTGCTTACACAGTGGGGTTGCTTTTCCGATATAATGCTATGAATGAATCCTCTGATATAATGCTGGAGTTCGATTTTTGTAATTTTGCTGAACTAACCTTGATGCACTAATGGTTTGTGTTGTGATTGTTTGCTTTTAGGGGTTGACTTACTTTGTTGCTTTTGGACTTTGGTTCTGTCTTGGTGGATTGGTTTTGGGGTTTTCATTGTGGTGGTCTTCCCTGAATTTGTCAGTCATGGCAACATCTTCCAAACGCCGCAAAACCACCGTGTCCCGTCCAACTTACAATACCGACAAATTCCTCTCCAAAGACAAATCCAACCTCTATAGGGATTTTTATGAGTCTTGAACAGTTCATTTAGAATGGAATGTCCAACCCAGTGCTTTCAAGTCTATCCCCATCTGGTCTGTCTTTGATGCTTTGGGCGATGACCAAGTCCTTCATTTCTCCGATCTACAAAACCTTAGTCGGATCCGGAAATTTTATTGTAACATGCATTCCATCAGCAAGATAGCCCATTCCTTTCACACCTGGGTTCACAATAAAGAACTGTTCATTGCTGCGGATGTCATTAGGAAGTTTCTTGACCTTGAAGTTCGGAACTACCACTATCCATTTCTTACTACACGTAATATTGCTGATTTTGACATGGTCGCCATTGAATTATATGGCACTCCCCGGACTTGGATAGCTAGGGTGCTCATTTGGAAAAATGAGCTTCTTCCCCAATTTCGCCTTCTAAATATCATTGTCTATGCCAACATTCATGTCACCACTCATTCTTCCAACATTACCCAAGATTAGGGTTATGTTCTGTATTGCATTGACCACTACCTCACCATCAACCTTTCTAAAATGATTGTGGCCAAAATGATCGGCATATTTGAGGGTCGTAAATCCTTGGGTCTACCTTATGGCTATTTGATAAACCGTTTCCTCTCTTCTCTAAGTGTCCCTACATTTGATGATGACGAGTTTGCGTCTCCCATTAAACCTATCACCAAACAAACTATTTCCAGAGTCAAGCCCATGTCAAGGGGGGTCGTCCGGGGCTGGGGTTTTTGATGTAGGTGATGATCCACTTGTCGAGGAAGCTGAGCTTAATGCGACAGATATGCATCCACAATCCTTTCACTGCCAGCATCGTCAGTTCAAGAAGTCCATCACACACCGCCTTGATCAGATGGATGCACGGCTCGACACGTTTGATGGACGCCTTGATCAGCAAACCACCATGCTTGCTCAGATCCTTTCCCTATTGCAGATACAGCAGCAGCCACCTCTGTCCTTGCAGTGATTACTGATCTTCTCTCTTTTTCTTGGTTTTTGGATAGTTTTGTTTTCTTGTTGTTTTGAATATCCTTCTGGCCTGTATATTTTTTGTGTGCTTACTCTTACCTTTGTCTCTCCAGGTCAAAAAGAGAGAGTGTAGCTTTGGTATAGCTGTGGGATATTGTATATTTGTGGGATATTGGGTATGCATTAGACTAATCAAGTTTGGACTTCAACTTTTTTATTTGCTTATCTTGACTAATCAAGTTTGGATATGCATTAGACTAATCAAGTTTGGACTTTAACTATTTTATCTGGTTATATGGACTAATCAAGTTTGGATCTGCATTAGACTAATCAAGTTTGGACTTTAACTTTTTATCTAGTTATCTTGATTTGTTATTTAGTCATGATTGATCCATCTATCTATTCCCAGGGCCTTGGATTAAGTTTTTTTTTAGGGTGTTTCTTCAAGGATGTTTTCATACACTTGATTGGTTTAGACTAGTTCTGTAATGTTTGTGTATGGTTAGTTGTTAGCTCTAGTGCGTGTGTTTTCCAGGAAAACTTGTTAGAATGTTTTGTTCAGAATTGACAAAGGAGGAGTTGTAAAGGTTCTTGGAAATTTGGCTTGCTCGCTCGAGCAAAGGAAGCCTAGCTCGAGCAAAGAAACTTTGGTCCTAGTAGTTTTCAGTGTTTGCAAAAATACTGAGAAGGGTTATTGTGTGCTCGAGCAAACCTTTTGGTGGCTCGAGCAAAGACACTTAAAGATTACACGCGTATCAGTCTCATCGCTCGAACGAAAGATCCTGCACTCGAGCGACCTTCGCGGCCCTGTTTGCTATAAAGCTGAGTTTTAATCAGATTTTAGGGTACGACTTCTAGAACTTCTTTGAGGCAATTGGGGTTTTCATCTGGAGTAGCTTTGCTAGTTTCTTTGATGATTACTTGAGTTTAACTCATGGTTTGATAAGGATACATCAAAGGATTGTTTGATAGTTCTACACAAGAGTGATCTTCTTCGACGGATTCCAGAGATTCAAGCGTGGAGTGTTTGAAGGAGTTCAAAGCTGCTCGTGGTCATTGATTCGACATGGATGTTATGGATTCAATATCAAGTTGATCAATTCCGAGATGAAGGCGTTGGCGAAAGAGACACGGATTATTGAAGACAATTTTATAGAATTTGGGTAAATCGTTTGGTAAATTTGTGTTCTTTCTTTCTTCATAGTGGATTGATTAGTGTCGTTTCGCCCGTGATTTTTTATCACAATTAGAGGTACTTCAACTCTGGTTTTTTCCACATAAAAATCATTTATGTCAATTTATTATTTGTGGAACAACAACCTAAATCACTCTCGTACGTGCTAGATGATTTAGATTGCTAGTTTTGGTTGTTTGGGAATTGTTGAAATTAAATCTATTACAAATCATGAATCACTTAGTTTTTCAATGATTATTGTAAGAGATATTTCAAAATCACTCTCTTCTTGGAAACTTGACCCTTTCTCCTACGTAGTCTGGTTCTGTAAATATTTGGCAAGAAGTTTAGAAATCTCACTCTTCTTCACTTTCATCTTGGTGACAAATTGATGACACTACTTTCACTCCAAATATCCTTTTTCTATAGTTAACATCATTTTCTTGCCAAATTGAAGCATTCTTCATTGTGCCATTCAAATTCTGTAAGTCTCAGATCCTCTTCATTGCTATAAGGTCAATTCCCCTTATTCGGTGACTTCTACCATATTATGATTCTTTTTATTTTCTTCTTTCTTTGACTTTGATAAAATCTGTCATTTTAATCTAACTTTTCCATTCAGATGAATAACGCATTCTCCTCGCTCATTAAAGTGATGTCTGCCATTGATTCAATAATCCTCGATTTTTTTAAACAAGTTGTGAAATGCTGTGGTATAAACTTTACTTTATGACAAGTGTCGATCATTTATCATGAACCCTTATTTCATTTCCAAGATCCCGATTTCTAGACAATTAATCTAAAAAAAAAAAAAAATTTGTGTCGCTTATGTACTCCAATCTACTTTCAATAAGGTAGCCTCTTAATCAATTATTTAGGATTCATTCGATTATACGGAGTGTCGATTAATATCGCGACTATCAAATTACTTTCCAACTGTGGCAGATCTTGCAAGAAGACCACAAGAACAAAGCTATACTATAGTACAACATTTCACCCTCAACTATCAAGCAATCAGGAAGGAAGATTTAGACTGGAATTGATATTGCGATCTTGCGTTATAGAATTCAGAAGAGGTTAGGAAAAGCACACTTGTTGTTCGAAGAGTTTGCATACAACAATTTGATTCCCAAGACAATATTAACATGGAACTTTGTGAAGCCTTGTACGAGTGAACTTGTCGAGTGTCAATCTGCTAGACAAGAGCAAATCGATTTGTTGGACAAAAGTAAGAAGGCAACCTATCAAAACCAGACTCATTCCAAGAAAACACCGAGGCACGAAGGTGTCCACACCAGCATCATCTTGGACACAGGTTGATCATCGTACACCATGCCATGATCGACGGTTACTCGAAGACGGAAATCACTTATGCATTCAATGAGGCGTTTCAATTTGTTTAAGCAGGGTAGGTCAACCTCCCTGATTGAGACAACTCGACGAACACAAGAACACCAGCAACCTACCAAATAGTCAACGAGACTAATTATTGGCGAGAATGTGTACATTTTCTCGAGCAATGACTTATAATACTACCACGCCATGAAGTTGTAACTGTGATTTTCAAACAGAAGCAGTGGCATCATTACCTATACGGTGAAAAGTTCAAGAATTTTATGAATCTCAACAGCTTGACGCGCCATCTTATGTTGAAGGACCAGTGACTTAACGCTATCCTTGCATCAGGGCAACAAAGACTCTTACCAAATCCAATCTTAACCCTTCGAACCACTGAGAGACCTAGAAATTTTGAGAACGATATTTGTTTAAGGAGGATAAGTTGTGAGAACCCGAATTTTTATTTATTAATTTATATGGTAAATTATTTTTAGCTACCTATTTTTGTAATATATTTCGGTAATAAATTTTCATGACGAATTTCTTTAATAGATTTCCCTCTTTGCTAATGGTATATTTTGTCCTACAATTCTTTAATTTCATTTGTAGAGGACTCAAATTCTAATAATTATTCTCTGAACCCAAAGTTTTTGATTAGCCAACTTTAAGCCCTGAATTTTTGTTCTAATGCATATAAACCCTAGAAATATGATTACATATATTATATTTCTTTTTTAATTTATTAATTGCTTATACCATGTGTATTAGTATATATGTATTTTGTATATTCTCTAGTACCATGTATATTAATGTGTATAAATACATGTGTATATATATATATATGTATTTGTATTTGGTCTTGAAGAATCTTTAGGAGGACAAATCAATATTTATGACTTGTCCCCTCTTCTTTCCCCCATACACTTGTGTCTCCCCTTTGCTCTTCCCAAGCAAGAATTGTCTAGGCATGCTAATACATCCCAAACTCCCAAGGAAGACTTGCAAGCATGCAAGTTTTGCCTCACATTCAAACCCCTAGAAAAGACAAATATACTTTTATATCTCCTCCTCATTTCCTATATAGTAATCCCTTTAGTCCCTTTGAAACACACACACACACACACACACACACACACATGGCTAAAGAAGAGGAGAGGAAAGAAAAGAGAGCTAGAAAGGAGAAGTTGAAAGCTAGCAAGCAATGGAAGAACACCCGAACACCCTTGCGTTCTCCTCCCCTATATCTGATATTTGGTTGTTTTGATTATGTATTTTTGTATCATATATGTGTATGGTGAAAATTAATTGAATAGGAGTAGAGCTTAACACTTGGTATGATTTTAGCCTTTGTCTGCTCTGATTCTGTTCATATGCATTAACTTTGCTGATTTTCTAAAAAAAAAAATCATTTTACTCTGAAGTTTTGATATACCCTCTATTAATGAGTTATTGGTATACTCACATTTTTGTAAGTTCATGGGATGCGTGTTGAGTTTCAAAAACCTCTTGTCTTTACGGTTGGATCCTACAGATTTCTGGGAGTAGTAGTTAACCCTCACTTTGTTTCTATGCCATTTTCTCAAAAAAAAACTCCTTATGGAGTGAAACCAATGCCAAATGTTAGATATATGAGATACCTTTCTATGTACACAAGAATCACTGAAAAATATTAATTATTGAGAGAGTTATGATCATTTTTCTAAAACGCGACAAGAATAGACCAGTACTGCTTGAACTTGTAGTTTCACCCCTTTGATGTGATTTTTAGACTTTTCATCCTCTGATAAAATATCCCTAACTCAAATACCTTTCCAATGGTTCTGGTCTCACATAATTTGGACATCGTTTGATACCTGTGTTCATTTTTCTAACTCAGTCTACCTGTGTTGG
Source organism: Camellia japonica (assembly GCA_030407325.1). Taxonomy (NCBI): domain Eukaryota; kingdom Viridiplantae; phylum Streptophyta; class Magnoliopsida; order Ericales; family Theaceae; genus Camellia; species Camellia japonica. The sequence goes on from JAPPVO010000036.1 coordinate 168,225,104, forward strand.
AGTCTGCTGAACTCACTGTTTGAATATACCAGTTTTCTTCCAAAAATGAGTTCTCCATCATAAATTTATTTTCAGCTCTAGAGTTCTCCTCGAAATATCTTCCTAACTTATTGAAATATCTCCAGTAAAAATATCGTAGTCATTTGACTTCATTTAGTATGAGCTCGTATTGTTCGCTAGAACCGTTCACTGTTGAGAATATGGACAGAACATAGTAAATGGCCTATAGATAAATCTCTGGTTATGTTATACAACTTATAAAAGAAAATTTGAAATGAAAGAACCTAAAGAGATCCTAAATGGTTCACAAATTCATTCTTTTGGCCTGTTATTCTAAAAGAAAAAACACTAAAAATTATTACCTTTGGGTTATTTATTCTTAAGTGTTCAAAGGCATGATTAAATGAATTGGTATGAAAAGCATGATTTAAATTATTTTATTTAAATCTATGAGATACATGTTAGTTTATGACACTTGAAACTAATTTTTTGTGTTGAAGTTGTATTTGCATATTCTAGACTTGAAAAGTGTCCTAAGTTGATGGGTTTCATGACTTTGGGGTATATGATTGCCACATTTTAATTAATCCTATGAAACATTATTGAATAAATTGGAACTTGCTTAAATCTCGAGTAATGTTATTCTTGCATGATATCATGATTTTTAGTGTGATGTTGTTATGTTCTATTGAGATCAAGAAAATTATTGTAACTCCCCGACTTTTTATTACTCGGATTCCATTGCCAAACCATTATTATAGATTCAATTTCAGAGAAAACATACAGAAACTCTTTATATTTACAAGAACACACGAATAAATATTCTCTCATCCGAGTACAGCATGAATGCAACAAGAGTTATAATTAAATAAATTGCTCGAGGCTTACATCTTTTAAATTAAGAGAAAGGGTTTAACCCTTTTACATCGATGACATTCCGCCTACAAATAAAAGGCCCCGTGGCCAATAAGTAAAAAAGATCCATGACCTTGAAACACTTATCGACGTTCACCTAAAAAAGAATTAGCAACGTGGGATAAACATAAAGTCTAGTAGGGATCCCAACATGATCCTAAACAATAACAACTTACAGATAGCTATGATCATGAATGTTTAGTCTCATACAATATAAATAATGTGACGGTTTATACAGAAATATGTGTATATAAGAACTTTTCTCAAAATCATTCATTTCATTCAATAACTTAAGCAATTCACTTTTTTTTTCTTCTTGTTACCTTTTTCCAAAATTCATATGACAATAACAAATTCATGAAAACAATTTCACCAAGCCCATTATGTTTTCTCCTATTTTCCGGACGTACACCTGATTTGCCTTTTTAAAACATGTTCACAAGCATCTGATGTCATTCACATTATTCACAATCTGAATACAGTACTTACGTCCGTTTCCAACACATTCATATCTGTACATGTATACCTTTAGTACAAAAGGAAAGGAAACAACAGGCAACCAACAACTATCTACTCAACAAATGAGGCAACTCGGCCTTTCAGAACCATAACCATCATAACCCATAATATACCTAGATACATTGAGACAATAGTGATAAATAAGTTCTGCTCTACCTGCCTTAAGCACAGTAAGCCAAGGATACACCTTTCCATAATGAAATGCCAATTTACCAAACACCGACTAGAAGGTAATGGTACCTCTGCCAAATTTTCCAGGCGCTAGTTGGAAAGTACTGGTACCTCTCATTCTAAGCGTAGTTAATTCTCCAAGCGCTAGCTAGAAGGTAATGGTACCTCTCAGTCTCAGCGCAGTATACGTTACCAATCATTACCACATGACAAAGTGCAACCAACACAAGTGTAATGCATACACACAACTATTCAACACAACAATGTCATCCTCTACCGATGACCAAGGACAAAACCTCTAAATGTATGTATTCAACACACGTATTATAATAATTCAACTCTCATGAGATTTTAAATCCAACAACAACAATAGTAAAATAAAATATTCATAATCCAACCTCAAGCTAATTTTTGAAATTCACATATGATTTCATTCTTTCTTTTCAAAAGTCAATTCTCTTATTTCCCAAGTTAACATACTCCACCCTTTATCCCAATCCATTCTTTTCATTTCACAAAATTAGATCCATGGATATCAAGCCACAACCCAACTCAACTTAATATAATCAATCCAAAATAATTCCAATGCTATAGTTAATTCTCCCTTTTAGCTATTAACACATTTACACAAACCATAATAACAATTTACAAACATTATTCAACTTTATCCCTTTTTAATTTACCAAGTCAAAACATTAAATTAGGACTTTTTCTTCTTTCAACATAAACATGCTAGATTACTCCCAAATTAACCCAAATAACAATCAATTTAACAATCTCATTCCCAAATGACAAACCCTAGATCCCCTTTTCATGATTTTCAAAGAAATCCATAATGGATATGATTTTTATGTAATAAAATCTACCACATATCTATCTATAGATGAGGTATTGAAAAGGAGCAAAGAAATCTCTACCTCAAGATTCAAAGCTCAAGATTTGAAGCTAAAGATGAAGACCTAACTTGAAATTCCAATAAAATCGCAAAACAATCGGTAGAAGTCTTGATCTATGCTTGCTCTTCAACAGTCTTGAAAGATTTGGGGTGAATCTTGGGTAAATAGAAGAGAAATCAAGAATTTGGAAGGTTAGGGTTTCGGGTTTGGAGGATGGGAGGAGAAGAGAGGGAGAAAAAATAGAGTTTTAGGGCCAAAAAGTCACTTTATAATGTCTGTTAATGACGTGGTCGCTTGAGCAAAAGAAGCTTGGCTCGAGCGTACAAAAGAAGCTCCTAGAATCTTTGAAAATCGCGCAGTTCACTCGAGCAAAGAAAAGCTCGTTCGAGCGAGCATGCTTCCAACACAAAAACTTGAAATTCAAACAGGTATAACTCTCTCGTCCGGACTCCGTTTAGGGTCGTTCTTATGTCCAAATTGAAGCCCCAAAAGTAAGCTTTCCAATGGTTCTAGCCTCACATCAAGATTCAAAGTATAGAGAGAGAAAATGATGAAATAGTGAAAACTACTCAATAACAATTATTCAAATTTGAAGTTTCTGATTCAATCTCCCCCAACCACTATGATAATATCTTAACCAAGGCTCAAATATCAACTAAGAAGGTTCTCAATCAAGATAAACAAAAAGTCAAATATAGTTCCACTATAATAGGAAGCACAGAGTGTTACAATTATTATTTAATAAATTTAGAGTTTCCATATCGAATATCAGAATAGGTAGATTATGACATAATGGAAGGATATTGTAACCGTTATTACAGTATTGAAACTTGGTTGATAATGGAAGGATGATGTAACCGTTGTTACGGTATTGAAATAATGGTGGGGGAGTGTTCCTTTTGAGTTTCGCCTTGCACAAGTGAGTTTCGAACCCTAACGCGGCACGTGAAGGTATTTTGGCTCTAATCAGTATAGGCGATATAAGGTTGGTGGTGCTGGTGTCACAACATAGACCATTCCCATGGAGCAGACCACGATGTCACGACTCGGGTATGTAACCCGGGTGCATGGGCATCATTGGTACTTACTGCGGTAACGTTTGAATATTTGACCAAGGGGAGTCAGAATTGCCCATGGCCATTGCTTAGTGATTGTGGTTGAGTAACTACGGCGCTCTACGGAGAGTTTCCTAGAATTATGTAATTGATTGTCAGCTAACACTCATAATTGTCATCAATTGTTTTCGCTTACAAAAATTGAAAATTATTAATTGCCTTTGTGTATTTAATATTTCTTTTACATATTATTGTACGTTTTGCTGCACTACCTTGTAATCGTGTATATCTTTATTTGTTACTGCCATATTGCATTATTATTCGGAGTTGTAGAAAGTTAGGGTGTGTGTGTTTTTACTGAGTGTCATTGCTTATGACTATTCGTCCTGCTGGCATTTCATGCCAGATTTCGGAAGCAATCACCGACGAGCAAGGTGCCGGGGAAAAGTTAAAAACGGAGCGTCAGGCATGGATCGACGTCGGATTTTTTTCATTTTGCTTTGCAAATTTTATTTTTTTATAAAATTGTAAAATTTTAGGCAACGCTATCCATTTCACATTTGACTCTAATATGTATATATATATATTTTGGGTCTTGTAACCATAGAAAAACCCTGTAATTTTTTGTTAATATATATTTTGATGGTCCCGAATTTTGGGGAGTCACATACCTTACTTAGTTGTGAAAAAATATTTTAAAAAATTAATAAATACACAAAAATACGAAATATATACTTTTTTTTTTTTTTTTGTACTTTTGGTATTTAGTGAATTTTTTAAAGATTTGTTTTCACAAATATTATACTTTCTAAGTGTATTTATGTTAGGTGTGTTTAAAAATTTAAAAAAAAATTGCTTAAAATATTAAAAAAAATCTAGTGAAAACAAAAAAAAATACAAAAAACTAACCAGTAGAATTTTCTGAAAAGTAAATTCTGAAAACCGGAAAAAAAAATGAGTTTCATCGTTCCATGAATGTAATTGTTGACACCTTAAATAGTAATATAATTATTATTACTATTATTATTATTGCAGAACACGTTGCACTTTTTTGATTAATCAGGAGTTAAGAGAAATTACAAAGTTAGTGGTCTTGCATGATGGAACATGGAAGACAATGTGGAAGAAATTAAAGCACATGTGAAGAATATGATAGACAAAGTGACTTAATGGAAAACATGGAGGGATATGTGGCATTGTGGCAATGAAAGTGGAAGAGTGGGTAGTTTTAGGTAATTATTGGGTAGTTATTGCTAGAACTTTTTTCCTATAAATAGCCATTGATGGCTACATTTACAAGGCCCAATACCAGATCTAGAAATTAGTCTTTTTACTTTACATTTTTCCAGTTCTTTATTTTCTAGTTTTTTACATTTTAGTCCTTTACTTTCCCGCACTGCATTTCAGTTTCTTAAGAGTAGTTCCAAGTTAGTCTGTTCATGCTGTAATCCCTTTCGAGGCTTTGGAAATGTGAAGGAACATTTGTAAACATTGGTTTACTTAATGAAATTTATTTTTTGACACTATTCTCTCACTCTTTTTGCTTTTGTGATTACTTCTTTTGAATTTTTCTCTTCAAACAAGCCACCAGTAAAAGTTTTTTTCATTGAGGCTAAAAGAACTTTGAAGCAATTGTCTTATTAATTAGTTGGCATTTATTATTTCTGTAAGGACTTATTGATCCTTACTGGCACGCTCTAATTAATTTTTAACCTTCGAAAGCCAAAAAAATCAACATATATTTTTGGTACACCCAGTGGGACCCCATTATAATGGCTAGACGTAGGCGATAAAAAGACAATGAGCGCCTTAAAGAAGGCATGGAAGAAGAAATGACAAACAAATTGGATTTTGCCATTCAAATTTATCTTTATGAAATATATTGGCGTGGAAAAAAAAATGGGATCTTCAAGAAGAGATCCATTTTCTTGATGAAGAAAATTTTCAAGTTGTTACTTCATTATCATATTATTTGGTAGAAGAAAAAATACACCATTTAATTGAAGTAATTCATCAACTTGATATGGAAATTTGCCAATAGAGACATGAGTTATCAATCCTTCTTGTCAAGTCTTTAATGACTGAATTTTGTGGGATTTTACAAAATGTTTTCAAGTTTTTTATGACTGAAATTGGTGAAAAAATAACTTCATCAATGGCTCGGGGAGTTCAAGAACCCGTTTTTAAAGAGCCAAATTATGAAATTAACATAACAAAAGAGCATGTTCTTGAGTCAAACATGGCTAAGAATGATGTTCCATATATGGCTCGGGGGGTTCATACATTCATTTGTAGAGAGCCAAGTCATGAAAAGGTTGTTAGGGAGCATGTTTTTACACTAAGTTTGGTTAAAAATGATGAGCAACCTACGGTTAGTGGATTTAAAATTTTTGAAAATGTGAAAAATCTCAAAATATTTGAATTCCAAAGCCACCATATACCACTATTTTCATTGTTCAAAATCCATTTTGGATTTATGGTTCACATCAAAATTTAATTTTGATGAAATGGTTAACAAAATATTAAAGTCTAGAAAATATATTTGTTGAGTTTTTTCCTACATTTTCACAATGGGAAGCATGGAAATGACCAATAATAATGGCCCTAGCTATTTTCATGGTTATATGTGAAATAATGGTTATATGTGAAATAGTGGTCAATACAAATTTACAGTTGGCCAAGGAAAAAGAAGCTATGTAGAAAACACAATGAGTTCACATGTTTGTTGTTTTCTACCATGTAATGTGAAAACCATCATTCTTGACCAAAAGTTGGTCTATGTATTAGACATGACGTTTTTATACTCCAGATTGTCTTTGAAGTGGATATATAAACAACTATCATTTTGGCTTTGTTGTTGGTCAGCGCGTGTGCTTCGAAAGCCCTTTTTGCCATAATTTTTTAGCTTCGAAGCACTCCATCTTGGATCAACAACAACTTCAAAATAAATAAATAAATAAACAAATAAATAATAATTGTGGTTGTAAACCTTCGAAGCTTTGCCAAGTATTTCCAAAGATGTAATTAGTCCTTTATCGACACCTTCAGCTTTGAAGGATGATTTTGGCCCTCTAGTAGTACCTTTAGAGGATGGCTTTCATCCTTTAAATTACAACTCTTCAAGAATTCGAGACGTCTCATAATTTTTTGCCATGATATTGGCTACTGTCAAGTGAGACATTTGCTACTTTTACATGAAGGTAAACTTCAAATCATTTCGAAGTGGCTTCTAAGCATCTGAATTAGCTTCGAAGTAGCTCCAAGGAGGCTTTAATATGTCCTTCTTTATAATGAACCTTCTAGTAAGCTTCGAAGGGTGCCAGAGAAGCTTTGAAGGATTCCGACAGAGTTTTGGAGAGGTTTTTTATAATGAACATAGTAGTGTTGCCATGTCATTGAAGTATTAGCCATGATTTTTGGACATTATACACAGTGAGTGCATGCATTCATTAATTACAAATTGGTGTCTCATGTTGAAATTTTGAACTTGCCACCTATGAAAATACAAAGCTTCTACTCATGACTCATACCAAACATGATTGGTATGTATTGTGTCCAAATCAAATTGGTGCTTCTTGATTCGAATTGATCACTTTGAACCACTCATATTAAATTCGAAGCATATGCCTTTAGTGTAGTGTCCCTTGAAGCACTTCATTGGTGCTATTGTGATATTCAAAACACTTTATTACTCATATCAGTTATTTACTTAGTTCGGCTCTTCAAAAATTCAAATAAACATCATTTTTAAAGAGCCGCGGGGGGTAATGTTGACACCATAAATAGTAATATTATTATTATTACTATTATTATTATTATTGCAGGACACGTGGCACTTTCTTGATCAATCAGGAGTTAAGAGAAGTTACAAAGTTAGTGGTCTGTATGGTGGAACATGGAAGACAAGGTGGAAAAAGTTAAAACACATGTAAAGAATATGATAGATAAAGTGACTTAGTGGAAGACGTTGAGGGATATGTGGCATTGTGGCAATGAAGGTGGAAGAGTGGGTAGTTTTTAGTGGCTATTGAGTAGTTATTGCTGGAAGTTTTTTTCCTATAAATAGCCATTGATGGCTACATTTACAAGACCCGAGACCAGATCAAAAATCAGTCTATTTTACTTTACATTTTTCCAATTCTTTACATTCCAGTTCTTTAGTTTCCCGCACTACATTTCAGTTTCTTAAGAGTAGTTCCAGGTTAGCATGTTCATGCTGTAATCCCTTTCGAGGCTTTGGAAATGTGAAAGTACAGTTGTAAACACTAGTTTACTTAATGAAATTTATTTTCTGACATTGTTATTTCCCTCCTTTTACTTTTGTGATTAGTTGTTCTGAATTTTCTCCTAAAATAAGCACCAGTAAAAATCCTCTTCATTGAGGCTAAAAGAACTTTGAAACAATTGTCTGATTAATTGGTTGGCATTTATTATTTCTGTAAGGACTTATTGATCCTTACTAGTATGCTCTAATTACAATTTTAACCTTTGAAAGCCAAAAAAGCCAACAGGTAATATTTATAGGGCAAGGAAGACATGAATGGCTTAGAAAAGAGTAATGCTAAGGATCCCAATGTTTTACCAAATGTCTCACATGGGTGTGAGACCCACATGGTGTGAGAAAGAGTGCACAAAATAATTTTTTTCATCTTTCCTTTTCTAAATTATAAATCATGGAATCATTATAAAAAATAATAAATTATGAGATTTAAAAGAAAATGTATTTATAGTATAGATATGGTTAAATTTATTTGGGAATAAAATTGTGTTTAATTATGGAATAGAGAGAGAATCTAGATATAAGGTTCAATTTGTATATTATGTTAGAGCATCATTATCATGCTCATTTGAGTTATTTTTATTTTTATTTTTTTGGCTATTTTATAATAAAAAATTATAGAAATGCACCTCATCAAACTCAATTATTGACTAATTATTTTAGTTAAATATCAAACCACTAGCTACATGTAACTAGGAAATGATGACTAAATAAATGAAATAAAGAATAGAGAGTTTGTTTGGGAATATAGTTGAAAAGATGGTTAGCTAAAATAGAAAAATAGATTTTTAATTAAAATTTAACTAAAAATTTGACTATTACGATGGAGATACTTTTATGCTTAATTTTATGTTTATATAGATCAGACCAGTTGTAAGAGATATTAATAATATACATTTTATGAAAGGTGAGAAAGTTTCCTTTTCATTAAATTTATTTTAGGAGAGAGAAAATTGCATGAGATTTATATTCTTTTTAAATAAAGGCTTAATTTATTTTGAGAGGAAGAGGGAGGTTGAGAATTGCATGCTTTTTTCTTTCTTTTTTTCTTTTTATTGGCAATATATTTGCATTAAATAATTTTAAATGTTAATATTTATGTCCTTGGAATAGCCAATAGATGTTTTAATTTTTTTAATAAAAATCAAAAAATTAGATTTAAGGTTTTGAAATACTTAGGGCCTCTAAGATGAAAAATCACTTTGGTATAATATATAGCATATATAGATAAATTATGAGATTTAGGAAAGAGATAAATATTAAGGGAGAGGTTTTTGGAACTTGTAATTCAATTTTTTTTTTTTTTTAAAACTTTGTTAGCCAATAGTATTATTTTTAAATATTTTTAAAATTACAAAAATTAGCATTTTTTTTTTTTTAATCTATAGTTGCTTTGTTAGCCAATAGTACTTTTATTAAATATTTTAAAATTACAAAAATTAGCAATTGTGTTTTTACGTTCTTTTTAATCTATAATTTTTTTAAAATATACATATATATATATATATAATTACTTTATTATGAGATGAAATTTGTGTTTTTTTTTAATGAATATTTTTTTTAATGTATATATATTTTTTTTAAAATTTATTATAGAAATGAGATTATAAGAATAAATTTTTGGGAGACTTGTTATTATTAGAGAAATTTGTAATTTTAAAATGTATTTTGGGTGATTTTTTGTTTTTTTTTTTTTTAATAATTACTTTGTTAACCAATAAATTATTTTAAATATTTTTAAAATCACAAAAATTAACAATTGTGGAATGAGATTTGGAGCTCTTACAAACTTTTTTATTAAAACTCTTTTTTCTTATATAATATATAGATATCTGGATGGGAGCAGCAGATCAACCGGGCAGACACAACACAACTCATAAAGGCATTGAAGAAGCAACTGAACAAAACAAAACAGAAAAAAGGTTCATTTAATTGGAAGTCTGACCTTCACGTTTATGGCAGGTGTTCTTCAATTGACCCCCCTGGCTATATGGAAAAACTGTGGTGCGAGAAAAGTTATCAAAAATTTAATTAAAATTTTAAATTTACTGTAGAGATTTTAAGTTTCTGTTGCAGGGTCACATTATAAATTTTTTCTAAAATTGTAGCACTTTACAACAAAACAACACATGAATTCAAATTTGATCATTTTCATTCTAAAATTATAATGGAAGATCTTCATTACATTATTTAAAAATTTGTAATTATTCTTTCTAAATTTAAAATAGTAATAAATTTTTTAAATTATTCCACAACCATATAATGGAGGGAATCTCAGTGACATGTGACTTTTTCTTATTGTCCCCAAGTATATATCCTTGTGGTCTTCCTCATTTCTCCTATAGATATCCTCTCATTAATAACTCCTTTTTTAACTTAAATTAACTTCATTTTTATATTGATGATACATATGTGCAATAATTCTAAAAAAGAAAAAATTAATATAAATTGTACATTCATTTTGAATGAAAAGAAGCTATATATATTAAGGTTTACACGTAACATTATTGCCTACATAAATATGGACCATTATCATGTTCTATTGTGTACATATTAAAATAAATTCATGCATAATGTTACTTGGATTGCATACATAAATAATTTTTTTATCTGATTTTTTTTGTAGTTAGACACAAAAATAGTAGGGTCCACATTTATGCATATTGCCTTACGTCTTATAATAAAATATCAAATGAGAAATTCATTTATGCAAAAATTATTCAGTGCCCATTGGACACCATGTGACTCCTGCCACGTATCAATTATCAATTACAATTCCCCAATCCTCAACATAAAGTAGTGAATCCTGTTATCCTATTATCTCCATCGATCAATATCTCCCTAAATCTCTCAATGAAATTTAAGTCTCCAAATTCAGAATTTAGGCCCAGATTTGTGCCTAGAATTTGAGTGTGAGGTGGAGATTAAATGAATATGTTGTGAGTTCTATGTGTAAAATGATTTTGTATTATACAGTGATAGAGTAAAATTTCTGATATTACTTATTAAATTTGGATGGCTCACCAAATCATGTGAAACCTTGGGAAAGTTGCCGTGAATCTTGTGAAGCGCAGCAGATGTACATCCTACATTTAAAACTAAAACCAACTCACTCCTTTTTTATCACATATATATTGTTTGCCTTATGCCATTGTCTATCATCACATTCCCCTCTCAAACTCTCCTCTTTCAATTCCTTTGAATATCTTCTATATCTTCTACTTCCCCTTGTAATGTACTAACATCTCTTCATAGTTTCTCCAACTTCTTGTGTGTTTGCTTCAACAGTAACACATACAAAAAAGATTATTTAAGAAATATGAAGAACATTCTCTTACTTGGAGTTCACACATTGCTCACCATTGCATTCCTCTTCATGGCAATCACTCTAAGCCACCCTGCTCATCGTCGTAAGCACATTCTTAATTTTTCATCATCACCAGTTTGTACACATTTTTGGGTACTCAAAGTTTAATTTTTATTTTTTAGTTATATATATATATATATATATTTTGGGATCATCGATGACCTATGTTTGTTCTTTTTCCTTAGACATTTCCGGCACCTATAATGGAGATCAAGAAAGCCATATGTACCCGGAGGTTTGTTTCCAAAAGTGACTATGTTGTCATCCTTCTAATGCTTTACAAAAACAACTATATATCGTGACATTCAAAATATTTTATGAAAAATAGTCCTTTTTAGTTATTCTTAAGTGTTTTCTATGTTGTAATATCTTAGAATGTAGCAAAGGAAGAGCTTGAGATGGAGCTATACCCAACTGGTTCGAGCCTGCCAGACTGTTCCCACGCATGCGAATCGTGCTTTCCATGCAAGAGGGTGATGGTGGGATTCAAGTGCTCAACTGAGTCATGCCCAATTGTTTACATGTGCTTATGCAAAGGGAAATACTACCATGTACCTTCCAATTGAAACGAAACGCCTCGATTGTGTAGGCCTAACCAACTAGTCAAATTTCTGATAATGTAGTCGCTGATCACTTATTAGTCTGAACTTTCCTTTGTGGCCAAAAGCTTCCCTTTTGTGCATAAGGAGGGTGGAAATTGAGGAGAACAAGTGGGGAGAAGGATGATGAGAAGTTTAGTAGTAGGCGGATAAAATGAATTAGGAATGTGCTTTTTTCTTTTCTTTTTTTTTTTAATATCTGAAAATGTTTGGCATCATTGTCTGTGTTTAATTTCTATCTTGTGTGTGCGCAATTTTTTTTTTTAAAATTTTTTATTCCTGAGATATATATACCTTGTGTGTGCGCTTAAATAAATTAACGTGTGTTTTTGCATGTATGCTTGAAAAAAACCAAAATGCTTGATTAGGGATGGCAACGAATAGAATATGGGTCGGGAATCTCTTATCCCCCCCCCCAAAAAAAAACTCAAGCTCGCAAATATAACTCCCACCCCGACCCTACCCAACCAATCCATAACACAATCAAAAATTTAATATTTAAAATTAGAAAATGCTATTATAATTAAAAAATATATTATATTGCACATATATTAAAATCATATTATATATAATAAAATAGAAACTCAATAATATATTGTATAGATATTATATATATATATATATATATTATACACATATTACATATATTGTAATATTATTGTTTATTTATTATTATATTTGCTTTTGGGTAGGGTTTGAGTAAAACAAATATTCTCTCCCACCCCCAACAAAAAATCAATCGGATTTTTTAAAATTTTATCTAAATCCGATCTTACCCTATTCAACTATTTTCAAATCAATCCATTAAGATCGGGGAGAGTCGGGAACCCAGAAGATTGGGGTATTTTGCCATTCCCTATGCTTGATTTACTACCATCCAAAATAATAATAGTAATCATAAATTTCTGTCTTGCTAGAAATTGCCACCGTAACTAAAAATTAGCAAAGGCCATTAAACTATAAGCACTTCTAAGAATTTTTTTAAATGCCAGCGTTTCCTTGTTGATGCCTTTGATGGTGTAAGTATCAATGGATTCTCCATCTCTACTAGTTATCCATCTCTCTCTAAAACTCTCTCTCTCTGGCTATGAAATGAGCCAGAGCACCTAACTGCGGTTTGGCTCGGTACCTTCAATTCTACCGAAAACGCTCATCTGCGATCTTACTAAAGATCGACGGATGGTGGTTGAGAAGTGAGGGATTGAGGCGGTTGATGAGAAAGAAACAGAGATATATTGCTTTATTTCAACAAATAAACAGAAAGAGGAGAAAGGAATTGTTTCAACATATAAATAGAAGTCCTGGGTAGACCTTGTTTCAACAGATGAAAAAATGAAAATAGTGACTGCTTTGTTAAATTGTTATTTCAATAAAAATAAATAAATAAATAATTTGAATATAAAAATAAATATAAAAAAAAAAATTTTGAACACACAGTTTCAACAGAGAGGGAAAAAATTAAAAGGTTGAATAGATAATTTAAAAAAATAAATAAATAAAAAATAAATAAATAAATAAGGAAAAGAAGAAGACATATAGGTTCAACGGATAAGAAAAAATAAGTTTTGTGAATTTCAACAAATAGGAAAAATAAGACTTGGTGAATTAGATTTGATAGATAGGTTGAAAATAAAAGGACAAAACTGAAAATAAAATGTCCTCCAAAACAATAATGTTCTTCTTGACACAATATTTCAGAAAGTAGGTACTACTCACCAAAAATAAAAAATATCTAGTAGACCCAACACCTCAAGCAATCTTTTATCACCAATTTTTCTCTCATAAGGCTCCGTTTGGGAACATGCTAATTTATTAACTTTTTGGCTATTTGGTTAAAATATGAGCTAAAAAAAAGTAATATGTTTGGGATGACTTTTTGACTTTTTACAAAAAGATGTGCAAAAAGTAGAGAGAAAAGAGAATCTTTGACTTTTTGGTATGAGTTGTTGGCTTTTTGGCTAATTTAGTAACTTTTTGACTTTTTGGCTAAAACGGAGGGTTCCCAAACGAGGCCTAAGTATTATAAATTTGTAAAAGATCTTAACTAATTAAGATTTTATTACACAAAAATCTTAATTTTTTATTTTGTCTTTAATAAAAGGTGTTTTATTTTGTTATATGTTTAAATTAGTAGAGTATGGTTTCTCAATTTTGTCAATAAAATTATATGAGTATTAAATATACTAAAGAAGTATAATTAGTTAATTTAAAGAATAATACTTCACTACAAATAATAATAGAACAAAATAATATATTAATTAAGTTGTAAAAAAATTTATAAATAATCAATTATAAATTATAAACAAAATCTAACATATAATAATACTTGATAAATGCAAACACATAACCATTGTAAAATATATGTAAGAAAATACTATAGATAATTATCATTACCTTTATAAAGGAAATTCATCATAAGAACTAATGCTCATTTTTCAAAAACAGAATAAAAAATTTAAAGTTTTTTTTAAAATAAATTTTTAACTAGATAGGGTCTTTTATTAATTTGTAATACTTATGGGCTTATATATATATATATAGATAGATAGATAGATAGATATTATAATCCTTTTAGAGACTAAATAGGTTTGAATTAAATACTTTAGGGACTTAATGGATTCAATCGATTGTTTAGGGGTTTAATAGATTCAATTGATAGTTTGTGGACTAAATAGATTTTGATTTTTATACTTTAGGAAGTTAATAGACTCAATCGATAGTTCATGGGCTAAATAGACAATTTAGCGATAGTTTAAAGGTATAAAGTGTAATAAACCCAAAATTAAAAATTGCCCTTTTATTAACATAATGTTCACATATGACATATGTATATATACATATAAGGAACACATGAGAATGAGAAAAATTTGTGTTTAAAAAGCAAAATTTATGTTTACGGAACAAAATTCGTTTTAAAAAAAATTGTGTTGAAAGCGTGATTCGTAAACATGCTTTCTATTATTGTGTTTTACAAAACACACTTTCTTAATAATTTTTTTTTTTTCAAATTTCAACAAAAAGCGTGTTTTGTAAATACACTTACGAAATGTGTTTTGACCCATCCGAGGATGCTGAGCTACCACATCCTTGATTGCTTGGGGGTCTTCAATTTCTGAACCATTAACGATGATTGAGTTTAGAAGGTTCCTTCGTCTGCCTTTGGCTAGTAGCTGGAAAAATCTGGTGTTTTTATCGATGTTCATCCCAGTTTTGTCTGGATTTCTGGAGCCAAATCCACTCCAACATATGGCTTAGTTTCTGAACTACCAATTTCAGCTCCCTTCTATTTGCAATCTAATCATCATTAAGGTTTCTAGACTCTGCTACTAGATCAATGGAAGATGTGCTTCTGCAGATTCAAGCTTAAAGTCAGATTGGTTTGTTTTGCGTGTATGGTTGCTGCCGAGTGCTGAGTATTCTTCATCACACAAGTCTTGCAGCTTCCTTTCCTCTGAACTATGGAATTGTGCATAATGAATAAAATGGAAATTTTCATGTTGTTTTCAACTGTGAAATCTCTTTTCCAGCTCAGTGTGTTGTGAACAGAAACAAACTTGGGTTTTGTTTGGCAATGATTGCAATTTATTGTTTTTATTTATAGAAAATATTAAACATGTGTATATTTATTTTTGGTAAAAATGAAAACAAAATACATATTTGGTATACATATGTAAAAACTTGTTTTAAAAACAAATGAAAGGGGTAGCAGGTGGGAGGAAGTGATTTTTGACAGTTGACAATGGTGGTTGTCAATGATTTTCGGCTGTGCTAGAAGTGGTGGTCTCAGGCGGTTGCCAGTTGGGGAAGGTAATGGCTGGAAGTGGTCACTGATGGTTGGAGATGGTAACTAGCTGCTTGAGATGGTGGCCGATATAGCTAGCTTCTTGAGGTAGTGGCCGATGGTAGTTGGAGAAAGTCATCGGCTACAGCGGCTGAATGTAGTGGTCAGTGGTGATGGTAAGAAGAGGAGGAATAAATGAAAACATTTTTAACTGAAAACTTGGTTTCCTTCTTTCAAAACAGTTGTTCAATTAAATTTAGGATTTCCAAATACCCAACCATCAAATCAGAAACATTTTTTTTTTCTTTTTTCCAGCATTTCCATCCAAACACAGCATAAATTATTTGGACAATCTATAGAGTTGCTGACCCATGGACAGCAGACATGACCATAGTCGGAGAGCGACAAAAGTAAACTACAAAAAGCTGTACCCATTTTTCATCTAATTGGGAACAAGTTTGAACCAAACAAGATCTAAGAGAATCCAAATCAAATGCACTCTCTAATTGTCCACTAATCATCAGCTAAGTTACAATTCTAGATCCATAGAGCTGTAAGTCTAGATATATCAGACAGGTTTAATAAGAAAATAATGGTTCAGTTCCCGTCACATCTTTCATAATGACAGATGTTCTGCACATTCAACAACCTTACAAATGCTCCATTTGTTGCATAGAATCTCTCCTTAATTGGATGCTTTGTATGATAGAACCTCATCACCCACAACCGAACCATTCAAGAACAACTTTGTTGAATAAATTTGCAGCGTCACAGACCCAACAAGGTAAAGACAGTATTATCACCTCAGATGGATTGTGAGACTCAATTACGTGCCATATTGCAGACAAATCTTCAGGGACCATTAGACAGAACAAGGACTTTGCCATGTTGATATGTCAGTTATAAGATCCCGTAGCTGATCTATGAGATGCTTGAAATACTTGTTTTTGTTTGCAAGCTCCTGCAATATAAGAAACATAACCAAACCAAACTAAGCATTGTCTCAATCACAACCAAACATATCATAACATTTCCAATGAAAAATCACTCTCGCGAAAAGGAAGTTTTTTCGTTTTTGTTTTTTAAGCAAACCGCTTTAGGATGCTAAACAATTCGTGTACATGCAATGTAAAAAGCAGATATGCACAAATAACAAAATTAAGTATCTTAATGGTATATGCAAGAGTGCATGTGTGCTCGTATACATATTATTTCATGGTTATAAAATACAGTCCAGATGGTAGCAAAATCATTGGAAATACTGCCCCTCAAGAAGGGGTCTTCCCAACATCCCAAAACAGAAAAACAACAAAACACAAATCCTAAAAACTGTAGATTCACAATCTGAATATGTGGTGAATACCTCTTTTAACACAGAAGCTCGCTCTTCCAATTTCTCAATTTCAGATGCTGAACTGCTAGTTGAACCAGTATCATATGCTTTTGCCTATCCAAATACAAAAAAACAGATGGTATTAGCTTTAGCAATGGGTTATGGAAAACAAAGTTCTTGAATTGTAGCCACAAACACCTCTAAGGGTAGCCTTTTTTTTCTAAGAAAGATTCTTCAAAGTAAATGCATAAAATTGAAGGCAGCAATATTTTTACTCAGCAGTTACATATATTGCCATAATCTTAAAATTTGAGCATAAATTTTGACGAATCACCAAGAAAAAATATTTCGATAAATTGAATTAATATGACAAAGATGTAAAGATGAATAGTTACAAGGGTTTTCACAAAATTAAAAACCAGCTTAGAGCAGTGAAAGAGTCATAAGCCCGTTTGGCTTTATGGCTAAAAAAGCCAAAAAGCCCAAAATGTCACATGATCATACACATCAATCAATAACTTATTCCCTCACAATTATATATTCAGCTGAAAAACCCATTCCAAACACAACTTTTTTCACCTCATAAAAAAGCCAAAAAGCCACTTACAAAGCCAAAAAAACACTTAAAAAGCCAAGTTGCCAAACGGGCACAGAGACCAATACTCTACAGTTCCCACTATCAATCCCAACTAATAAAAGACAGCCATTCTCCTGATCAACACATCCAACATCATTAAATGACATTTGTCAAGTGACAGTTCTATGTACTTGTAGGGCTGCAAATGAACCGAGCTGTTCATGAACAAGCTTGGCTCGGCTCGTTTAGTAAACGAGCCAAGCCGAGCTTGAGCTCGAATAAGCTCGGCTCGTTTATCTTTATTTAAATTATATAATAAACATATTATTTATATATTAAATAATATACAAATATATAGTAAAAATACATTATTTATATATTAAATAATATTAATAATATTTTAATTTAAATAATATAAATAATATTTAAAAAAATCTTATCGAGCCAAACCCAGCCGAGCTCGAGTTTCATTAATATTAATGAGCTGAGCCGAGCTTAAGCCTAGTTACTTATCGCGCCAAGCTCGAACTCAATAAACGAGCTCGATAAGCAAATGAGTCGAGCTCGAGCTCGAGCTTAGCAAAGCGCGGCTCGGCTCGTTTGCAACCCTATGTACTTGTAGATAACAGCCTCTCACACTGGACTTAAGAAGTGTATGGAGATGCCCAGGTACTGGAATCAGTGGCGAATACAATGATGTTTATAATCCGAAATATGATAGATAGGAGACAAAGAAGCTATTTGTTCAAATATTTGTTCAACAAGTGCAATTTGATATGGCTAATAGTAATCTGTCATTTAGCACACCACTGAAACTTTTTGGTAAGACAAATTAGGTTTTGGTCAATAAAGGAAAACAAGAAACAGGAAGCTTGTAACTATATGGCTGTCAATATTGAAAAAGAAAATTACAGAATTCAGTGAAGAAGGTTGTTCAAATATTTCGATGGAGTAGCCAAACCTTGGTTAAGGGGAGGCAAATACTTGGTGAGACCAAGTAGGAGCAACCCTGAAGATGGTATAAGGATGGTACGAGTTATCTACAGGGCAGATTTACTCTTGTTCACACACTATTGATGTGAGGATTAAGTTTTCTCCTCAAATTTGTTATGCACGTCTAAAATTTTCCATCCAATTTGCTAATACTCACACATCTGCTACACTAATCCTAATGCTAGGAGTATGAGACTATTATTACATATAATAGTGGGAATGAAATACTTAACTACACCAAAACTATGCCAACACTACTTTCTATACCAGTTTGTAACTCACCAGCTTGAATTCTTGTATTTTCCTTATTCATTTGTGCAGAAAGAATGTGAAAGTGGTTCTATGGTTAATTGGACGCAAGAAATTCAGAGAAGAGAATTTGTAAATCGCATTTACAAGTTAATTGCCAATCTTAACAGGAAAAGGTGGAAACTTTTAGGATTCACTAACCATCACTCTTAAATATAAAAAAAGTTGTTAATTTGCTTTCTTTGTTCCAAGAAGGATAGGATTCTATATTGGGTAGCATCGCAACTTCCAACCATGATGTCGTTTGCCCAGCTTAGGAACATATGAATTCAAGAATGTTTTATGAAAAAAAATCTCAATAAAGTCAAACTCAAGCTCTTGAAGAACAAAAGTTATTTCAACTGAAGAATAAATTATAATCTAAACAAAGATAGTCATTCTAGTTTCTAAAAGAACACAAAGAAATATCTTGTAAGACATAACGATAGCTACATTCTGGTTGTGAACGATAGCTACATTCTAGTTATAATTCTCACATTTATGAAAAGAGAATTTCTTTCTACTGTTAACAGAATAATTCATGAGCCATCCAACTTGCTAATGTAGATTTTATAAACTTCATGGCACACTTCCTAAACTCTCAAAAACCTTCTCCTCTAATGAACACAAAAGCTTTTTCAGAAGAAAAACCCTTGTACCTGCAAGATACACAAATACATGTGTAAAACCATGACCACATTTTCAAGCTATCCAATAAAATAAAATAAAATAAAATAAAGTAAGCCCAAACTCCTTACATCTTCAGAAATTTTCCAGAGAAAAACTCTCTATGAATGTCAAATTCCAACTTCGCAATTGACCACACACCCCATACCAAATATCTTCAAAATCCTAAGTAACATAAAATGCCCCATTCCACAATTTCATTTTCTGTTATTTCTGGTACTAATTGACCAATTCATATTCAACGAAAGGGAAAGGGTTATTCAAGGTATTAACCATCAAACCTCAAAATTTAAGATTCCAAATATCCCATGCAGTTGCAGCCTTTCACACATAGATGCACGACTCTAATGATCTACTTCAAACACTAAGCCCTTTCCGCAGACTAAACAAAGAAGGTGCTGCAGGACAAGTAGGGTCAGCACTGGATTTTGAAAACAGAGGTTACTTGATGGCCTAAACAGTGAGTAATTTAAGATTTCAAGGGTTAAATTGAAGACTATGAATAGCAATCCAAGAATAGTAAATTGAAACAGAAAAGAAAAAGAAAGAAGAGAAGAAGATGATAGGACTAGGCATCGCACCTGGATTCCATAGGCACCACACCTAGGTTTTAATTGCATCACACAATCCATAAAGAAGCTTCAAAGCACTCAAATTTTTATAAAATATCAACTCCATTGAATTAGAAGCATTACATGACTTTATATAGACTTTAGAGACTTCCTAAACCAACTACAACCAAAAAAAGAAACTACTAAAATATTTTTGACTTCTAAAACCAAATTAAAACTAAATAAAAAACATAAATAAAACCCAATTAAATAACTTGACCCACAAAACGACCCATGGGTGACCAGCAATAATGAAAATTACCAAAATACCCTCGACTTAAAAATCCTACAAAACATAAAAATAATCATAATATAAGACTCTAATATTACTACAAACATAATTATATAAGATCCATATCAATTTCTCTTTCAAATCATGTCAATGTCCAAATACCATCGCTGCTTTAAATTTAGCCTTTCTTGAGCTTCTTATACTCTTCATCATTCTCCCTTTTCAAAACTCGACCTCGAATTTTGAAATATTGGAGTGTAAGAATCTACAAGTTTTGAAATTGCATCCATGGCTTGAAATTAAAATGTTTAAGTTGATGCCGCCTTTTCTTCGTTGGAGATTGCAAAAAAAAATAATGAGGGATGGATCTTTTCAATCATGTCACTAAATTTTTTTGGAATAACAAAGTCAATTGGCATAGAAATCAATCTTTGAATTCATAAGGCTTTCTTCAATATTCCCAACAACTTCGATTCTTTTCTTTTTAGCCTCTTTTCCTAGCACAAGGTCATCTTTTGATTCACCACTTCATTGATTATGATTGGAGCAAATTCACTAGGTGACTCTGTAGGCACTACATCGGAGACCTCGGGTTGCAATATCATGACCTTTAAAGGCATAATAAGTTCTGGAACAGTAGCAAGATGCATTCATTCTTCACTCCTTACAACTTGTATGACATCTAAGTCTTCTATTTGGACCTCATCCTCTTCTCAAGTAACAATTAGATCTTCTTGGGGAACTTTTGAATCATCAATAAAGTCTCATTACCCTTCAAAATCAGGTCATCTTTCACCTTAGAAAAATTCTGAACATATTTATTGGCTTGCAACTTCAATTGTGTAGGGTTTTCATCCCTCGAAACCAAGGTTTTGAAAAGCAGTTGCGGTCGCCGTAACGGTAGCGGTGGCGCGGTTGCAGGGTGTAAAGGCCATAGCGTAACGGTTGCGTTAACCGGAATCGTGAATTTTTTTATTTTTCACACAATTTGAAAAAAATTTACCGATACACACTTTTTTTTTCTATGATCATATTTATTAGGTTTTAAAATAAATATTGATCAATTTTTATAAATTTTTAAGTTTGATCCAATATATTTCATATTTTTAAATCACTATAAACTGAGTTTTTTATATTTCATTTTAATAATTAATGACTTTATATTATACAAAAAATCAATCACTAACTATTATATACAAGATAAACGATGACAAAAGTAAAAGAATAAATAAAAGCCTAAATATATATATATATATATATATTAATCAAGCCAAATAGATAATGACCACACTTATTATTATTATTATTATTTTCAAACAATATATAGATAGACACACACAAACAAAATGGTTGAGTGATAGCAGCTGAATAGAATAACATAGGTCTTACAGTTTCAACAAATCAATAACAAGTTCTTCATCTTCCCTCTTCTCTCTCTCTATCCCTTGTTCCTCCATCTTCCCTCTTCTCTTTGTATCTCTCTTTCCCCATTGTCAACCTTTTTTTTTTTTTTTCAAAAGAAACAATTCGGAACCGTTACGTAATAGTGTATAACAGGCCGTTATGGCCGTTAGACACCGTTACGACCACTATAGCAGCTGCTACGGCCGATACACCTGTGAATCTCAATCACACTGCAAAAGCGGGCGTAATGGGTGACGGTAACTACCACAACCGTTACGTAACGGCGTTACGTAATGGTTGCGGCCGCTTTTTAAAACCTTGCTCGGAACAATATTCGGCTTTGGTGCATCTTGTTGTGGCTTTTCAGCATCTTCTTGTGGCACTTTAGCCCTTTGTTTAGGAGTTTTTTTTGGCTTCTCTTGTTGGACAGTCTTTCCATTATGCGCAAGCTTCAAAACTATAGATTTCTTCTTAAATTTTACAAAACACTCAAATTGTATAGCCATTTCAATAGCATCTTCGAGATCTTCCAAATATGCATGAGACATCTCTGTTTAAATTCCAAATCTCAATCCACTTTTGAAACGAGCAATAGTCATCCATTCACTTTCGACAACTCCAGACTTGAAAAATAACTCCTTATATTTTCTTGCATAATCAATCGCATACATATTACCTTGCTCAAGTGTATACAGTTGATCAAGAAAATCATCTTAAAAATCCCTTAAACGATTTTTTTTCTCTAAGAAGCGCTTACCCTCTTCCCAAGTCAATCCACTTGTATAGGATCTCCCACAATGTGAAAACATCATTGCGGAACCTTAAGCTCTGATATCAAACTGATGCAAGACAAGTAGGGACTGCGCTGGATTTTGAAAATAGAGGTCATTTGATGGCCTAAACAGTGAGTAATTTAGGGTTTCAAGGGTTAAATTGAAGGCTAATAGGTAGGGGAAGGGATTAGGGTTGATTTGAGGGTGATTGGATGGAGTTTTGAGGTTGAAAGTGCACTTTTTGAGGGCTGTAAATAGTAATCCGAAAATAGTAAATTGAAACAGAAAAGAAGAAGAAAGAAGCGAAGAAGATGATAGGTCTAGGCATCGCACCTAGATTTCATAGGCATCACACCTAGGGTTTGATTGCATCACACAATCCATAAAGAAACTTCAAAACTCTCAAATTTTTATAAAATATCAACTCCATTGAATTAGAAGCACTACATGACTTTATATAGACTTTAGAGACTTCATAAACCAACTATAACCAATAAAGGAAACTACTAAAATATCTTTGACTTCTAAGACCAAATTAAAACTAAATAAGAAACATAAATAAAATCCGATTAAATAACTTGACCCGCAAGACAACCCCTACAGCCCATGAGAGTAATAACGAATATTACCAAAATACCCTTGACCTAAAAATCCTACAAAGCATAAAAATAATCATAAGACTAATAATACTATAAACATAATCATATAAGATTCGTATCAATTTCTCTTTGAAATTATGCCAATGTTCAAATATCATTTGGCTTCTTTAAATTTAGCCTTCGTTGAGCTTCTTACTCTGCATCAGAAGGTCACCTTTGTGATAACCACAGTGACATCTAAAAATTAGACCCAAACATCTCCCAGAGCATTGAACTTCTATTCTAAAAGTTACCTTTCAAATTCTTCAATCGTGAAATTACACAACTATTTAAGATAATGTAACATTTGTACGAATTTTCATAGTTCAAGTGTGAGATTTTGAAATTGAGCGGCATAAAATGATATTTCAGCCATTTTTACCTTATGAGAGTTGGGGATGGCAGCGAGAATGGAACGAAGAGAGGTGACAGAGGATTTGTAGCGAAGGCGAGCCTCTTCAAGAGCTCCACCACCTCCCATCTCAAAGTGGTGACCCAAATCAGAGGAACCATCACCATTGGAAGCATGAGAGCTGCTATGATGATATCCATTGTTGATAGAACTTGCATTATTGTTATTAGCAGAGGAAGGAGTTGTAGACCACAAGGTAGGGTTACAGAGCTCGTCGTTCATGGAAGACAAGATCTGGAAAGCTGATTCAATGGTTTCTTCTAGATGCTTCTGGCCCTCCATTGCCAGCTCTTGCGTGGTCTTTGCGAACGAGATCACGCTCTTCTCTTCCATCGATTGAAGTCCAGAAAGCTCTAGCATTAGGGTTTCAAATTAAATTCCAAGAATGCAAATAGAATGATTAAGCAATGTTATTAGTTTTATACAAAAATCATAAAATATGATCAAATTAAATTCCCAGAATGTAAATAGAATTGCTAATGAAACAAGATATTTGACTTACAAGATAAAATAAAATAAATAAAGTAAGACAATGACCAATTTTAAAAGAATCCATTATAAAGGTGAAAATATAATGTATCAAATTCTACCAAATAATCAATAAGAATCTTAGTAACCATCTATATCATATATACAAGTATTCTTAATAGGACCACTAGACTAATTATTTCTAGGAACATTCACTGTTCCACCCAATATATCTTATATCAAGTTGTGCTAGATACAGTTTTATTTATGAATTCAATTTTACCTCTCATCTGGTCTAATAAATATTCATAAAAATTTAAATTAAATTGCCTATATACCATATCACAACTGAATGGAAATCAAAATCAAATTACACAGACAATTTAATCAATTAAAAATATAATAAGTTAACTACAATGGATACAGAAAAATCCCAACCCCAAACCTAATTTTTCAATCCCTAATTTTTTAATTGAAAAGCACCCAAAAAGAAAAAAAACCCCTAATTTTTCAATTGAAAAGCCCCAGAAAATAACAATAAAAACCCTAATTTTTTCAACTTCAAACTTAACCCGTCAATTTGTTTTCGGTTTTTGTTTTTTCAATTGAAACTTCAAACTTAAAAAAAATAAATAAATAAATAAAAACCTGGTAACCAAAGGGAACGAGAGCTTAGAGATGGTCGTTCTCTTCGTTGTTCACTTCGCTTCCAAGCCGTCTTCGTCGTTCGTCTTCGTGTCGTCCTCCTCCGTCTTCTCTCTCTCTCTCTCTCTCCCTCTTCAAAGCATATCACTCGTCACTCATCATTCCACCATTTCACTAGACACCCAAACATTCTGCAAAATTTTTACCAACGGTGTCACATGATCACACAACACCCATATTTTGATAAAATTTTGGATAATTACGTGAACCCTATTATTATGAAAAAATTTGTCAAAAAAAAAAAAAAAGTTATTAATTATAAATTTTAACTACAATTTATAAAAATCATGACAAAAAAAGTTATTAATTGTTAATTTTTATCGACATATATAAAAAATTGTTATCAAAAAATTATTTTTAGCAATAATTTTTTCAAGACTTATTTTTTATAAGACTTGATGAAAATTAAGGCTTCGTTTGGGAACCTTCCTTTTTAGTCAAAAAGTCAAAAAGTTACTAAATTAGCCAAAAAGCCAACAACATATACCAAAAAGTCAAAAATTTTCTTTTCTCTTTACTTTTTGCACATCTTTTCGTAAAAAGTCAAAAAGTCATCCCAAACATACTAGTTTTTTTTAGCTCATATTTTAGCCAAATAGCCAAAAAAAATTTTAAATTAATCTGTTCTCAAACGGGACCTAAGTTCAACTATTAGGATCTATTGATAGTTTACCTAAAATTTTTGGATTTCTAATATTTTTGTTTCGCAATGGTGCCAGGTACAGCAGGCCATTAACTGTTTTTATTTCCAAATTAAGAGGTTGTTTGGAATATTTATATTTTTTTATTTTTTATGAGAAGGTATATAAAAAAATTATTGAGGTTATAAGGGATGTCAAATGGTGCCTAAGGCTTATTTTGATAAGGAAAAAAAAATTATTGGTTTATTAACTTATTTAGATTACATTATTTTTCTACTTTTATTACATATTTTTTAAAGAAAAAAAATTAAAAAGTTGACTTTTTTCTTATTTCCAAAAATAGGCCTAAATAACGGGTAATGCTAGAGACTTCTACGTTAGACCTACAATGATGTGACAAGTGGGTGAGCCTTATATTATAATAAATCGAAAGTTAACATATATATTACCACATTATTATGGGTATAATTGTGAGAATATTTTGTAAATCTTAAATATCTTCCTTAATATTGTGTTTAGTTGGAGAATTTGAGAAAGGATTTAAAAATGGAAAGAGAAAAGATAGATGAAATGAGAATAAAATACACCTAGTTTTACACATTTTTTTCTCAATCCTGCTACGTAGCTCGAAACCTTATGGCTCAATTGGCTCGAATTTACTTTTCTACTCGACTTTCTACTGTGCTCAATCTTTCTTCTTCGTCCACCTCCCTCCTTCCTTCTTTGCTTTTGACTCTCTCTCTCTCTCTCCCTCTCTCTCTCTTCCTTGTTCTCTTTCCCTTTATGCCATCATTCACTCATATTTGTTCCCAAACTCAAAAACAAGGAATTTCCAAAACCACCACCATCCCACAAAGCTTCACTCATCTCCCTCATTCTTCACTTGGAATCTTTATGACCCTCTCAAAGTTTCATCTTCCTCAAGATCACTCGTCAATGGCTGCTAGTAATGAAATCATCACCAACGAATCCAAGGTCCTCTTCTCCTCAATGAAATGTCTCTTTTGATTTCAAAAAATTAGAAATTTTTACTTTGATTATAATGATTTTGACTTATCCCCTGTTTCTTTGACTTGATTGTATTTAATTTTTTGACATTTTCTTTTAGTTTCATTGTATGGGTTTTCAATTCTCTGCTCTAAAAACTTGAATTGCTGAGAAATTCGAATAATTTTGAGTTAAGTTTCAACCTTTTGTACTCCAAGTGTTTGTGGTTTTGACTAACAGAGATGACTAACAAATCCCAATATTCAATTTGATGCTAACACTTACAGAGTAGCTTCTATGGAAGGTGGGTCATCCTCTTTTCCAAAGAATGTCCATAAACACTGAAGCTACAAATCATTAAATTATTTACCTCCAACCCAGATCCAGATATGTAACGCCCTCAAAATAATACATATTCCCACATCCAATCTTTCTATAAACATGATAGATAGTTTACATTGCCATACAAACATCAGAGTTAATATTACAAAAGTGTATTTCATATTAATTACAAATGTTTACAAAAATAATAGAATGCCCTGCAGGCTTACATCTTTCCAAGTTGTTACTTGGTCAATCAAAAGAAAAGTTCTAACTCTTTTACAGGTAAAGCCCTCAGCTTGCATTTACATATAATCAACAAAATAAATAACAAATTAGAGTCTTCAACTCCAAAGATCTCCCAAGTAAAGATCTTGAACTTGGCACGTCTCCTGTACCTGAAGATGGTGTCCCAAGTAGAGTGAGCCAAAGCCTAGTAGAAATATACTAGACCCAATATGAGAAATAACTAAAACATTATCACATAACAAATGATCGACACGTAAACACCAAATCACACCGTTCTCATAGCTCGACAACAATTACATCCATGCTACCATCCACTTCCCTTATTTGTCCAAATCAATTCCTAATTATGGTTCAGTATCTAACCAAACAATTTAAGTGAGACTACCACTCGACTTGTTAACTCTTCCATTACTCATGATTCAAAATGAGACTACATTTCACGTAACTAATACTTCACTTTATAAGGTCTTGGGACTTTCACCCCAGACGCCTCGGCCAACTTAATTATCTATGGAGTACATTCTCCAACTCCTCCCAAATAATGATACATATACAATGTATTTAAACATATAACCACCTATGGAGTACATCTCATATCTTCTCCCAAACATAGATGCACAAACAATGTGTTAAAGTATATGAACACACGTGTGAAGTACATAAATAATGTGTTAGTATATGAACACATATGGAGTACATCCCACATCTCCTCCCAAACAAGTTACATACATAATGTGTTAAAGTATATGAACACATATGTGTGTGGAGTACATCCCCTATCTTCTCTCACACACTGGAGTACATCCCCTATCTCCTCCCAAATAAAGATACATACATAATGTATTTAAGCACTTCATCACATACCATGATCAATCAATACACATATTTGCTGTATTATTCCAACCATCACATCCAATGACATAACACGTTCGATTAGTTTCAGTTTTCCTTAATCAACATACAGTGTCTACAACAATCAAGACTATCCTCCACCGATAGCCCAAAGCAGTTATCTCTAAACAGATAATAAATTCATCAACAGATAAAATATCGACAATCTCATAGGTGAGTGATTAAATTATCCAACTACACCATTTACTCCCACAATTTTCCAATTTCATTATTCTCAACTCAATTTCACATTTTCCCGAATTAATTATTCAACATAAATAGGGCATTTTCCCTCTTTTCTCAATATCAACCCTAAAGTTCAATTTCATCAATTTGACAACAATAACTCCATTTTCCAAGGTCTCTCATACACATAGAGTTTAACATTTGAAAACCCTCTTTTTATAACCACCAAACAAACCCTAACCTTCCCAAAATTACCCAACATTACTAATGTGATACCCTTGTTCTGTATTATGTTAATTGATCCCTAATACGTTTGTGATTATATGTTTTAATATAATTATGTGTTTAGCATGATTTTATGTGCCATTATGTGGATATATGTGAATGTGAAGTTTTATCTGTTCACCGTAAGCATATCTGTTTCAATAATCGGCTTTGGAAATTAAATTGAGGGCCTTATCGGCCACAGAACCCGAAATTGATTACGCCATTGTGACTGGCATAATTTTTAGAGCCTACGGTGAAATTTAATTAGAAATTGATTCTGGTCAGATTAAACTAATTGAGTTGATGAACTAAGGGCCCAAATATTTTATATTAAAATATTGTATTAGTGGGGCATGTTGTATAATAGCACTACACTCTCCTTAACTCATTGGGAGCTCAAAAATCTGAGGAAACAATTGAGAGAAAGAGAGGGGCCGACCATAGTGAGAGAAAGATGGGAGATTGTGTTATTTTGACTCAAGCTTGAAGAATTTGAAGTCCATCTCTAAATTGGACCATAGATTGAAGGAATTGGGCTTCTAGGTAAGCCATTGACTCTTGAATTCATGAAAGTAATGTGTGGTCTTGTGTGTTCAAGGGTTGTTTGTACTCAAGAGCATGAGTTAAGTTGGTTTTGTTGGAATTAAAGCTTGATATAAGCATGCATGTATATAATTGTTGTAGAATTGCATAATCTAGCATGTATTGAGTTGAACATGGAAGTAAAGGTGTTAAATCTTACATGCAAGCATGTTTTTGTTGTATTCCATGAGAATGAACACCATTTGCTTCGTTCGGGTTGGGAATGAGGTCAAAAAATTAACATGCATGTTTGAATAATTAAAAGATGAGCTTGAATGCATGATTTTACCATATTATGATGAGTTTTGGGGCATGCATGTGGATTATTTGTAAACTGAGCCTCATTGAGTTATAAGTTGAGGTCTATACCATGTTAGTATGATTATACATGAGATTTGAGCCATTGCATGCATATTTGGTTGGTTGGAATTTGAATTGGAGCTCAAGAACTCAATCTGGAAAATCCAGATTCTTGATGACCGCTCGAGCGGGGAAAGGGCCGCTCGAGCGGGAAAATCGTGCTCCCAGTATTTTGTTCTTGCAGGCATAGTGTCCGCTCGAGCGGGTAAGTTCACGCTCGAGCGGGGATCATGGAGGATGAACTTCCACTCGAGCGTCCTAATTCACACTCGAGCGTAAAAATGATGCATCCAGTACTTTTTGTAGACATGGCTTCCGCTCGAGCGGGTAAGTTCACGCTCGAGCGGAGAGCCATGTTAAGAGGCCTTCCGCTCGAGCGCCACATTGGACGATCGAGCGCAATTTTCACCTATCCAGTACTTTTGCAGGCCTTAGGGGTCCGCTCGAGCAGGGAAGTTGATGCTCGAGCGGGGACCCTGTTTTCTGAAATTGTGTTCATGCGTCCTGTGTTCTGTTTTCTGTTCTCTTTCACTTGTAAGCACTCTTAGGCATACTTTAAGCATTGTAAATGAGTTAATGAGATAAGAATAAAGCCTAATGAGGAGTATGTGAATTAAAGAACGGATTGAGCTATTAGTGACCCTTTTGTGTTCGTGAAATGTGTAGGGTCAAGTTCCAGGGCAAATCCACAAGCCGATCACTGTAAGTAATATCGATATTTGAATGCTTCTGAATGTTCAATTGTTTATTCCCTTAAAGCTTATGAATTGCTAATTGGGATTGTGGATGTAAGTTGAACACGAATGGACCAAAGGTCGTTTTGATAAACATGAATGGACCAAAGGTCGTTTTGTTGAACATGAATAGACCAAAGGTCGTTTTGATAAACCCGAATGGACCCAAGGTCGTTTTGACATGAATGAGTGGGCCGAAGGCCGTTCTGACATAAATGAATGGGCCAAAGGCCGTTTTGACACAAATGAATGGGCCAAAGGCCATTTTGGTACGAATGTGTAGGCCAAAGGCCGTTTTGATACGAATGAATGGACCAGAGGCCGTTTTGATACGAATGTGTGGGCCAAAGGCCGTTTTGACATACATGATTGGGCCAAAGGCCGTTTTGACATAATCGAATGGGCCGAAGGCCGTTTTGACAAGAATGAGAATCTAAATGAACCAAAGGCCGGAATGTTTGGAATTGCAGTCACTTGATTTGTATTTAGTTATATATATCTGTTAAATAGAAATATGAATTGGGCCCAAGGCCGTTTGGAATATGTTGTTCTACTATGTTATGTAAATGTTGTATTTGATATTATTCACTGGGCTATCGCTCACGCTCATTCATGTGCTTGTAGGTGAGCCAAGAGATGCACAAACCCAGCCCCAGTGAAGTTTGCCAGGAACAACATGAGTTTTGGGGAGTCAACCTTGTGTCTCACGCACGAGACCCATCATTGCCATTTTGTTATGTATTTACACTTTGTTTTGTTGGCAAGGACTTTATGTATATTTGTAGATAGTCTGTCATGGGTTGACTCGTTCTGGATGATCCTGTGTGTAAGAAATTTTTGGAACTGTACTTTTGATGTGGGTTATTAACGCATATGTGTATGGTTTGCTTGGTGTGCATATAAGCACGGCTCTATGGACAAAGTTTTAAATTTTTACTTCCGTTTGGCCCCTTTACTCTGATGAATTTTTACTGTTTTGGTCTGAGGCCGTAGGTAATCCCAGGATTACTGGCCGGTTATGTCCTTAACCCATAGGGGCGGGTTCGGGTCATGACAGAGTGGTATCAAAGCACGAGTTAATAACTCACACACTTGTCCAAAAGAGCAAGAAGCGTCTAGATAAGATCTAGGATGCATTCATGTGATAGATATAAATTTGAAAGCATTGATAATATGCTTAACTATGTTGATATGAATAATTATATGTGTAAGTTGTGAACTACTTGCATTGCAAAGTATCTGGAAATATGTGCTTCTTAACGTATGCATACTTGTGTACCTTTTGTATGAAATGTAGTGCAAGTTTAATCAGATGAGTTAGAGGAATCTTCAACTGCCAGAATGGATAGAATGGAAAGACTGATGCAGGAAATGGCAGAAGCTTTGAGACAGCAACAGGAGTGGCAACAACAGTGGCAGCAACCACATCCGCCACCTCCACCTCCGGCACCGCCCGTGCCGGATAATCAAAATGATGACCGGATTATAGCCCTCACCAAGGAATTCAAGAAAATGAAACCACCACAGTTCCACGGGGGATTAGATCCATTGAAAGCCGAAGCGTGGGTCCTCGGCATTGAGAAACTATTTGAAGTGTTCCCCTGTTCAGAGACTCAGAAAGTGCTTCTAGCCACTTTTATGCTAGAAGACGAAGCAAGAAGATGGTGGATGCTGATGCGAGAAAATCATAAGGATGTTGACTGGATGAAATTCTTAGAAATATTCTATGACAAGTACTTCCTGCAGTATGTTCGGGATAGGAAAGTGGCCGAGTTCATGGAACTCAAGCAAGATAGCATGACAGTGGCTGAGTATGAGGCCAAGTTCACTGAATTGGCCAGGTTTGCACCACATGTAATTGACACGGACTATAAGAAAGCAAGACATTTCGAAGGTGGACTCCGCAATGACATCCTAGAGCGGGTGAACGTCCTAAAGTTGGAGACTTACATTGGGGTGCTCGACAGAGCCATTATATCAGAGACCAACATAACTAGACAAGCCAAGCCAACAACAGAATGGAAAGGTAACAAAAGGCAAGGCTTCTTCTCGAAGAAGAAATTTTTGAAAAAGCAAAACACGGGCTCCTCAAATACTTCAAATTCTTCCCGAGACATAGCTCCATGTGCAACATCTGTAGTAGAAGGCACCGTGGAGTCTGTTACCGTGCATCAAGAGCCTGTTTCAAGTGTGGGAAACAGGGACATATAGCCCGAGAGTGTAATCAGAATAGTGGGAAACTAGCAGCTGGATCAACACACTCATTTGTGACATACACATTTGCATCTAGACTGAAAAGACCCCTAGAGTTGTTGCCATATTTGTTGTGTGTGTCTGCTCCATCGGGGGAGTCTGTGTTATGTGACTATATATATCGGTTTTGTGACATGCATATTGAGGATGCTACCTTATATGTAGATTTGTTGTCCTTGAACTTTAGACATTTCGATGTAATTTTGGGCATGGATTGGTTGACCAAGTATTGTGCCACCATAGATTGTGTGACAAAAAGGGTTGTATTTAAACCACCAGAACAAAAAGAAATTGTGTTTGTGGGTAATGGGGTAGTGCCTCCACCTTATTTGATATCTGCAATGAAAGCATGTAAACTGATCAGGAAAGGGTGCCAGGGTTATCTGTGCTATGTGTTGACTGAACAACTTGTGAACGTTGAATTGAATGATATACCTATTGTTAGAGAATTCCCAGATGTGTTCCCAAACAAATTACCAGGGGAATTGGTAGACAGGGAGATAGAGTTCACTATTGAGACCGTGCCAGGTACCCAGCCTATTTCTAAGACTCCCTACAAGATGGCTACTGCCGAGATGAAAGAATTGAAAGAACAGTTGCAAGACCTGCTTA
Source organism: Camellia japonica (assembly GCA_030407325.1). Lineage (NCBI taxonomy): Eukaryota > Viridiplantae > Streptophyta > Magnoliopsida > Ericales > Theaceae > Camellia > Camellia japonica. Next base: position 168,257,890 of record JAPPVO010000036.1, read on the forward strand.
ACAAGGGTTTATCCGGCCTAGCTTCGCCTTGGGGTGCACCGGTGCTATTTGTGAAAAAGAAGGATGGTACTTTGCGTCTATGCATCGATTATCGGGAATTGAACAAGGTAACGATCAAGAACAAATATCCCTTACCCCGTATTGATGACTTATTTGACCAGTTGCAGGGATCACAGGTGTTTTCTAAGATTGATTTGAGATCCGGGTATCATTAACTGAAAGTTAAGGCAGAGGATGTTGAGAAAACCGCATTCAGAACGAGGTATGGCCATTTTGAGTTTCTTGTTATGCCATTTGGAGTGACTAATGCTCCGGCAGCATTTATGGATAATGAATAGAATTTTTAAAACCTACCTTGATGAGTTTGTGTAGTTTCATGATGACATTTTGATATACTCTAAAGACAGACTTGAACATGAACATCACTTGAGGACTGTTTTACAAATACTTCGGGAAAGAAAATTATTTGCTAAACTAAAGAAATGTGAGTTTTGGTTGGATGAGTTGTTTTCTAGGGCATGTGATCAACAAGGAAGGAATTTCAGTGGACCCGCAGAAAATAGAGGCAATTGTGAATTGGCCTACACCGACCAATGTGACAGAAGTTCGCAGTTTCATGGGCTTCGGGTACTACAGGAGGTTTGTGAAGACTTTTCGAAATTAGCTGTGCCACTTACCCAATTGACACGCAAGGGCAACCATTTGAGTGGAACAATGAAAGAGAATCAGCCTTTCATGAATTGAAGACGAGATTGACTACTGCACCAATTTTGACATTAGTCAGGTACGGAAAATTTTGTAATCTTTAGTGATGCGTCTTATAAGGGTTTGGGTTGTGTGTTAATGCAGAACGGAAAGGTTATTGCTTACGCCTCTCGACAGTTGAGGCCACATGAGAAGAATTATCCAACACATGACCTAGAGTTGGCCGCAGTTGTTTTTGCTTTGAAAATCTGGCGGCATTACTTGTATGGGGCAAAGTGTGAAGTCTACACAGATCATAAGAGCCTGAAATACTTCTTCACGCAGAAAGAGTTGAATATGCGTCAGAGAAGATGGCTAGAACTGATAAAAGACTACGATCTAGAGATTCAGTATCACCTCGGGAAGGCTAATACAGTGGCTGATGCTTTGAGCAGAAAATCAACAGGGAGTATGGCTTGCTTGCTTACTGAGCAGAGGGAGATTTTGCAGGACTTTGAGAAGTCTAAAATTGAAGTGGTGGTATGTGAACAGGGCGGATTGATAGCCGCCATTACAGCCGAGCTGGTGATCATTGATGAAATCAAGTAGAAACAGAAAGAGGATGAGTTCCTTAGAAAGGTAATTGATGAATTTGAGACAAGTCCAAAAGCAGAATTCAGCATTGAGAATGAACTGTTGAAATTCCGAAACAGAATGTGTGTCCCTGATATCCCGGAACTAAAGAAGAGAGTTTTAAATGAAGCCCACAGATCTGTATTTGCTATGCACCCCGGCAACAATAAAATGTACCGGGATTTGAAACAAACCTATTGGTGGTCTAAGATGAAGAAAGAGATTGCAGAATATGTATCAAAGTGTCTTCAGTGTCAGCAAGTTAAGGCTGAACATCAGAAACCAGGCGGTCTACTTCAACCTCTCCCTATTCCTGAATGGAAGTGGGAACATGTGACTATGGATTTCGTTGGGCCTACCTCGGACTTCGAGGTATGGATTCTGTTTGGGTTGTAGTTGATAGACTAACTAAATCGCACATTTTCTGCCTGTCAAAAACATTTACTGCGTATAGATTGGCTATCATTTACGTTGATGAGATTGTCTGTTTACACGGAGTCCCAGTGTCTATTGTGTCAGATAGAGATCCGAAATTTGTATCTAGATTGTGGAAGAGTTTGCAGGAAACTATGGGAACAGAACTAAGGTTCAATACTGCATTCCACCCACAGACAGATGGGCAGTCAGAACGAACAATACAAACTTTGGAAGATATGCTTCGCATGTGTGCTTTGGATTTTCAGGGGAGTTGGGAAGATTACTTGCCGCTTGCAGAATTTGCTTACAATAACAGCTTCCACTCCAGCATCGGTATAGCACCATACGAGGCTTTGTATGGTAGGAGGTGTAGATCACCTATTTGTTGGACAGAGGTCGGGGGGATAGAGCTTTGCTTGGGCCAGAAATTGTGCAAGACACTTCTGAGAAAATCAAGACTATTCGCCAAAGGCTCAAAACAGCTCAGGACCGACAAAAGAATTATGCAGACGTTCGGAAAGACCTCTTAAGTATGAGGTTGGTGACCATGTGTTCATCCGTGTTTCTCCGATGAAAGGCCAAGTCAGATTTGGGAAAAAGGGCAAGTTGTCGCCCCGTTACATTGGGTCGTTTCAAATTTTGGAGAGGCTTGGTCCAGTTGCTTATAGAGTGGCTTTACCACCGGGATTCGAGCAAATCAATAATGTGTTTCATGTGTCGATGTTGAGGGGTTACCTCCGAGACCCGTTTCATGTGATCGATTATCACCGGGTTGCTATTGATGAAAATATGGAATACGCTGAATGGCCGGAACGAATTGTTGAACGGCAAGTGAAACAATTGAGAAGCAAGTCCATCCCAATGGTGAAAGTGGAATGGAAAGAGCACTATGGGACGGATGCCACGTGGGAAAAAGAGGAGGAAATGCGACTAAGCTATCCACATTTGTTTCCCGATGAAGGTAACTTAAGTTTGGAGGACCAAACTTCCTAAAGGGGAGAGACTGTGATACCCCTGTTCTGTATTATGTTAATTGGTCCCTAATACGTATGATTAATGTTTTAATATAATTATGTGTTTAGCATGATTTTATGTGCCATTATGTGGATATATGTGAATGTGAAGTTTTATCTGTTCACCGTAAGCATATCTGTTTCAATAATCGGCTTTGGAAATTAAATTGAGGGCCTTATCGGCCACAGAACCCGAAATTGATTACGCCATTGTGACTGGCATAATTTTTAGAGCCTACGGTGAAATTTAATTAGAAATTGATTCTGGTCAGATTAAACTAATTGATTGATGAACTAAGGGCCCAAATATTTTATATTAAAATATTGTATTAGTGGGGCATGTTGTTAATAGCACTACACTCTCCTTAACTCATTGGAGCTCAAAAATCTGAGGAAACAATTGAGAGAAAGAGAAGGGTCGGCCATAGTGAGAGAAGGGGGAGAGATTGTGTTATTTTGACTCAAGCTTGAAGAATTTGAAGTCCATCTCTAAATTGGACCATAGATTGAAGGAATTGGGCTTCTAGGTAAGCCATTGACTCTTGAATTCATGAAAGTAATGTGGTCTTGTGTCAAGGGTTGTTTGTACTCAAGAGCATGAGTTAAGTTGGTTTTGTTGGAATTAAAGCTTGATATAAGCATGCATGTATATAATTGTTGTAGAATTGCATAATCTAGCATGTATTGAGTTGAACATGGAAGTAAAGGTGTTAAATCTTACATGCAAGCATGTTTTTGTTGTATTCCATGAGAATGAACACCATTTGCTTCGTTCGGGTTGGGAATGAGGTCAAAAATTAAGCATGCATGTTTGAATAATTAAGAGATGAGCTTGAATGCATGATTTTACCATATTAGGATGAGTTTTGGGGCATGCATGTGGATTATTTGTAAACTGAGCCTCATTGAGTTATAAGTTGAGGTCTATACCATGTTAGTATGATTATACATGAGATTTGAGCCATTGCATGCATATTTGTTGGTTGGAATTTGAATTGGAGCTCAAGAACACAATCTGGAAACCCAGATTTTGATGACCGCTCGAGCGGGGAAAGGGGTCTCGAGCAGGATCGAGCTCCCATATTTTGTTCTTACAGGCATGGTGTCCGCTCGAGCGGGTAAGTTCACGCTCGAGCGGGGATCATGGAGGATGAACTTCGCTCGAGCGTCCTAGTTACGCTCGAGAGCAAAAATGATGCATCCAGTACTTTTTGCAGACATGGCTTCCGCTCGAGCGGGTAAGTTCACGCTCGAGCGGAGAGCTATATTGAGAGGCTTTCCACTCGAGCGCCACATTGGACGATCGAGCGCAATTTTCACCTATCCAGTACTTTTGCAGGCCTTAGGGGTCCGCTCAAGCGGGGAAGTTGACGCTCGAGCGGGGACCCTGTTTTCTGAAATTGTGTTCATGCGTCCTGTGTTCTGTTTTCCGTTCTCTTTCACTTGTAAGCACTCTTAGGCATACGTTAAGCATTGTAAATGAGTTAATGAGATAAGAATAAAGCCTAATGAGGAGTATGTGAATTAAAGAACGGATTGAGCTATTAGTGACCCTTTTGTGTTCGTGAAATGTGTAGGGTCAAGCTCCAGGGCAAATCCACAAGCCGATCACTGTGAGTAATATCGATATTTGAATGCTTGTGAATGTTCAATTGTTTATTCCCTTAAAGCTTATGAATTGCTAATTGGGATTGTGGATGTAAGTTGAACACGAATGGACCAAAGGTCGTTTTGATAAACATGAATGGACCAAAGGTCGTTTTGTTGAACATGAATGGACCAAAGGTCGTTTTGATAAACCCGAATGGACCCAAGGTCGTTTTGACATGAATGAGTGGACCGAAGGCCGTTCTGACATAAATGAATGGGCCAAAGGCCGTTTTGATACGAATGAATGGGCCAGAGGCCGTTTTGATACGAATGTGTGGGCCAAAGGCCGTTTTGACATAATCGAATAGGCCGAAGGCCGTTTTGACAAGAATGGGAATCTGAATGAGCCAAAGGCCGGAATGTTTGGAATTGCAGTCACTTGATTTGTATTTAGTTATATATATCTGTTAAATAGAAATATGAATTGGGCCCAAGGCCGTTTGGAATATGTTGTTCTTCTATGTTATGTAAATGTTGTATTTGATATTATTCACTGGGCTATCGCTCACGCTCATTCATGTGCTTGTAGGTGAGCCAAGAGATGCACAAACCCAGCCCCAGTGAAGTTTGCCAGGAACAACATGAGTTTTGGGGAGTCAACCTTGTGTCTCACGCACGAGACCCATCATTGCCATTTTGTTATGTATTTACACTTTGTCTTGTTGGCAAGGACTTTATGTATATTTGTAGATAGTCTGTCATGGGTTGACTCGTTCTGGATGATCCTGTGTGTAAGGAATTTTTGGAACTGTACTTTTGATGTGGGTTATTAACGCATATGTGTATGGTTTGCTTGGTGTGCATATAAGCACGGCTCTATGGACAAAGTTTTAAATTTTTACTTCCGTTTGGCCCCTTTACTCTGATGAATTTTTACTGTTTTGGTCTGAGGCCGTAGGTAATCTCAGGATTACTGGCCGGTTATGTCCTTAACTCATAGGGCGGGTTCAGGTCATGACAACTAACTAATCAAAATGACTAATATTTATGTCAAAACTCATAAGAAGGAGTAGATCATCCCTACCTCAAAGTTAGGAGCTCAAAGGAGATGAGAAGAAAAACCAAAGATGCTCCAAATGCGAGATTTTTCGGATCAAAGTGAAGCCCACCCCGAGCACAACCTTTCTTATAAAGGGACTAGGCTAGAAACACACTAGAAGTAGATCAATCCCTAGAGAGAAGGTAAGTGTAGAGAGAGAGAGGGAGCTGAATCTAGGGTTTTGAAATCAAAAGGGATGAAAAAGTGAAGTGTAATCCCGCTGCTGACTACTGATATAACACAGACTCGCTCGAGCGAATGATTGGTCGCTCGAGCGACCAGACACAAAAAAAACCTCACTCGAGCAAAGAAAGTCTCGCTCGAGCCAACAATGCAAAGCTTCAGGTCTGCAACCAAAAGCACGCTCGAGCGAAGAAAAGCTCGCTCGAGCGAAGAACTCCAAAACATAGTCCTCGCTCGCTCGAGCGAAGGAAAGCTCGCTCGAGCCAAGGATTGCAACTCTCAGGTCTAAACCCAGACGCAGACGCACGCTCGAGCGAAGGACTTCTCACTCGAGCCACCAGACACAACACCCAACTCTCGCTCGAGCAAAGGAACCCTGGCTCGAGCGAAGGATCTAAAATGAGGGGCTCGCTCGAGCGACAAAAGTCTCGCTCGAGCAAAGAACCAAAATTCTGGACAGTAACACTTGGTCTAAAAACTCACCCAACATGTTACAAACCTGCCCAACACATCCTAAAATTCATATACAAATAATCGAAGGACGGAAATAGGATACAACAACAACCAATACCCACGGAACCAAGTTCGGGTCACAATAATCAATGAAGGGAAAATCGGGATCGCTATAAGATATATGAAGCAAGAATTTTCCTTCTCTGTTCCCCCACTCTTTTTTTTTTCTTCTTCTCTCTTCCTCCTCTCTTTCTCTCGTCTGTTCTCAAACCAGTTTTAGAGAAGAAAAAAAAAAGCTTCAAAACGACGTCGTTTTGAAATTTCGGGCCACTTGAGCCTTAGAAATCTTGAGCTACGAAGCATTTTTGCTTTTTCCCTTTTTATTTTCAAATCCGTCTCCAAATCTCCCAATCAAACACAACATAAATAATTACTTTGCAAAGAAATTCTTGGAATGAGTTAACGCGTGTTTTGTAATCATATTTTCATGAAAGTGTGTTTACCAAACACTGAATAATAATAATTAAGAAAGCATGTTTCATAAATAAGTGTGTTTATAAATCACACTTTCAATACAATTTTTTAGGATAAATTACAAATATATCCTCTGAGGTTTACTTAAATTACAAATTACTCCTTGTGGTTCTAAAAATTACATTATGCCCCCTAAGATTTCTAATTTCATAATAATTAGGTCATTTTATTAATAAATCATCAAGTTAATTAACAGTTTTTAATAATGTTAAAATTTTATTTCAATTAATAATTCATATAATTTTATTATTGTATAGGTGAACAGTTATAAATTTCATTTTTTCAATTAATTCGGTTCAATAAAAACTTCTGGCAGGGAGGTATTTGTAATTTTCTAAATCACAGGAGACAATTCGTATTTTAAGCAAATCTCAGGAGGTATACTTGTAATTTATCTAATTTTTTATTTTTTAAATAGAATTTAGCACAAATTTTTTTTTTATCAGAATTTTTTTTTTTTTATATTGAAAGATATGTTTTGAGCATAAATTTTTTTAACGCTTTCAACAGTTTTTTACCATTGCTTTCAACATAATTTTTTTTATATTAAATAAATACACTTTTAACATAAGCTTTTTCTCCACGCTTTTAACGTTTTAGGAAAATGTCTCGTAGCTCAAATTTTGTGGCTCAAAAGTGGCTCAAATGGCCAAAACGACGTCGTTTTGGCCATTTTTATGTTGTTCTGTACTCAAAACGACGTCGTTTTGGCCATTTGAGCCACTTTTGAGCCACAAAATTTGAGCTACGTAGCATTGCCGAACATTTTATTACCATTGCTTTCAACCTACTTTTTTTTTTTATTATTTTATTTTGAGAGCTTATTTACGAATCACGCACGAGGTTTTTTATTTTATTTTTTATTTTTAAATAGAAATTTCAACATAATGTTTTTATATTGAAAAACATGCTTTCAACATAAAATACATCATAATTATCTAGGGTCTAAATTTGAATAATTGAAATACTCTAGGGTTGTTTTTTTTAATTAATTTTCACCACAAGTTTTTTTTTTTTTTTTTTAAAGAAGCACAGCATAATGACTTTATTTATTTATTATTTATATTTTTGATATGTACAATGACACAATAGATCGAAAGTTATTGCATTCTTAAAAAGAAATTACAAATATTCAAGAATCTAACAACATGTATAAGTCTTAATATCAATTAGTAGTTGGCGCACATTATGTGTGTGCAATTTAGATAAGTAAGCATAAAAATAAATAATAAAGAAATTAATATCATAATATATATGTTATCTAAATGGTAAAAGTGTTCTTAATGAAATTCAAAGCCTTTGGTTCAATTGCTCACGTCTTTAAATAATATTTTGTTATTTTATGTTAGAAAAATTTGCCACGTAACAAAATGAGAAGTCACCACATTATTAAACACCAAGTCATGTATTTACATATATAATAGTATAGAAATATCCAAAGCAATTTTACAAACACTTTGCAAACCATCTCCAATCCACTTTGAGAAAACCAACACAACCCTCCCATCCAAACACGAAACAATGCCATCAAATTCTCACAAAATAACAATAAAAATATATATATATAAATCAATAAAAAAAAATTGAATCAAATACAAATTAATTACCTCATCTAGGTTCACTATCGTGTGAGACTGAAATTGCTAGAGTGGGTTTCTTCATTTGAGAATGAGGCACTGTGAGTGTGGCTAAAGTCAGGTGAAGGTGAGAAGAATGAGTGGGAATGGGAGTCAGAGTGAGAGGGGGGGTGTTTGATGTGGATTATAGGGGTGATTATAGCCCATTGTAATTTGGGAATGTGTATGAGACTATTTGGTGTAATTTTTGCTTACAGTTTTTTAAGTAAAAATAACTTAAATAAATTAAGAAAAGTTAATTATTTAAAAACTGAGGAAGAGGTGGTGTTGATTTTTTACTTTCTGATTATTAACTTTTAATTTAAAATAAACTGCACCAAATAGTACCAGTGAGTATGAGTGTGAGTGTGAGAGGGTGAGGGTGAAGGCGACAGCCAGCGATCGTGAGGAAGGGGCAGTGGCAGTGGTGATGTGAGGCAACGGATATAAAATGATGATGTAATGAGTTCATAGGAATGTTGAAAACATTTTAAAAACTAATCAGTGTTTTGGTTTTAATTTTTTGGATTTAATTTTTTAAAAATTGAGTTTTTTATTTTTCTTATATTTTTGTTTTTAGTGAATATTTTTTAAATTTTAAATAATTTTTTTACTTTTTTAGATACATCTTACTTAGATGTATTTAAAAAATATAATATTTATAACAAAATATTTTTAAAAAATCAATAAATACACAAGAATACAAAAAATATATTGAATTCTCTTATTTTTTTTATATTTTTGGTATTTAGTGAATTTCTAAAAAAATTTCACAAATATTATAGTTTTTAAGTGTATTTATATTAGGTGTATCTAAAAATTTAAAAAAAAAAATTTGCTTAGAATATTAAAAAAATTAGTAAAAACAAAAAAATACAAAAAACATAAAAATTTCAATTTTTTAAAAAATGAATCTTGAAAATCCAAACCAAACAAGCTGAATTTTAACTTTAATATTTTTTAAAAAATAAACAAATAACTACCTATTTAACAAAGCAGTTATAACTACTTATTCTTAGATTATATGGATTTTAATTTGTATAATAATGTGTGCAGTGAAGAAAAAATGAATAAATCAAAGTTAAATTTGTCTCCTTATTTCATTTTTTGTATCTTTATAAATTTCTTCTTAAATCTAAAATTCAAACAGATTTGAAGCCCCCAAAAAGTTTACAATAAATTACATTGACTCCTCTGCGACTGTATTTGGATCATTAATTTGGATAGAGATCTAAAAAGAGAAAGAAAAAATACGGGTGAAACTCACTTTTTTCCTTTTTTCTTTTCCAAATTCCTGTCCAAATTCATAATCCAAACACAGTGTTAAGGTTTGGAGAAAATACAATAAATTCTATATGTTTACATAGTTACATTAAACTTTTTCAAGGTTTTAATTTACACAATAGTTAACCATTTTTTATTAATAATTCATTGGTGATATAGATGGGAAAATGATATTATCATGATTTTTTTGTACTAAAATGTATATTTTACTTTTTCACATCATCTGTATTAATTTCAATCTCTTCAATCATAAGTCAATATAAATATACAAAAATTGTGAAACTTATATTTTTTCTCTTCATCCTATGCGTTTATATATTTTCTTCAATGTTGATTTTTGGTCAAAACCAATGTCTTCTTGAAGGAATTAAGATTTCTAAGGCAGCCTCCCAAATTTCTCATCTTTTTTTTTTTTTTTGTGTGCAGATGATAGCTTTCTTTTCTTCAAAATCACTCCTTGTTTCCTATCTCTAAAGCACATTCTTCACACATATTGTTCTTTGTCAGGCCAAGTCATTAACTTCCACAAATCCAATCTATTTGTTAGCCTCAATTCCCTGACAAACACTCTTTCTTCTATTTCCACATTTCTTTACATCTCTCTCTTCTCAATTTGGGAAATACTTGGGTGTTGAACTTGACATTGTGAGTCATAGGTAGGAAATATTTCAAGAGATTGTTCACAAGGTCCAAAAAAGGTGCCAAGGTTGGATGTCTATTCTCCTTAATAAAGTTGGAAAACTCACTCTAATCAAGGTTGTCCTTTCTTCCATGCTTATATATTATATGTCCATCTATCGTTTTCCCCATTATGTTTGCAATCAAATTTCTTCTATTTTCTCCATTTTTTTCTTTCTTTTTGATCTGGTGATCCTCTTCATCGATCCTATCATTGGAAGAGTTAGGATTCCATTTATTTTCTTTGTTCATTAGGTGGTCTTGGTGTGAGTGACTTGAGACTTTTTAACCAGGAACTTTTGACGAAACAATATGTTGGCGAATTCTATCATGCTTAAATTCTATCTTTTCTCAATTCTTTCAAGCCAAATACTGTCATTCTTCCTCCTTTCTCTCTATTTAATCTTCTCCTTCCAATTCTTGGAGTTGGAAGAGCATCATTTTTGACAGAGTAGCTTTTTCTACTTGGAATTTGATGGCAGGTTGGGACTGGCCACAATATTTCTCTTTGGAATGATTATTGGATTCCAGCACCTACACCCATCCTTCTCAAAAATCAGATTTCAAATTCAGCTCTACTTCTCTCTGTGTTTAATCTCCCTACTGGTGCCACAATAAGGGACCTTATTCTTTTGGAGCAAATTAAATGGAATATCCCGCTAATGAATTCTCTTTTTCCCCCTCCCATTGCTTTGCTCATTTTCTCTCTTCCTCTCTCACGATTGGAATTTCCTGATAAACTCATTTGGGGCTTCTTTCATTCATTCCTTCACTGTTAGCTCAGCATATCATCTTCATATTAATCTGAAGCGTCAAGAGATGTTTCCTTCATCTTCTTCTTCTTCTTCTTCTCCTTATGATTTAATGCCCTCCTCCACTTTTCACACCTCTTGGCCCAATTTTACATGGGACCATCTTTGGTCAATTCCAATTCCTTTCAAAATACAATTCCTTATGTGGCAAATCTGCCATGATTGTCTCTCTTGGTGAGTTTTTTTCAAGTAGAGGTTGGAAGCAAGATATCTTTTGTCCTTTTTGCCATAGGAATTGTTAGGGATCGAGGGGCACACCAGGGATACAATCAAGCAAAAAACACAAGACTTTTAACGTGGTTCGGCAAACCAGCCTACGTCCACGGGAGCGATGTTGTTATATATCAACAAATGGAGGAGATTACACACTCTCAACTCACTGTCTCTCTATATAACTCACTCTCACACACTCTCTGATAACACAAACAGAAGCTCTCACTAGCTCTCTCTTGTTTGTGCCTCTCTCTGCAGTGTGTTTCTCTTGCTTGTGTTTTGCCGTATACACCATCACCTTCCATTTATACACAAAATGAAGAAGGGTGATTGGCCACCACCTACCTCTTCCACTTGCTAGTGGGTTGGTGGAGTGGGAGTGCCACCTTCTAGTGCCCATGGTGGAGCTTCCATTGTCCATAGTGGAGCTTCCATTGGGTTGAAATCCAACAAAGGAAATCTCAAAGTTATCCATGGAGATACGGTGATGCTACATGGACGACTGGAGGGGAATCTGTACAAGCTTGTTGAGAAGGTTGTGACAGACGGAGCTACTGTCACTTACCGGGCAAGAAGTACAAGACATGCACAGAAGAGACATAGGGCTCAGCAGACATGGCAACCAAAGTGTACAAGAACGCATGGAGGCAGTTCGGAGGTACACAAGACGGAGCCATTGCGGCCAATTTTAAAGACAGCTCAGAGCAAAGAGACCAAGACAGCAAAGCATGTCCCAGGGAAGAAAGTTTCTTTTGCTCCTGAATTAGAGACATATTGGGATCTCTCCAAGACTGGATGGAAGGGAGAGATGCCATCTCAAAGAGTTGCAAAGTAAGCTTTGCATGGCACCCCAGTGAAGGGGTGCCGGGCACTCCAAGCAGGGGGTGCTATTGTGGATCAACTCATATGGGTTGAGGGGGTGATTTGTTGGATTTCAACCCAATGGAAGCTCCACTATGGACAATGGAAGCTCCACCATGGGCACTAGAAGGTGGCACTCCCACTCCACCAACCCACTAGCAAGTGGAAGAGGTAGGTGGTGGCCAATCACCCTTCTTCATTTTGTGTATAAATGGAAGGTGATGGTGTATACGGCAAAACACAAGCAAGAGAAACACACTGCAGAGAGAGGCACAAACAAGAGAGAGCTAGTGAGAGCTTCTGTTTGTGTTATCAGAGAGTGTGTGAGAGTGAGTTATATAGAGAGACAGTGAGTTGAGAGTGTGTAATCTCCTCCATTTGTTGATATATAACAACATCGCTCCCGTGGACGTAGGCCGGTTTGCCGAACCACGTTAAAAGTCTTGTGTTTTTTGCTTGATTGTATCCCTGGTGTGCCCCTCGATCCCTAACAATAGGCACATTGAAACCTCCATTCACATTTCTTTTTTGTGATTTTGTTAGACCAATTTGGTTTGATTCTCAGCTTGATTTTTTAACTTCCACAATCCAGTCATCTTCTTTGTCCTGTTGGTTGGGTTTTTGGTTTAATTTTGCCTTTAGTTGCAAGCCTAAACGATTGGATATTCTACTCCAAAATTCTTGCATATTGTGGACCATTTGGGATGCTAGGAATAAGATTGTATTTGATTTGAAAAAACTGTACCCCATGCAAGTTATGCATCAAGCTAACATTCTTTACTCTTCCCTTTCACAAGCACTCACTATCTCTTCTCGTAATCTCTTTGCTGACCAACTTTTAGTTGAGCCTTACATTCAACTTCAACCCCTCTTGCACCATCCTCTAAATCCTTCAATTTTTTTTAAACCAATCCAACTTGTGTGGAGAACAATTTGGTTGTCCTTGACATACACTATGGTGTTGTTTGCAACAATAATGATCTAGCAGTGGGGATTTGTTGGGTCTTGTGAACCTTGATAAGTACTGTCCACTAGGCCCTGGGTCCAATGGGAGTTTTGAGGGGCCTCCTCCCAAGGGGAGAGGATACTTTGGTAATTTCATGTTGCTTCCATATTGCCCTAATTCTATACTTACAAATAAATGAAGGGGACTCCTCTTATATTGTAGAGAGTTGTATTATTTTCTTATCATAGTAAAAACTACAACAACCGTAGACGTAATCCTATTTTAGGATGAATCGCGTAAATCCTTATTGTTGTATGTGAGTGAATTCTTTAATTTGTTTTATCTTTCTTGTTTGTTATTTTATAACTCATTGATCCTAGTTAGAAAAAGACAATTTCCTAACAAGATTGGAGTTGTGTTCAAACTTACTAACTGTTCTGTGGATTCTTTATTCAAGAAAATTATTGTTCAAGGGCCTTGTGCTCACATAACAACAGCCATTGCTACCGTCAAATGGGCCGAAGAACACTCTTTTGTAAATTTTAATCTCGTTACAACTCTCAAACTTTCTTTCAACAGTTAGAGAACAGTAAAGAATTGCAAGTCATAGCAGCCCCATTGTTTTTTTATTTCTACATTGTAGTTCGATTTTTCAATATTTGCAGAATCTCACTAGGTAATAGCTAATTGATCGCACAAGCTCTCCGTTTGACTAGTTTTGTTTCTTTAAAGAATTCATGCAGAAAGTGGTACTTCTGTCCCTTTTGATAATGGATGAAGCTATGGAGGCTTTGGCAATTATGTTTAGAATTTGTTTGTATTACTGGTTATGTTATTTTGTGTTGGGTGTTGTATCGTATTTTGTGGATCCTTAAACTCTTCTAATCTTTATCTCTATCAATGAATTTCTCTTTTTTGCCAAAAAATATTTATTGAAAAAAGAGAAGAAAAAAAAGAGGCCAATAACTCTCCATGCCTTGTCATGTTATCTAGAGCTATTACTCGAGTTTGATTCGTTAAAAACTCATTCGAGATCGATTTGTTATAAGAATAAGTCAAATGTAAATATATTTTAAATTAAAACTTATTAAAAGTTTTCAAGCAAAACTTCAATGCCTTTCTACTTGGCTCAATAAATTTACATACATTATTGCGCTCTCTTTGATTTCATTAGAATGAGAATGAATGAAATAAAATTATCATTCTTTATACTTTCATATGAAATGTTCATTCCCTTACAATGATAAATGATATTATATTTTTTTAATCAACAAAATATAAGAATATATATTTTGATAAAATTATCATTCCAATAAACCAAATGAATTATATAAATAATTCAATCTTAAACACATTTTAAACCTTTTTAAATTTTCATGCGAAGTTTAAATAACCTAGTATTTGACTTAATATCTTCAATGAATTAAGAAAAAAGCATGATAATTATTCAATAATCACATAAAATAGACACATATTTCATAACATTGTGATTAGTGGAGAAGATGAATAGGTAAAGTATTGTGTTACGTAATTAAGAAACATAAAGAGCATATTAAATGATAATTGATTAAAAAATACAGACATGTGGTACTCCAAAAACATTAAATAATTTCCCATGACACTCGTGACAGTAATTTATTAACATAAAAAGTCTAGAACACAAATAAATCACACAAAAAAGTTGCAAAATAAATAAAGATGACACCGTTGCATACTATCAAATGGCATAATGTATAAACAATTTACATAGTGTTGTAAATTATATTTTTTTGGTTGGCATTGCATACCATTTAGTGTTTCAAACAATTATATATATATATATTACAAGCAATAAAAAGTTGCGTACTCACAGCAATACCATTCAAATCGAAACACATGAAAGGCCTTATCCACTAAATGAACAATTTATTGTGATTTCTAACACCAAATACATTCCAAATAAAGATAAATAAAGAATGTGCTGCTCACTAAACAAGAACAGTTACACTGTTTACGGTCAAACA
Source organism: Camellia japonica (assembly GCA_030407325.1). Lineage (NCBI taxonomy): Eukaryota > Viridiplantae > Streptophyta > Magnoliopsida > Ericales > Theaceae > Camellia > Camellia japonica. The sequence continues at coordinate 168,272,909 of JAPPVO010000036.1, forward strand.
AGCATCCAACCACCAACCTCTACGAAAATTTTAAAAATAAATAAATAAAATAGAAAGGGCTGCCAAACACGGCTGCAGTACCAAACTTGTAAAATTAGTCTACATCAACTTCCTATAATTAAAATTAGTAAGCCACTGAAAAAAAAAAAAAAAAAAAAGGGAAAAACACGAAATATGGAGCAGACATCCAAACACATGATAAAGCAGAAACCCTGCATTATGTCCAAAGGAGACCCAATTAAGCGACTCCAGCAGCTGCATGGATCGGTCCATTGGATCTAAAGCCACGGCCCCTACCACGGTATCCCCTCCCACGGCCACGACCTACGAGGAAAGGGCAAAATGGGTAAGAAACAAATAACGTCATACTTGCAACTCCTAAAACAATCCTGCACAGTTTTAAGTAATGCAATTGAAATCATCAGCAAAATGAGTTTTTAATTTGACACATGCGTTTAAGAGACAGGTGTTTTCTTCAATATCCTTACCACAGAATTTTATCAGCTTTTTTTAGGATCCAAAATTCTCCTTTTACAAGAAAACCTAGACAAGTCTTCCCAGATACATCATTTTCCAAATGAAGTCTAGGATATCTGATCCCAATGCTCCCTTCTCCAGGCTATTAATTTTCTAATCGAGAGTTAACAACTCAGCCTTAACCCATTGAAGAATTTGGTCCTCACCATGGTCCAATATTGTACAACTCACAAGGTACTGGGTGATAAAATGCAGTTCCCATTGGTGGTGTTTGGCAAGTTTTTCTCCTAGGTTTTTTTTTATTTTTTCCACTAAAAGACAATTTTTGCAAAACCAAAAAAAAACAAATCCAAACAAAATATCACATCCAACCCCATAATCATTTCACTTTTTCTCTCACAAACATCACATCCAACCACAAAAAAACCCAACTATCTTCCCAAACACTAAAAAAATTTTCTCCAATAATATCCTACAACTTAAAAAACCTACATAAAAATCCACTTCCCAAACACCCACAATATGAACTTATTTCATAAACTTTGGAGCCCATCTAATTGGATTGATTCTGGTCTGTGTCCCAGAGCCTAATTGACCTTTATCAGTTATCGTATTTCACCAAAAACAAAGCAAAATCAAAAGTTATTCTGGTCCATAAAACAAACAATCACACCTAGGTTGAGGGATAATGGTCCAGACCAGAATCAAGCACTGGGGTTTATAAAGGTTTGCACAGAGAGCATTCTCTTCCAAATTTCAAGAAGATGGTAACATGACTTGTACAGATCAGCAAGACACACACCATTAACCTCCCTCTATTCCTCCTCTAGTATTACAAAATTTGATAAAAGTAAGATAACAAGCCGTGCCTTCATATTTCATTCAACTATTTTTTAAAGTTTCACCAAATGTTTCAGATAGAACATCCATACAATACTATCAATACACATCAACTTTGTCAGTATTTTACAATCCGCGATATGTATCTTACAATTTGATATTCTTATAGAAAAATCGATATGTATCATCAATACGTATACGATACATGAACACTTACATTTCTTTAGCAATTTTGTCATGTAAATTAATATTATTAGAAATTTTCATTAACTTATTAAAAAGAATTTTTTGACATGAGGATGATACTTCTATTTTATTTTTCTGACTTTTTAACAAATATCTACTTCTCTGGTCTGGTATTAAATATCTTGTGTTGTTGATTTAGATCTGCTTTAAAGTTGTAAGTTTTCTACTAACTGAGTATACATTGTTTGGTGTCATGTTCTGACAAGATAATTGTATTTGGTACAATTATATTTGGTGTAATTATATTTATTTTTCTGTCTGTTTTGAAAGATGTTAAAGTATCTTAAGATACACAATACAATACAATACAACGTGATCCTCAAAAATAGAAAAATGATACTCGATTCATATCCCGAATTGACAACTATGAATACAACACAAAACTAGGTCGCCTCTAGGGTCAGGTCAAATCCTACACATTATGCTGATTAATTACAGCCAACACATTTCAAGCTTTCATACCCATAATAAAATTATAAAAACCCCCAAAGGTATTCTTCTTCAGTTTCAACAATTCAATAGCACCAACTATCAATCTCATTAATTCCCAACAAACCTAGTAATAACAGGTAGGTCTACAAACGAGCCGAACCGAGCTGAGCTTTAGTATGTTTTGGCTTGTTTATTAAGATTCTAACGAGCTCGAGCTCAATAAAAATTTAACAAACTAAGCTTGAGCCGAGTTGGCTTAGACTTGACTCGAGTTCAAGCCTATTCACGAGCTATAAAGCGAACGAAATTATAAATTCATACTTGCATATAAGGCTAAAATTACAATTGAAATTTAATTACACAATTATATATACAATATATATAAACATACTGAAAAAAAGAAGAAGAAGAAGTTAATATCTTTACAAAATAATGTCTATCACTACTATTATATAAATGTATTATCTATAGTTAGCTATTATTTACATATAAATAAATTTAACTATTATTTACATTTATATTATTTATATATATAAATAACATATTTATCATTTTTTTTATACATATTTTTACATTATTTAATATATAAATAATATATTTATTCTATTATTTAAATAAATATTAAACGAGCCAGCTAACAAGCCGAACTAACGAGTCTAGTTTTAGTATATGTTTGGGCTTGTTTATTAAGATTTTAACAAGCTCGAACTCGAACGCAATAAAAATTTAACGAACCGAGTTCGAACGAGCCCTTATCGAGGCGAGCTCGAGCCTGTTCATGAACGGCTCTATTCATTTGCAGCCCTAATAACAGGCAACCAAATCCAAAACCAAATTCATCTTGATCAACTTTCAGTTTAACTAATCCAATATTGAACCATATCCCCACTAGAAACCAAACCCAATCAATCAACAAACGAAAGAAAGGTTGATCTAGCTTTTTCAAGAAGAACAAGCAATATCACACCCCCTACACCAGCACATTTAAAAAGGATGAGGTCTAGCAACAAGGCATTAAACCTACTGGCAAATTATAGAGTTAATTATGCTGAAAACAGAGAGCAAATATATGAAGCCATACCACGGCCTTGAGCAGGTCCATCCTGGTTGTAATTACGGCCTTGAGCATGTCCATCCTGGTCGTAACCCCGAGCAGGTCCATCCTGGTTGTAACCCCGAGCAGGTCCATCCTGGTTGTAACCCCGAGCAGGTCCATCCTGGTTGTAACCCCGAGCAGGTCCATCCCGGTTGTAACCTCGAGCAGGTCCATCCCGATTGTAACCTCGAGCAGGTCCATCCTGGTTGTAACCACGAGCAGGTCCATCGTGGTTGTAACCCCGAGCAGGTCCATCCTGGTTGTAGCCCCGAGCCGGAACTTCCTGGTTGTAACCCCGGGCAGGACCTTCCTGGTTGAAACCTTCCGCATCTTGCTGGGCATCAACCCGAGGACCATTGTACCCTCCTCTACCACGGCCACGGAAGTTACGACCTCTTCCTCGACTCCTGCCTCTGGCATAGCCACGATTCCTATCCCAACCTCCATCCTCATACTCCGCAGCTGCAAATCCATTCCCTGAAATGAGATGTGATTTTCATGTCACAAAATATCACCACTATGATAACCACACTCAGAAGCAACAGCTCTCGAATTTTCAAAACCCATGCTCAACTCGGTGTTTGCCATACAAAAAATAGGAACTCTCAAGTGTCATTCGCAAGCAGCAATGGACTGCATCAAGCCCATAGCGCTGTCTAGGCATAGAGTTTTTTAAATTAACAATTCATTTCAATGATCAATAACACAAACTTAAATATATAATATATGAGCCACCAACACATCCAATTTTAAATCAGTAAAATGTTTACCTCCCATAAATAATCTCAGCAATAAAATAAAAAGGACTTGAAAAGTAAAAAATTATATATCCAATTTCATACCATAAGTAGCTCTAGGCCTTCCCCTCCCTCTACCACCACGGCCCCTTCCACGACCAGTAGGTGATCCTTCTGCATAACAAAAGATGTCAACAAGTGCCCATATGATGAATAACCAGAGAACAAGTGCACAAATGTCAATGTGGCACTACCTCCTTCATAATCAAATTCAGTCCATGCCTTGACCTGGTCAGCTGGTAGAGGTGGCTGGTACCTGTAGCAGGTAGCAATGGAATGGTTGAAGAATCTGTTAGTTCATGAACAATCATAATTCACAGGGAAATCATTTCCTCATTGAGATATAAGCATAAAGGGAATGTTGAAGTTAGCTCACTCTCAGGCGATACTCCAATCAATTTGCATATTAGAAAAGGTCGAAGTTAAACAAATGTATGGGAAGCCAAAATGTTGGATATATCTCTATTAATAAAACTTTTTATAACAAAAATTTTGTGGATATTTCTATACAAATCATCTATGAGCCAACACCAGCAACATGCAATCTAAGGATTTAAGATTCTTGATAATCATTACTGGCACATATTTTACATGACATACCAAAGACTTAGAATATCCAATGAGCTAACTCACCCGACAGAAGACGTATTCAGCTCCTTATTTGACAGAGTTATTGTAATCATTGAAACATGCCTTGTGGTTTCCAGACTGCAATAAAACAAATACCCATGTAAGAGCCATACTAAGAGAAGCCACCAAAAATATAAAATTTAAAAAAAATTGTTACAATAGGCAAATCCCTGATGCAGAAACCAATGCCTATTACAAGATCTAAGAGACAACATTTCCTTGTTTAAAGGAAAAAGGTTCAGAGGAACTCTTACGGAAGGAGGCCTTCTTCAAGGGGCTCCCATGTATCAGTTATATCAGTGGATCCAATTGATGTGATTTGATGAAGGCCAACAATCCTCCTCTGTATTACAGTTGCGTTGAGAAGATTCAGTAATCATAAAAAAAACTACACTAGTAATACGCCAAAAAAAGTTACATGGAAGCATTTCCTGAAAAGGTTAACTAAATATGAAAAGCATAGGAAAAGCAAACCTTGATTAACTCCACAATAGTTACAGTTTTGTTGATAGCTCTACCCATCGCCTTGAATACAATCTCGGTTGAACCTTTTTCCTAGAAAGTATTACATCGAGCAAAAAGAGAAATAGAAGATATCAAACACTCTAAAAATTACTATCATCATGCATCTTAACTATCCAATCTCAGGCCTTAGAACAGTAAAAATAATCATAAATTGCATGATTAGATCTATCTCACACAACTCAATAAAAAATAAACGGACACAGGTAGTGATAAGGCACGGACACATATCCCCATACTAGTTGCATACATGTCTAAGCAATTTAGCCATTATCCATCATCTTGCCATAATGGTAAAGCAGCACCAAATATTATCTAGGCCAAGCCCCAAATCCCGTGTATTAGGACATATAGCCAGTGCACATCATGGTATCAGGTCGCCTTCAGAGTGTGAAAGATCCCGGAAACTAAGGATGATGCATAGCTTGAACACAGTTCTGCAACTATTTTTCTCTAGGAGTCATGACATTAGTACCCATTTACCACAAAAGAAAACAAAACAACAATTATTTACTAACAGATATTAACATTCCAACATGAACCTGATGACACAAGCATGGTTATCATTACCAAGTGGCATACTGCAAGCCCACAAAATGAAACACATCAAGCATAACAATTACTATATAGATAACTCAAGTCCATAGAATTTCAATTTGGCTAGTAAACTAAGAAAAACTTAAATACAAGCATTACCTGACTATGGTATTTCAAAAATTAATTATATTTTCAGACGTTGCTTCCATTTAATTTTGGTTTTGTTGCTGTTGTCCTCTGTTATTCAAATTGTACGATTCGAATCGATTCAATAGGTAATCGATTCGAACAGGTTGTGTGAATCGCAAATAGCTAGGAATCGTATGTGAATCGGTAAACCAAATTGGTGAATCGATTCGATTCGCTAAAATCGATGTTTGGCTTTCTTTGTTGGTTTTTTATTGTTGGAAAAGGGTTCACGCAACCTTTTTAAGGTCTCTATGATTACTATATGTCATCTTTTGGCTTTCTCCCTCCCTATTTACTCTCAAATACTCAAACCTTAGCAGGAAAAGAAAAAAAAAATGAACTTTCTCTCTCTACAATATTTTAGGCTTACATATTCAATTTTATCTAAGTACTTGCATTTACAAAATGAATTTTTTGAAGGCATAAAGTGAGATTTTTGAAAAAGTTTGAAGATTTTGATTTTTTAACCTTGTAAAAAGTTAAAAACATTGTTATTGAGTAATTGTTACTTGGAAATTGAAAGTTTCTTTGTTTGCTTCCTTTATTAAGAATGGTTGATAAGAAATAGTATCTAAAAGGGAAAAGGTGAAGTGGTAAACATGGAAACCAATGTTAACTTCTTACTCAGACCACATGATCATCATTTAAAACAATATTTTTATTGATTTAAGTCTAAATATTTTATATTTATTAGATACATTTAATATCTAAGTGTGTAGATATATTTTCTCTGTAATAAAAAAAAGATGACTGAATCTTTACGATTCACGATTCGATTTGATTCGTGATTCGGTACAATACCATTTCGATTCACGATTTGAATCCCGATTTAACAACTACGATGTTGTCAAATGAAAACAGGGATAAACTAATGATGAAGCACGGATACTCCCCTAAGGTTGCCATGTATGTGTCAAATATATATTGGATACCAATATGAGTCGAATACAACCTAATACCTAACGGGTTGTTTGGGGTGTCTTAAATAAGTGCACTTTTTGTCTTTTTGAACTAAAAAGTTGAGGGAAAAAATATGGATGTTTGGATTAACTTTTTAACTTTTAATGAAAAAATGTGTATTAAAAAATTGTATAAATTAGTGTGTAGGGAAAAATTAGGATTGGGAGTTGTGCAGCCGTAATTTTTGACTTTTGGTGAATAGTAATAACTTTTTAACTTTTTGACTTTTTGAGTAACTTTTTGACTTTTTGGCTTTTTTTACACTTCCCAAACTTGGCCTAATATGTACCAAATGCATGCCATATGTTTAAAAAAAATTATTAAATTTAGTATCAAATACCTCTAGGATATGGCCACTGGGTTAGTGGTTAAAATCAGCCTATCAACCTTGAGGTTGTGGGTTCAAACCTAAGGATCAAATACCAAATAATAGGTATGTACTAATACATGCCGAAATGTACACATTTAGGGCCTCTAACATGCACTTGTTCGGACATTTATCATTGTTACTTGATGTGCTTTATCTCATTTGCACGATTACATGCCACAAGAGTTATTTGCATGGAATTTGACTTTAAAATGAAGGTTTATAAGTTCAAAGAAGTGACCACAATGAAACAAGAATGAGCCGAGAAGAGAATGGAACAACAAAAAGCTCCCAACTTTCCACTGCTCAATTCACGGCCCAGCTCCAGTCTAGCATTGGAATATCTTGAGAACGAAAATCTCATAATTCAAGTTTCAGGCTACAATAGTTGGCCGCTTGAGTGGTGGTCTACGCAAAGTTCCGAATTCTTTCACAGTTCTGACTCTTTTCAACCCTAATTTGCCAGAATTTTTCTCTTAGGGATTCGCGAGCAAAAAGCACATGATTGTGCAGGGGGATCAACAAGAGGTCAATGCTGACCAAGAATAGTCCATAGGAGAGACTAAGGCTTCGTTTGGCTATCTTAGTCGGGACTAAAAAAGCACAAAAGACAAAATAGGCTAAATAAATCAACAAGACAAAACGTCACATCCAAACTATAATTATTTCCCTTTTTCTCACAAAAGTCAAAAAAAATTTGCCAAACGAACTTTTTTAGTCCCAAACTAAAAAAGTCTCAACTCCAAAAGGCCAACTAAAAAAGTTTTTGCCAAACGGCAACTAAGTCTTTAAGTCATCCTGACGGGACTATTACGAGCCATATTCTCTTCTTCACTGTAGTTGTATATTAGGATATCATCAACATAGACAACGAACTTTCAAGGTTGATATGGTTCATCAAATGTATGAAGGTACTGGGTGCATTGGACAATTCCTCTCCCATCTTAAATGTTGTCTTCCATTCATCACCTAGACAAATTCTTATTTGAAAGTAACAACTTCAAGAACATCTTTGAATCACACAACCTAGGTATCAAAAATTTGTACTTCACTATGATTTTGTTGATAGCTCGACCGTTGATACACAGTCGCCAACTCCCATCTTTCTTCAGCGTCAATATGACAAGTACAACACATGCGCTCAACCTCTCTCTAATCAAACCCTGTTTTAGCAACTCATTGACTTGCTTTTGCAGAATCTCAAATTCCCATAGACTCATCCGATAATGTGGCAACTTTGGAAGGCTTGCCCTAAGAACCAAATCAATCTCATGATAAATATTCCTCATAGGGAGCAATCCTGTTGGTAACTCCTCTGGTACAAGCCCCAAAAACTCTACGATCCACAAGTTCACCCATTCTAGTATGGCCTCGGGCGCTACTTCCTTTTCCTTTCCATTTATTATATCAAGCACTATGAGGAAGAAGTTAGCCTTGGCTTGTGAAATAGCTAGACAACCCTCATATCTCATAGGGGCCAAGACAACCTTCACCTTATCTTTGTAAAAGGTGTAACTATTGTCTTTTCCCCTGTGCATGCTGTTCAAGTCCTGTTGCCACAGTCTACCAAGCAGCATGTGACAGGCATCCATGTCCACCACATTGCATAGGACTTCATCCATGTCCACCACCTTTTGTCCACTCTGCTAGATCATCTTCATCAACATTACCCCTTCCAGACAATATGCCACTGCGGACAACAGTTTGAACGGTGTCCCACTTGCCCACAACGATTACACTTACCACCCCATTGAGGAGCATAAAGGGGATTTTTTCTATCACATGTTTTAGTAACTAGCCTTGCGTTTGACTAATTTCGCCATGGGGCTTTGGCGTGATTCTGGTTAGTTAAACTTATGACACTTCAGTGATTGCCTTTTCTTTACTCTACTAGAACAAACTGTATTTGAAGAGAATTGAAAATCCTAGTAAGGGCCTGATTTCAAACTCCCCCAAGTCCCTATTTGAATAACAATTTACTTTTACTTGTTTTAGTTAATTAAGATTAAACTTAGGCCTCGTTTGAGAACAAGCTAATTTAATAACTTTTTGGCTATTTGACTAAAATATGAGCTAAAAAAAACTAGTATGTTTGGGATGACTTTTTGGCTTTTTACGAAAAGATGTGCAAAAAGTAGAGAGAAAAGAGAATCTTTGACTTTTTGGTATGAGTTGTTGGCTTTTTGATTTTTTTAGTAACTTTTTGATTTTTTGGCTAAAAAAGCCACTTGCCAAACGAGGCCTCAATCCATCTCTCTTTTTTATCCAATTAATTTAAGAATTTAACTTCCAAATTAACAAAGATCAGCCTTGCCGTCCCTGAGGTAATATATATACAGACTAAAACCAATATTCTATTGAATTGAGCTCTTAGTACAAATTTATTTTTGTTTGGAAAACAACCTATCATGTACCCAATTTACCTCCTAGACCCCATCCAATGGGAACTAAAATTAGTGTACTTTTTTTATACCTCTAGGATATGGCTATGTTATGGAAACATTTGGGGATACTCCTCTGATACGATAGGGTAAAAATTCAAGTTTTGAATTCTTGAAATATGGCTAGGCACAAACGAGATGAACTTTTGCTAAAAAACAAGAAGTTAGATGGGGTTTTTTTGTTAAAAAAACTGTAACTTTAAAGCATGTTTATAATCAACCAGCATCCCTTATTCAAATCTCTCTCTCTCTTTCTTCCTCTCTCTTTTCATTAAAGTTTAAGACAAATCCATACCATCGAACTTTCAATTGAATCCGATTGAGCTCAAGCTCAAGCATGATTGAGTTTCAACCCTCAAGGAAAGCTTAGCTCAACTTGACTAAGCCCTAAATCGAACCTGGGCCCTAACCTCAAATACTACATAATTTGAACAGAAACTTAAAATCTTTATAGAATTTGTTAAAACAAATCAATTCCTTATAAAATACAGGTAAAATAAAAACTAATATATTTAGTAGCGTCAGTGTTTTAAAAAGCGCACTTAGGCGCGCGCCTAAGCGCGAGGCACATTGAAGCGCTCCAAGCAGGTCGAGGCAAGGTGCAAGGCATGCCTAGGGATGAGGCGCAAGATGAGGGCTTTATGGGCTTTATGTAGCTTTTTACTCTAACACTTGATTTAAGTGATTTATTGTGTCCATACCCACAAATAATTACAACCCTTCAATATAAAATGAACAAACATGTGAAAAGAGATTAAAAAAAAAAAAATTTAAAAGTGATTAAAAATCTAGCGTTAAAAAAAAAGGATCGACAAACGTGGAAGAGAGAACAACATGGTCATCTTCATCAACGATTGACGTCGTCTTCTTCAGGTTCTCTTCTTCTCCATTGTGTTCTCTCTCTCTCTTTTCTCTTCTCTACTCCAACCATTGTTCCCCCTTTCTATCATTGGGTTCTCTCTATCAGCCACCACATTTTCATCTTCCTCTTCGTTATGCCGCCAACGACTAAATGTTTACTTTTTTTGTTTTTTAAATGGTGAAACTTACTTTATGATTTTTGAAATTTTATATATATTTGTTTATGTTGAAAATTTTGCCTATATTAAAATTTTTCTAGTCTTCTACAACTTGCGCCTCGCTTTAGTGAGGCGCATGCGCACACCTCGCTTTGTGCCTCATGCTTAGGCTACAGGAGACCTTATCACCTTGGTGCACCTAGAGCTTTTTAAAATACTGAATAGCATATCCTCGCCTTATCCATATCTTGCTTTTTAAGATTTTGCCATATTTGTACCAACATCAGCATCACTATCCTTTATTTGTATCCGTATTTGTGCATCAAAACAAACTAGACTTAACATCATTGGATTGGAATATTCATCTATAATGCAACACTCTGACAAGAAAAAATTAAATTAAATTTCATTTGAAGCCTGTTAACTTTATATCAATATTGATAAATTTACCAAAAATTAATGCTAAAATCTAACGGAACTGATTCCATAGAGGAGTACCACAGTCCCAAAGACAATCAACCATGTGTTGAATGAATCACGATCTTTCTCATTAACTGAATCAACCAAGCCATGTTCCAACTAACTGTGTTGCACGCTGTTCTATTTTTTCTTCCAAATTAAAATAAGGAAGGAAGAGATGGAGGAGAAAGAGTTATGTGTAAAACATGTACACGTAGTAAAACGTCCGCTACAACATAGTTGGCCAATATATTCAGCTCAGATTGCAACAATAAATTTAAGGGGAATTCGGCCATAAATCTCTCAGGAGACACTTATCTTGTCAAAATGACAAGAATTATATGAATACTTTCAAAAGCCCTTAGTATTTTAAAACATTATTCTTATCATTCTCATAATCACTGTTTGTCTCCACTATCTCATATGAGATTGATGACTTCAGATCTAAATTTTTTTTACCTTAGATTTGAATATCAATAGTTCATTTTGTCTCTCTTTTTGACTTTGTTTCTCTCTCTTTCGATCCCCCTCTCTCTCTCTATTTCTCTCTCATTCAATCTCTCTCTCTCTCTCTCTCTCTCTTTCGTTCACTCCTTTCCCTGTAAACCCCTATTTTTTGTTTGTTCCCCTTTTTTTTTATTTGTTCACAGGCGAAATCACAAATTTTACTCTGATTCAGAGTAAAATTTTACTATGAATCAAAATAAAATTTTATCCTTCTAACACAAAAACAGGAGTTATGAGGGAGTTTTGCAAGTATTGAATTTTTTTTTTGTCCTTTTGACAAAAAACGAAAGGTCTGAAAAACTTGTGGCCAAATCTCCCTAACTTTAACCACACCCTTAATAACTATAACATCCAACACTACATTATTGCATAAAATATAATAAATTTAAGGGCATGTTTGATTAGTAGAATTATAGCATAGAATTGAAATTGTTAGTCCATGATCTCACAATCTCATATTTGATTGCAAATTTTATTAATCAAATTACATATAAAGCGGACATTCAATCCAACGAAATTGGCGATCTTTTAATATTAAGAGGAGCTGAGGATCATAATTTCAAGTATAAAAGAAAAAATACAAAATGAATATATAATAAATGCTTACTTCACTAATTTAATTAGATAACCAATCCTAGACCATGAATATTATTAATCATATTAATCAAACAAGACCTAAATGTATAGGTAACATGATATGCATCTACCCAACTTTAGGGTACATATCCCTGCATCCTAAAATTCGGATCCAATCCTTAGACACAAACCCGCACCCAATACTCATACCTAAATCCCAAACCCATATGATATAGCTTCTAAACCAAGTAGTATTTCAACTTACATCAGAAAATTCTATGTGGGCAACAGGCAAAATATTAAAAACAAAAATTATAGAAACACAATCAACTATCAAAAACACAGAAATTAGAAACAAAAGCATAATCTAATCAGGAAATACCTGAAGCAGACTCATAGCATAAGTGATATAGCTTCTCATCCTCCCCTGGCTCGTAATCCGAATCTCATTCTCATCAATCGGTGTCTCCGCTCTTGGCTTCTCGACCCTCTGGTACCGATCCATCTATACAAAAAAGCAATAACAACAACAACAACAACAACATATGAAAACCCATAGCAACATAAACAGAGTATAGAGTTTGGATCAAACAACGAAAGAGAGAGAGAAAACAGTTCGATTTCATGTAAATACAGGGAAAAAAACAAGGGATAAACTAGGGTTTCGATGAAAGGTCGAACCTTGTTCTTCTTCTTCGAGTAAAAAAGATAAAATTTTTATGCAACACGAAGGAAAGCCCTCGTCTTTGGCTTCGTATCTTCGTTTACGCCCTAACCGCTCAAGTGTGAAGTGGTGAAGCATTTATAGGACCTGTTTCCAAACTGCCCTACCTCTCAATCCGGTCAGCTCAGCTTGTTTGTTAGATAGAGTTGGGCCGATAAATATTGTGCAAATTTGGGCAGGCCTGTTTTTTTTATGAACCAATTGGGAGATGGAAAGGTTGGATTTTGGGAAACGAAATTGGGTTATTATATTATCTTAGAGAATAATGTTAGGGTGGGTATGAAATACTCTCAACTCAATTATTATGTCCAAAAAAGGAACACCATATCTATTAAGCTAATGTCTTGAGCTTGAATTTGATTTTTATTTGATTTATAGGAAAAATAGTTAATTAGTCTTTTTTTTTTAAAGAAAAATAATTTGATCTTATTAATTTTTTATTAGGATAATTCAATCGAGTTTGAATTTGTTAAAGTTGAAATTTTCAACTTTACGGTGAAGTTAACCCATTATCAGACTAATTTTGATTCACTTCGATGATATAAACTGTTCAACTTATACAACTAACCCAAAATGGGAACACCATTTCCATTAAGTTAATGTCTTGATTTTGATTCTGATTTTACATGATAAATAATTCTGTTGATCATTTTTTTATTAGGACAATTCTGTCGAGTCTAGATTTGTTAAAATTGAAAATCGTAATTTTACGGTAAAGTTGACTCATTATCAGACTAACTTGGACTCACTTTGGTGATCTAAATCGTTTAAAAAAATTATGTATGCAAAAAATAAAGTTGATCCAACATTGATTGTTATATTATTAGATCATTTTTATCTATACGACCTATATATTTTTAAGAATAAATCATCCATCTATTATAATATATGTGTGATTTGATCATGTGATTTCTCATGTTTGATTAACTTAATTTTTCACATACATGTTCTTCTCAATTTGTCATAAAACGATTTAAATCATTGACATTAATACATATTAGTCTTATAATACGCCAACTTTACCAATGAAGTTGAAATTTTCAACTTTAACATATCTGAACTCCAATTCAATCCTATTTTAAATAAAACACTCTCACAAAATAGTTTTCCTATATTTATTTTATACCCCTCGTGACATTTAAGAGAATCAACATTTAAAAAATATTTTTTTTTCCCTGAATTCTTTTAGATTTTTTTTTTTTCAATTTTCCTTTAATGAGGTGATTGTTAAAACCAAATATTGTTATAGTTATGTAATAACATGTTATTTTAGTAATTTTTTAACTTTTTATGAAAAGATATGTAAAAAAGTAAAATGAATGATATGACAACTTATAATAACTTTTTGATTTTTTGGCTAAAATTGAAAGTTTTCAAACAATGCCTAAGACTCTTAGCAATTTCAGTTAGGATTCTAATTTTCAAGTCCACTATTAAAATTTTGATGTATTATATATTTGCTTTTTTTTAATATTTTAGTCCATTTATTTTTTTTACTTTTTAGATTCATTTAAATCTAGATACACTTAAAAAATACAAGAATTGTGAAAAATATTTATAAAATTAACTAAATATTAAAAAATACAAAAGAATACAAAATTCAATACATTTTTGTATTTCTTGCATTTATTGAAAAAAAAATACATAATTTATTTAAAAATATTTTATTTTATAAGTACATTTAAATTAGATGTATCTACAAAAAAATAACTAAAATATTTTTAAAAAGCACTAAAAAAATACTAATTAAAAACTATAAAAAAATAAAATTGAAATTCAAAATCAAACTGTTTATAATTTTTGAAATCCAATTTATGGGTTTTTACTAAAAGTGGAAAAAAGTAGAGTAATGTAGTTTTTAACTATTTTGAAATAATTTATTTAAATAAGGACTAAATTGTTCTAATAAAAAATTGATAAGGCTTAATTATTTTCTTTAAGGAAAGTCAGACTTACTGGATATTTTTTCTGTTACTTTTTATTTAAAAAATATAAAGGGGATTGACTAATAAGTCATTTATTTTGAACTTATAATTCATATAGTCTCATATTTTTTCTTGTGTTCCATTTAATTCTTTTAGATGTATAATGATTCATTTGCTTCGCCACATTGAAGTATTACATTTAGAAAAAGCACACTAAAGAATTTTTTTAGTGTCATATCATATCCGTCACATTAAAGTGTCACATCTAAAAAAAGTACACTAAAGAGTTTTAAATTTTTTTAGAGTGTTACACCATACCCGCTACGTTAGAATGTCACATCATACCCGCCATGTTATCATGTTTGAGAAAATTACACTAAATTTTTTTTTTATTTTTTTTGAAATGTCACATCATACCTGCCACGTTGTCACATTAGGAAAAAATACATTAAAGAGTTTTTATTTTTTTTTGAAGTGTCACATTATAGCCGCCACGTTGTCACATTGTGGGTGTTTGGGAAGTTACTATTTTAGTAGACTATTTTAGTTTTTGGCTATTTTAGTATGCTAAAATTTTTGTGTTTGGAAGATGATTGGATTTTTTTGTAATTAGATGTGATGTTTGTGAGAAAAAAGTGAAATAAGTATGGGTTTGATGTGACATTTTGTCTTATTAGTTATTTTAACCTATTTTGTCTTTTTGTAGATTTTAGCCTAAATTAGGCTAAAATCCCACTTCCCAAATAGCCCCATTAGGGAAAAGTAAATTAAAGAGTTTTTATTTTTTTTGGAATAAAAATTTTGGAGTGTCACATCATACCCACCATGTTGTCACATTTAGGAAAAGTAAGAAATTTTTTAATTTTTTTGGAGTGTGACATTGGAGTGTCACATTAACACCTGTCACATTGGAGTATCAGATCATACTTGTCACATTAATAAAAGAGTATAGTTGTCCACCAAAACACTACCAAAATAAAAAATAGGACTACACGAAAAGAAACTTTCCACTAAGAAGATTTAACAGATCAATAGAAAAATTTGGGACTAATTAGAATACTTGTTTATGAAATAGGATTTATTGGTAAAATTGTTTAGTTTTCAATTTGGATTACTTATAAAAAAAACTTGTTAAACTATTAAGAAATATCATTTTGATTCCTAAACTATAAAAACATATAGACCCATAAACTATTAAGAAGTATCACTTTGTCCCATAAACTATGAAAGCACATAAATGGGCTCCTTAAACTATGAAAATATACAAATTGGATCCCCGTACGGAAAGGATATTAAAGTGAAACTCGACAATAATTTAAATGGTCTATTTGTATGGTTTTTTTGTAGTTTAGAGGTCAAACTTCAACACATCAATAATTTAAGGGGTTCATTTGTACGCTTATATAGTTTAAGGTGTTAGAGTAACACTTCTTAATAATTTGGAGTCTTTGAAACCTAACTTTCAAAAACAAGCTTTTAGTTTTTTATTTTTCGTGTTTTATTAGTTTGTGATTTTTTTATATTTTAGTCAATTTTTTTTTTTTAAATACAACTAATCTAAACGTACTTAAAAATAAAATATTTGTGAAGAAATTTTAAAATAATTCACTAAATATAAAAAATATATATATTTAGTGAATTTTTATCTTTTTAATTGTATTTAGATTAAGTGGACCTAAAAAAATAACAAAATTTGATTAAAATAATTAAAAAAAAACACTAACAATTAAAATATATAAATTGAAAACTCAAAAATTAATTTTGAAAAATACAAAACCAAACATAATTTTTGTTGGCTCGATGTTAATATTATGTGAGAAGTCAGGTTAAATGGTATTAAAATGTAATTATTAAATGAGATTTACCATAGCATTACTCTTATTGTGCTTATGCTAAGGTTTAAATTCTAAAATAATGTAATTAAGCTCCCCACCCTCGATTTGGGCTACCCTACAACTTTAACTGTGATAATTATGTGGTATATATATGGAATAGAAGACTACAATGACAACAAAATGGGGGTAACAAATTAAAAGACTTGAAATCAGGAACTCTTGAAATTAACTCTGATTTCATATTAAATTATGAATTATCTTAAAAAAAATCTTATATTTTTGAATTAGTGTATACATGTGCAAGAAGTCACGATATAAATAAAAATAAGTGAATAAAAAGGAGAAAATAAAAATAAATAAATAAATAGAGAGAAAAAAAAAGTGAGGAAAATAAAAAGAAAGAGGAATGTGGGGATCATGGGATCATGAGAGAGTAGGTAAAAAAAGGAAAAAAATAAGAGAGAAGCGGAAAAGTAGAAAATGTACATGTAAGACATATTTTGAAAAATACATTAAATTGAACAGTTCTGAACCGACCAAATGTCCTAGTGGGACAAAAATATGTTGAAGATTCAAAAGCCTCTTGCTTTATTATATAACTAATAGTTGACCAATGCAATGCATGTGTTTTTTTTTTTTTAATTCAAAAAATATTTGATGGTACAATGTGTGTTATAAAAGAATAATTAAAATTAAAGTATGATTTTAATTATTTATTTAGATAATATTGGCGCTATCATTCTATAAAATTATTACTTAAATACTTATATATAGAGGTGGGCGCGAGTCGATTGCGGCCACGCGGCCACGGAACCTCCAATCCACCATCCGTCCGCTAGATTGGTGGATTGGAGAAAATCAATCCTCATCCGTCCGCCAATCTAGCGGATGTAGATTGTGTTGAAGATTCTAGAATTAATTCCAAGTTGGTATACTTCCGTATATAGATTTATTGTAAATATGTTTCCTAGATTAGAGATATGCTCTACTGGCATTCTAATTATGTATAGTGGCTATTTATACCCACAATATTGTAAAGTAAAGGTAATAAGAAATAATATCAAGTTTTTGACTTGGTATCAGAGCCTCCCAAAAAACCTCCATTGAAACATAAACCTCCCATATTATTCTGAACAACCATCACAGCAAACAACCACCACCATATGGCTCCCGAATCCTCTACTCTTGAACCATCAACCCCGATAATCCATATTCAATATGAAAATTCTAGCTTTCATGTTGAAGTTGTCCTTACTGAAGTTAACTATGATGTATGGTCTCAAATATTGGAGATGCAAATCACAGGACGTGAGAAGCTTGAATATATTACTGCTCCACCGAAGGAAACTGAGACTACCTATGCAAAGTAGTATGCAAAGAATCAAAAGGTCAAGGGTTGGTTGCTGACCTCCATGTCACCGGAGATAATGAAGCGTTATCTGTGACTATATACTGCAAGGGAAATCTGGAGTGCTCTTACCAAAGCATTCTATGATGGATCGAATGAGACACAAATCTTTGCACCGAATCAGCGTGCCTTCACCACCAAACAAGCGGGTCGACCTTTATCAACTTATTACGGTGAGCTTGTCAAAATTTTTCAAGAATTAGATTATCGTGATAAAGTTATCCTGAAAGACCCCGATGATATTGTCACCTATAAGAAATCTGTTGCACAGTTGAGAGTGCATATCTTTATTAATGGCCTGGATGCAGAATTCGACTAGATTAGAGGTGAGGTTCTTTAGAAGGACCCTCGATGGATCTCGACGACACCTATGCCTATGTCCGTCGAGATGCTATACGTCGAGCTACCTTAAATGCTGAACTCGATAATCTTGAGTCTTCTGCTCTAATGACTCGACGCACTAAGCCGCTGCCTCGACACTCTGCTCAAAAGAATGATTCTGACCAAGCACGATCTCAGAGGGGCAGTTATGAGATAGGTGCTGCCAAACTCGAACGTGTGTGCACTCATTGTGGTGAGACAGGCCATACAAAGGCACGGTGTTATGACTTAATTGGCTATCCAGATTGGTGGGATCCAACAAAGGCACCGCGCAAGCGCAATCACCAAGCCTCTGTTACCGTGACCAAACCATCCAAAGATGTTGCAGAAGCTTTCTCCTTGATTGCTACTTCAGGTAACATTGGTAAGGTTTTTTATACTTCTGCATCTGATAATAGTAATAGTACATGGATAATTGATTCTGGTGCTACAGATCATATGACTTGTGATAGTCAACATGTTCCCCATTATGGAAAGGCTACCGCTGCTATCATCCCCCATCACGGAAACTGTATGTCACCTTTGACGTTGTGTTTCATGAACATGACATGTACTATACTATACCAGAGTCTTCAATTCAGGGAGAGACGAAATAAATTGTAGCCTCTAAATCTAAATCCTTCTTTAGACCACTCAGATACAAGTGGTGGTGAAGTTTTGGATAAAAGTGGATTGGATAAAAGTAGTGATTGTCCAGAAGAGGCAACCGGGTTGCGTGAGCAACTTGTTCTTGACCAAGCGAACGTCCGTTTGAATGGGGAAAATAATCAGAATCAGATGGAAGCGACTCCATTTCAAGTACCATCTAACTAATCGTCTTCAGAGGTCCATTCCTCTCCCGAACCCCAGGTACAACCCCAGGTACATTCTGAATCTCAATTCCTTCCAAAAGTACTACCTAATCGAGCCACTAGAGGTATACCTAGAGTTAACTATGAACCTGTTCTTAGTTCCAATCCTAAGTATCCCATAAGCAACTATGTATTCTACCATAGACTATCAAAGGCAAGTGAGTCATTCGCGAATCAATTATCTGCTGTATCTATTCCTACTAACATGCAGGAAGCTCTGGGAGATCCTAGGTGGAAGGAAGCTATGAATGAAGAAATGAAATCACTTCAAAAGAACTCAAATTGGGAAGTTGTTAAGCTGCCTGAAGGAAAGAAACCTGTTGGATGTAGGTGGGTTTTCACAGTCAAATACAATGCAGATGGAACCATTGAACGATTCAAAGCTAGATTAGTCGCCAAGGGATACACTCAAACTTATGGAATTGACTACATGGAGACATTCACACTAGTAGCAAAAATCAATACTGCCCGTATTCTTATATCCTTGGCAGCGAATCTTGACTGGCCATTGCACTAGTTTGATGTGAAAAATGTTTTTTTGCATAGAGACCTTCAAGAAAAAGTATACATGGAGTTGTCCCCCGGATCTAATATGCAGTCAGAAGGTGGAAAACATGTCTGCAAATTAAAAAAAGGCTCTATACGATCTGAAGCAATCTCCGAGAGCATGGTTTTGAAGGTTTACAAAGTCAATGAAAGATTTTGGATACAAGCAGAGTAACTCAGATCATACTTTTTTGTAAAATATAATAGAGGAATGATCACTGTCTCATTGTGTACGTCGATGATATGATAGTGACAGGAAATTATTCGAAAGAAAGGAACGCATTGCAGAATCACTTAGCTCGAGAATTTGAGATAAAGGACCTGGGTCCATTGAAATACTACCTTGGTATTGAAGTGTCAAGATCAAAGGAAGGCATTTTTCTATCTCAACGAAAATATGCCTTAGATTTACTAGGTGAGACTAGTATGACAGCATGTAGTATAGCTAGCACTCTTATGGAAGAAAACTTGAAGTTAGGCATTATCCAAGTTCGACAAACAATGAGAGGTATCAAAGATTAGTTGGAAGACTAATATATCTTGCACATACTAGACCTGACTTGGCATATGCACTAAGTACCGTGAGCCAATTCATGCATTCTCCAAGCGAAGAATATATAAATGCAGAATGTTATGCTACTTGAAGTCATCTCCAGATAAAGGGATTATGTTTAAAAAGGGGAATGATCTAGATTTTTTAGGATGCACCGATGTAGATTGGGCTGGATCAATCAAAGATAGGCGGTCTACAACAGGATATTTCACTTTTGTAGAGGAAATCTGGTCACTTGGCGAAGTAAGAAGCAAGCTGTAGTTGCTCTATCTAGTGTTGAATCTGAGTTCAGAGGAATGACTAAGACAGTATGTGAATTATTATGGATATGTAGCTTATTAGAAGATTGAATATTACGCATGACAGCTCAATGAAGCTATATTGTGATAACAAGGCGGCTTGCGATATTGCCCACAATCCAATTCAACACGATCGAATTAAACATGTAGAAGTTGATAGGCATTTCATCAAGGAGAAACTACAAGCAATGATCATTATAACACTACATGTCTCGTCTCAAGAACAACTTGCTGACCTACTTACTAAGGCTGTATCCAAGGATGGATCTAGGGGGGGCGGCCGCACCCCAAAAAATTTGAAAAATATCATATATTATACTAGAAATTTTAAAATAATTTAAAATTATAGGACTTCGCACCCCCAAATTTTTTTTAGATAATTTCAAAATTATATAGAGTAGCACCCCCAATTTTTTAAACTATTTGGAATTTTTGTTTTTTTGAATTATTTAACATATATAATAATCTATTTTAAATTTCATGTATATGTATTTTTTAAATTAGGTCAAGATGAAAGCAAAATTTTAGAAACTTTAGTGGGTCAAAGTGTAAAATATGAAACTTTTACATATATATATAAACTATAAGGCTTGCTGGAGAAGCTTTAAACAAAGCACTAAGATTAAAATAAAGTAAAGAAAACAACTGATCTGTTCTGCGAAAGAAAGAGGCGTAAAGAGACGAGGGATACGGAGTGCAACCGTGGATATCCCTTCGAATCAAATGAAATTATCTGATATTCACAAACGAAGAGTAAGGAATTGCACTGTGGTTTGACAAAAAAATAAGTTATGAATCTGAAAGGATATCATCAGATAAAATAATCTGTGGGGGCATAAGTTATTTGATATTCACAAACGAAGAGTTATGAATCTGGTAAGTTATCTGATATCCCTTTAGCTTCAATGTGATGTGATTATTCTGCTTTTAGATTGAATATTATGAATCTATGATTGATTGTGATTTTAGAATGAATAATGTGATTATTTTGCTTTTAATTTGTTATTGGTGCGATGAAAATCTGATAATTGTTATTAGTACAATTATTAATTAAATATTATGAATTTGTTTTTTTAATACTATGATTTATTGTAATTGGTAGGTGCTGTGTGATTTCTTGATAATTGAATAGGCTTTTAGGTTACGATTTGTTGATTTCCTCTAAGAATTTGGATAAAAATCTAAATGCTATTTTGTGCTGTCATATATTTTATGACTTTTAGGAATAGGATAGGATTATATTATATAAGATTCTGAAAGTTTTTTTTAGAGTCTATTTACATTAAAAATATAGTGTAATAATAATAATTATTATTATTAAATTAATTGCTTACAGGTTGTTGAATGATAATTATTGAAAGTTAAGTTAATCATGGCGAATAAAAAAATTGATTTCTTCTTTAAGAAAAGAGGTTCTGAAAATATCGTTCAAAGTTCCACCAATAATGTTGAAACTTCAACTCCTCTGGAACAACGTCCTTCTAAACTTTCAAGAGTCGAATCTAAAGATGTTGATACATCTTCTTTGGTGAGGGATCCGGGGTTACGTCAACAAATATGGCATTACCTGGTATCTGAACATGATGAGATCAGACGTGCTTCTATCAAATCAGGGCCATATCAACCCAAGGCTCCAAACAATCAACCTTTTGAAGCTGATAAGAATGGACGTCGTTTTTTAGATTCTTGGTACAAGTTATTTCCGAATTGGTTGGAATACTCTCCAACAAAAAATCGTGCGTTTTGCCTTCCATGTTTTCTTTTTACTAAGCTAACTGGATGCCCTGGATCTAGTGCTTTTACAGTCGAGGGATTTTCTTCTTGGAAAAAAGTCAATGAAGGAAAGAATTGTCCTTTGTTATCGCATATGGGCAAGGATCCTAACTCATTGCATAGAGTTGCTGTCAAATGTTGTTGTGATTTAACAAGTCAAGCACAACATATTGAGGCAATTGTTGAAAAACAAACTTCCATACAAATTGCTAGAAATCGTTTGCGATTGAAGACCTCGATAGATGTGATTAAATGGTTAACATTCCAAGCTTGCGCGTTTAGAGATCATGATGAATGCCACGAATCTAACAACCGAGGGAATGTTATTGAGTTGATAAAGCTCTTGGCTTCTTATAATGAGGATGTGGCAGCAATAGTTTTGGAAAATGCTCCTTAAAATGTTTCCTATCATTCCCATGGGATTCAAAAGCAGATTCTTAGTATTTTCTCTGATAAGATACAAAAATTTATTCGTGGGAGATTAATTATGGGAATTTTTGCATTCTAGTTGATGAATCTGAAGATGAATCGAAAAGAGAGCAAATGGCAATTATTTTGAGATTTGTTGATAAATATGGTTTTATAAAAGAGAGTTTTTTTTGACATAGTTCATGTGTTAGATACCACGTTGGCAACTTTGAAAGAAGAAATTTGTATTGTCCTTTCTCATCATAACCTTAGTATGCAAAATATTCGTGGTCAGGGATATGATGGTACCAGTAACATGTCTGGAGAATGGACTGGGTTGCAGGCTCTATTTTGTGCTGAGTGTCCATTCGCATATTATGTTCATTGCTTTGCTCATCGGCTCCAATTGGCTTTAGTAGGAGCATCTAAACAGGTTATATCTATCAATCAATTTTTCTCTTACTTGACTCGAGTAATTAATATAGTTGGCTCATCTTGCAAAAGACATGATCAATTAAGAGTTGCTCAGGTTGCAGATATTGCTGAAAAGCTTGCCATTGATGATGAATTCGAGACTGGTAAAGGAAAAAATCAGATTGGAACATTGAAACGAGCTGGAGATACTTGATGGGGTTCTCATTTGGGTTCCATTTGTAGTTTGATAAACATGTTCAGTACTACTTGTGCAGTCCTAAGAAACACAATTAATGATAGAAGCATATCGAATCAACGAGCTAAGGCAGATGGAGTTTATGATTCCATTACATCTTTTGAGTTTGTCTTTATCTTATATCTTATGAGGGATATCATGGAGATTACTGATGATCTTTGCCAAGCTTTGTAAAGTAAATCTCAAGATATATTAAATGCAATGCATTTGGTGTCTACAACGAAAATACTTATTCAAAAATTTAGAGAAGATGGATGGGTTCCATTGTTGGAGAAAATTAAATTATTTTCTAATGATCATGGTATACAGATTCCTGATATGAGCTGTCCTAATAAAGGAGGCCGAGGTCGGTCTCGTTCTGAAAGAGATCAGCTCACCATGGAACATCATTTTCGAGTTGATATTTTTATGGTTACAGTTGATTCTCAGTTACAAGAATTAAACAATAGGTATGAGGAAGATGTAATGGAATTGCTTGTTCTTAGCTCAGCTTTGGATCCTAGGGATGGTTATAGATCATTCAACATTGAGGATATTTGCAAACTTGCAAATAAATTTTATCCCATGGATTTCTTCGAGCAAGAAAAATTGCATTTGAAGTATCAGTTGGAAAACTATAAGCTTGATATTTCCATACTTCCCGAGTTTCAAAAGCTGTCAACCATTTCTGAGTTGTGTCAAATGTTGGCAAAAACAAAAAAGTCAACAACTTATCCTCTTATTGATAGATTGATCCGTCTTGTGTTGACTTTACCTGTTTCAACTGCTGCATCGGAACGTGCATTTTCAGCTATGAAACTCGTTAAGTCTAAATTGCGCAATAAGATGGAAGATAGTTTTCTGGCTAGTTACTTGATTACGTACATTGAAAAAGACATTGCTCGAGGGTTTGATGTAGACTCTATCATCCATGCTTTTGATATTATGAAAGAGTGTCGAGCTCAATTGAAGATGCCTAATTTTAGTAAATAAAAGCATGTAGAAATAGTTACTACTTTTTGTAAGTGAATATGGGCAAAAAAATATTCTCAATTGTCTGATCATCTTTTGGTACTCAATTATGTTGACAAGGAATATATAGTTCAATATTTTATCGTAACATTATTGATTTTTTTCATGTTAATAGAAATTAGTATTGAACTTCAAATTTTATTGGTTAGAGGTTAAACGTACTTTGGCCCCCCAAAGTCATAATCCTGGATCCGTCCCTAGCTGCATCAAGTCGAGCATTTCATGATGGTCTCACCAAATTGGAAATGAGCAACATCTACGCACCAACTTGACGGGAAGTGTTGAAGATTTTAGAATTAATTCCAAGTTGGTATACTTCCGTATATAGATTGATTGTAAATATGTTTCCTAGATTAGAGATATGCTCTGCTAGCATTCCAATTATGTAGTCCTAAACTTTAGCATTCCAATTATGTTTATACCCACAATATTGTAAAGCAAAAGTAATAAGAAATAATATCAAGTTTTTGACTGATTGAGCGGATTAACGGATTGGCGGATGGATGCGAATCGGCTTGGCGGTTTAAAATTTTATAAATTTTCAACATAATTCAACTTGTGCACTTCCTCAAAAAAAAAAAAAAAAAATATTGCAGTCAATGACTTAAAAAAGTATTACAATCACTGCATGCCTCATTCAAAGAAAAAAAGTTTGAAATTTTAGAATATTACAATCACTACATGCCCCATCCACATATTACAATCACATCATGTCTCATCCACATAAAGTATTACAATCTGTGGTTCTTAAAATATAAAAACAATTCAAACCACCAAAACCATGAATAAGCAGTAATAGAGATTGTATGTCTCTGTATTGTTACATCTATATTTGTTTTTGAAAACAAAAACCAACCAATATATATTATCTTTTTTATTTATTATTTTAGAGTTAGATTTAAAAGTCAAAAAATATAGATAAATAATACATTTATTTTTTTCAATTCAAAAAATATATTCAAGTTGAATTTTTTTCAATAGAATATTTAAACTCTTTTTCAATTGAAAACACAAATAGAATATCTAAACAAATTGAAACACAAAGTCTTACAAATTATTAGGGTGCTCGCGGTTTGGCAATTCGTTGCGGCCAAAGGAACCTCAGATTCGTCATCCTTCCAAAATTAGGCGAATTAGAAAAAATCAATCCGCAATCGTCCGCTCATCATCACACACCCGTCCAAAATGTGGCGGATCGGTTCAGATCAGTCGGCTTGGACGGATCGGATCGGTATATCTGTTGCTCATCCCTAAGTTATATATATATTAATTTTAGTTAAATTATTTGTGTATTTTGATAATTTTAGTTCTATCGTATTATAAAAATGTAATTATCATAAAATAATTTTGTATGATATATATTAAATTATAAAATAATAAAATAAATACTCATTTTGCTATTGAAAATAATAATTAAATTAGAAGAAGAATTACTAACAAAAAATTAAAAGTAATTTTAATTATTTAATTTTCTTTTGTATTCATTTAGAAAATAAAAAAATGTAGAAATATAAATTATATAAAATTTATTAAAAAAATTAAATATAAATATGTTATAGTTGGATCATATAATGATTAAATTAAACACTCATATAATGATGGTAAAATAAACACTCTTAATTAAATTAAGGGTAAATTACACTGACACCCCCTAAGGTTTTTGTTTAATACATATCCATCCCTCACATTTGAAAAATTACATTCTCCTCCCTGAGATTTGTAATCTCTTTACAAATTGTCCCCTAGATTACTGCTGTCACACCTTAAAATTTTCTAAATGACCATCTTGCCATTTTTCCTACCATTTATTTTTTTATCATCATGACTACATTCTACAACCTTCCATCATTGAATTCTATCTAAACATATTCTTATTGAGTGATGATATATAAACATAATTTTTATATAGAATTTCAAACACAATGATATAACTTAATGGTGACCTTTCACTTTAAACAAAACATCTACAAACATGATTTATATTTACAATAATATCAATATCACAACATTTTTATGATATTTTTTGTATAATTTTTTATATATGAATATAATTTTTCATTTTTATTTCCACAATTATATCTAGATTAGATCAATTCAATCTATGTATATATATTTAAAAATTATAAAATTTGTACAGAAAACTTTAAAAAAATTCATTGAATACAACAAAATAAGATAATGTATTTAATTTTTTTTGTATTTTTTGTATTTGGTGAATTTAAAAAAAAAACCACAAAATATTATACTTCTTAAATATATCTAGATTAGGTATATTTAAAATAAAATAAAAAATAAAAAATTGCTTAAAATATTTTAAAAATTCAATAAAAAAAACAAAAAACAAAATATAAAAAAACTCAATTTTTTGTGTGAGTTCAACCAAATAACATGATTGTTATTTTCTTTGAAATGACATGAACAAAATATCTGTATTATTTTATTATTTTATATTATAAAGGCTAACGGACAAATATGTCATTTTAATCTGACAGGGGGTAAGTGTAACTTTTCAAATGTGAAGGGAGGATCTATATCAAACAAAAACCTCAGGGGGTGTCAGTGTAATTTACCATTAAATATTAAAATATCAACTATATAAAAGAAATTCAACAATAATTAACCAAGAAATAATCACATAGTAACATCTAAACCCAAAAAGAAAAAGTAGTAAAAAATTCAAACGATAGATACATCTCAGTGTGTGAAATAATTACTCATTTGGAATATGATGTCAAAATAAAAGAACTTATTGTTCAACAATTGAAAAAGTAACTCAAGTAGTAAATTCAAATTTTAGAAGTTTTTCAAAAATATCATTGTTATTCAGGTTTTTTCTCATGTAAGTTGTGATTATATAATATAATGTAGGAAATAAAGTATAATTTCATATATAAAATCACTATAAAATTTAAACGACAAATTCATAATATAGAATAATATAGAATTAGTATTAGGTGTAGAATAATGCATTGAAAAATAAGAAGAAAAAAAAGAAGGCAATTTAGTATTAAAAAAAATCCTAATACCCTTGAAATAATTAAGAAGAAAATGTAAAACGCAAAATTGGTATTGGATTTGTAAATTATCTCAGTTTACCATGAAAAATATATGGAAAAAAAATATTTGTCAAATAGAATCTATATAAAATAGGTAAATTACTATAATTTAAATTATGTTTGAATTTATGTAAAACGTTATAAGTAATTAAGAAAATATATACTGACATGATTCCCTTAAAAAAAAAAAAAAAAAAACTGTTATAATGTGCTATCTAAACATAAGAAAAATATTATTTTTAATAATATTTATATGATTTCAACGATATATATCAAGTTAATAAAAAACTAGGCCTACCGTATCTATCGAGAGGCAAACATGGTAGTGAACAAGCTTGCTAAAGTTATTTTTTATCAAGAAGGAACTCTAGTAACAACATATTTCCAACCTCCTTATTTTGTAACTTCTGTTTTTTGTCTACAACAATATGTGTCGGATGCTTACTGCACGTCACCAAGGATCGAGTGTTTTTTTCTTAAAATTTTTTAAAGTGGTGTATTGTGTAGTTGAGATTTAATGTTAAAAAATTGATATGACTTGTCATTAAATATCAACCACACAATACACTACTCTAAAAAATTTTAAAAAAAAAAAAAATTCTAGAGGATCCTTGTTGACTGCACGTCGCGTAGCCAACTAACTTATATAAATAGTAGTTTGCCTTTTTTATTATAAATAAATAAATAAATAAATAATTCTAGGCCACCGAGCCCAAATGCTGATCATGGTATGTAGGCCACTGAGCCAAGCTTTCGATCACAAGTGCTGTCTCAACCGGAGTAGCCATTTAAAAAAAGAAAAATGTTTTGGACCTCAAAAAAAGTCCCCCTAATCCCCCTAATTTCCTTTTATAGAAACTGTTTTCTTTTTTGTTTCTTTTTTCTTTTTTTTTTTTTTTTTTTTTTTACTAAAAAGGGGAATTAGGGGGATTCGGGGGCCCCGGATTCGGGGGCCGAATCACCCCTGTTAAAAAAAATAGTAAGTTACGCTGATTTCTCTCAAGTTTGAAAAGAGAAAAAAAAATAATAATAATCTCACAATTTTAATATAATTAAAATAACTTATATTTTAGTAGAGTAAAAGGACTGAAACTAGAAAATATAAGAAAAACATATATTTTATATTTTCAGTATAAAATATATAAAAATATCATTTTTATTATATAACTGACAAATTATTGATAAAAATGTGATTAAATGTCTTGTAAATTAAAATCTTCAGAGAGTCCAATATAATTAAGTTAAAATTGTCAAACTTTCTATATTTTCTGCAAACCTTAAAGAAGGTTAGTCTAATTTACCCCCCCAAAAAAAAAAAAAATAGAGGCTACTGACTACTGGAGAGCTCCCTTCTTTGAACAAAGAATTTACATTGTACTTTTATCTATTTTCTCAATAATCCCGCTACGTAGCTCGAATTTTCCGTGGTTCAAGTGGCCAGAAATCCAAAAACGACGTCATTTTGGATTATTTTTTTTTCCTTTTCTTCATCCTTTCCATGACTCACAGAAGAAGAACAAAGAAGAAAAAAGAAGAAAGAAGAGAAGAGATCATCATCATCAACACCACATCATCATCATCATCATCATCATCAACAACCAACACAGCGACTTATCTGTGTATACAGAGAACGAGAGACTTCAGAGAGAGAGAGAGATACATATCTATATATACACGCAGCGGATAGCGGGCGCCGGTGATGGTCTCCCCTTCCTTTTCTCTTTTTCTTCTTCCTTCCCCCTTCCTTTTCTCTCTCTTTCTTCCTTCCTCTCCCTATTTCTGTTTCAGATATAAAAGAGAAAAAAAAAAAACCAAAACGACATCATTTTGGATTCGAGCCACGAAAAATTCGAGCTCTGAAGCATTTTTGTTTTCTCAGTTACCAAATGGATAATTGAGAATCCCATAAAAAAAATAATAATAATAAAATTAAAATTAAATAAAAAAGTAACGCTAAGTGGCATACCACTTTGGCCCTTTAAGTATGTCACTAACGGTATCCTTTAATTTTCCACTTTGACCCCCTAAGTGAAAAGAATTGCAAACATGAATGGTAAAAGTAGGAAAAAATTAAATTTAAAGGACCAAAGTGAAAAGGATGGCAAACATGAAGGGTCAAAGTAGAAAAAATCAAATTTAGAGAGTCAAAGCGACAAATAAGTGAAACTTGAAGGGAACAAAGTATAATTTATCCAAAAATAAAATAAAATTCAACTACATCGCAATCCACCATCATTAGCCAGCAAAAATTTAATTACGTTGCGTTTGATTCATAAATTTGAATAAAAATTTAGAAAAAAAAGAAAAAATGTATGTAAAATGTTGATGAAATATAATTACATTTCATATATTTTTTCTTTTTCCTTTTCCCTTTCTCTTTTCAAAACCTAACCCAAATATAACCTCAAGCTTTTTTCACATTTGGTTTCGGAATTTGAAAGAAAGAAAATTAAAATAAATAAATTAAATCTGTTGAAATACACACAGTTAAATCCTTTATGAGAAAAAATTTACAAATTTCCATTTCAATATACAGCTGAGCATTAGGAATTACAAATCCATTTATGAATATAACAAAAGGAGTTACAAGCATACAATATGAATAGAAACATAGTGTGGCTCCTTATAGTTTAGTTGTAGCATTCATACAAAGAAAGGAGACAAATTGAAAGAAAAGGAAGAAAACTAAAGTTTCACGACATTCAACTCTCCATAAGTTTTCATTCCAATGTACAAAACAAGAGTTCCTCATCAGATAAAGTGTATACGTTCTTCACCCTCTTCATGTTTTGTTATCAATGGATCAATGAGGCCCCTCCATTGACTGTAGTCCATAGTTGGGCCAGCAGTAGGCAATGCAAACCCATTCACAAAGAAAAAAGGCGTTCCAAACACCCCTCTTGAACAACCATACTGCACCAAAAAACACAAACATAAAAAGGAAGCGCATGCATGAATAGTGTATAGACTGGGACTATCAAAGGATCAGATATAACCTGTGTCTAATGCGACCCGAATATTCTAAATCCATTAAGAAAAATGCGGATCTTATAGTCCAATTAAGCCAAAATCCATTTGGTGCAATTATTAACGGGTTTGGATTCAGATAAATCCGATCCAATTACTCAGGCTGGCTCCTAAAACAACTGTTTTTATTCCTCATGTAATAAAACAGATTCTTTCTCACCAACCTTTTTATTCATTTAAAAAAAAAAAAAAAATTTCTTTCTCTTTCCATATAGAATAATTAAAATGAAATAAAAAATGTTTGCTACTGCATTAAAATCTCTTTCTTAGTTTATAACAAAAAATAAACAAAAGATCGAATAAATGGGTCGGATCGGATCGGATCGGATTTTTGCATCGAATATCCGAATACATCAGATTGAGACGACCTCTAACCAGATTTGTCATAATTAGATCCGATTCATATTTAGATTCGGATTGTTTTATAATCATATTTGATTCTGCAGAATCCGATCTGCTGACAGGCCTAGTATAGACTATAGATGTTGGTAAAAAAATGGAATAAAACAAAACTTTGTGTGTTTAAGAAGTTACACACAGAACTTCCGTTTCATGGGAAAGATGATCACTAAAACTAAAGGAAAATAAACAGGCAATTCCAAGTTGCATCAATCACACTGAACCTGTAGAATCTACAACAATATTCAATCTTACCTTGAATGAAACCCTTGTCATAAGATCAGTTTTCCTGTCAGTAAAGCCAGATTCAACTGCAGAATAGTAGGAGTTACCAACTGCTTTGGTTGCCAATTTCACGATATGTTGTACAATAGACGCCCTAGACATGTTGAAGGTTTGTTGGTTGTAGAACTCCTCCTTAAGATTCCACAAAGTTTAGCCAATACAAAAATTCCAATGATGATAGGGTAATGAAACAAACAACCATGCAACCATGTATGCTGTGCATTCCATGAACACAGTAAATTTACAACATTCAATATCCCATATTTATATACTCCTTTCTAAGCAATAATGATCATCACATACTTGTATAATTTGACTACCATTTCGAAAGTGGATGATGAATTCAGTGCCATCTAACAATGGAAACATACGAGGCAAACACCATAAATTGCATAATAGAAGTGTGGATTAGTATGTGTTTATGTATACCAATGTATCTTTTTTGGGAAGCTACTACATTCACAGCCAAAAGGCTGCATTTAGAGGTCCTCTCAGAAGTGTGGGCCCCAAACAAGTGATGAAGGCTGCCTTGAATGTAGCCTTCTCGGGGTGTGGAAAATAACATCCCTCTCTTTCTCAATGCCAAGGTTTCTGAAAGTTGAGTGAGGATAAATCCCAATGCATGCAAGCAATCCAAGCAAAAATTCATTTCCCATGAGTAACAATAAAATCTTCCATTCCTCAAAAATTCTTTGTGCAGTTATTGAACGAGCCTTACAAACATCATTTATGGGCACATATGCACGGGAAGAAAAGTTCTATGGCAAAACCCTTGGAGACCCTCATATCATCAATAAATTGACAACAAACAATGGGGGAGGAATTCATATGCGTCACTATGAACAGGTTCATCCATAGATAACTGTCCCTTGTCTTAAATTATGAAACTAGTAATTCCTTGATAACTATTATACCGCAAAAACCAAAAAAAAAAAAAAAAAAAACTATAAACTTCTTGAGAAGCATATTTATTTTCCAAGGGCCCCATGAACACTTTTAATACCAACAACGTTAAATCCAAGAACCTATGAACTTTTGGTAAAAAGCGTGAAAATGATCTTGCAACAAAATGCATGTAAATTCTGCTCACTTTCTCCCCACATACAAATCAAGTGATACAATGTTACCGTAAAGACCATTCCCCGGTGATTAATCATTTGAAAATACTGTGTCTAGATGCCTACTAAACTCTAATCTAAACCAGATACCCACTCAAAGTTAATTTGAATTTGTAGAAAATAACGGATATCAATGCTGCTAGATGGCCAATTCATGTAGATGATTGTGATATCATCATGCTATTATGTCATAGTATTCTATTCTCCAATATAAGACGAAGCAGACAATGGATATGGTGGGGGGCCAGACAGCAATATTCCATTTTGAAGGGCAAGATCTGTATTGATAGTGCAAACCTTTGTACGCTGTGAAACTCAACTGACACTAATTTCAAGAACCATTCTGCCAAAATTAATTTTCCTATTTAACATAAAGAGCTTCTTATCTGAAATAATATCACAGCCAAGGCATGCAAGAAGAATATCAATCTCACGGTTATTACAACTTTAGATCAATGTATCTTTATAATTTAAAGAGTTCTTACCTGCTGCTTAAAGAACAACTCCAACAAGTCATATGTGGCAGAAGTGTTCAGCTTATTTATAATATGCAATGCACGAGAAGAAACGAAAGCATTATCGTGGTAACTGCAGTTTCCAAAAGTAATTTAGTAACCGTTGTCGAAAATAACGACTTAAACATAAAACTTAACACTGAATTAGAACATCATACTTAATGTAAAATATAATTCAACTGCCAAGTCAACACAACACAACACAACAAAACCTTACTATTAAACTATTTCGGATAACTCCGCAAAATTTTTAAAATTTCTCAAATTTATGTTCAATTATTTAACTCTATCACCAAAAACAATCATGTTCATGATGTATGAGTAAATTTAAAATGTCTGATTTTTGTGGAGCGTGGCAACTTGGAGATGGGGACAGAAACTCTTTTTAAACACCAAATACTTCAGCTCTACAATAGTAGTGAGACAAAGTAAAACCCAAGTTGAACTCTCAAACTACCACAAAGATATATCTCCTAGTAACATACCAACAAGTTGCATTATTTTTTTGATAACTCAGTATCCGGCCCAAATGACTGACTAATCCAGGGACCAATCCCACCGTCTACTAGTTGGAGAGATTTGTAGGGAAACGAAAAAGGAATGGATTTGTGAATTTCACAACACAAATTCACTCCTTTTTCCTTTCCCTCCCACAAATCCTTTCTCAAATTTAAGATCCAAACAAGAATCTGGAGATTGAGGACTCTGTCTCTCTCTCTCTCTGTCTTTCTGTCTGTGTTTGTTTGGCATTGGCAAAGAAGTCAATTTTGAACTTGTATGCCATCACTGAGAGTCTAAAAAAAAAGGGCCAAATAAAGCCTGTTTGCTTGTTTGGTTAATAAGAAAAATGGGGAAAGAAATAAATCGAATACCCATTCTAAGAATTGTTACTACTGGGGACATCCAATCCATACACGAGTCAAAAAATTTAATTTATTTTCTTTTCTTTTCTTTTCTTTTTTTTCCCTGGGATTTTCTTAGCAACCAAACAGAAGGGAAAGAGTGCGAAATGGGAATTACTCACGGTAAAGCAAAAGGGTGAACGATGAGGGAGACACGAGGGCCATAGAAATCGAGGGCTTGCTTGAGAGGAGGCCAAGAGTCTCTGCTGTCAGGGCAGACAGGGTCGAAGAACGCCTCGATCATGATGGAGTCGATGCTGATCGGGCGGTTCTTGTACACGAACCCATCGAACTTGGCCGGGGTTGTGACCTGGGCATCCACGACCGGACCGGTTCGATTGAGAACGAAGAAGAAGGAGAAGAGTAAAATGGAGAGGAGAGTCACTAGTGCCATTTGGTTGAGATGGGTTTTGTTTTTCTGGGGTATGCGTGTGAGTGGAGTGGGGTTTACTTGCATATTTATGGAAGAAACACATTTTTCATAGATCAGACCTTCATCACATCACATGATCACCCACGAGTAAGAGCCCATACATAATAATGGAAAGAGTAGTGCTAAAAATTTTATTAAAGTTTTTATTAAATATTTTATATTAATATTAATAAACCTTATATTCATATAAAATTTTTAAACCTTATATTCGTATAAAATTTTTAAAATCACTAACAATTTTGTAATGAAAAAGTATAGTACTCCACTAAACATGAGACCCCATTAACAAACAGGACAACCGTTACACGCCCATTGTTGTCTTCCACTGTTGCATTGCCTCGTTGTATTCCACTGTTTGCCACTTATATTTTGAAGAAAATACTTATGTACTTCAAAAAAAATAATTATAAATTTTAAAAAAATTACTGTTTTTTAATTTGTCTATATAAATGAATCGGGAAAAAAAAATTGATATAATTTTGGAAAAAAATACTAATACTAAAAGTAAAAAAATCAAAAAAAAAGAAAAGATTTTAACCTTTTTTTTTGGTGTTCCCATTTTTACCAGCTTATTGAGTGTTTTTATAATTTTATTTCATTTCATTTTATAAATAAGGCCATCCAAAATTTTTTTTTTATCAGTACTTTAACCTATTTTTTGGTGAAATTTCTGGTTATATAAATTAAAAAAATAATTCTTTAAAAGTTAAAAAAAGAAAAGAGTGTATTTAGCTTATGTTTTTATTAGAATAAATTACAAATACCCCTTCATTAAAAAAATTTCCTCAATTAATCTAACAAAAAAAGAATAAAATTATCCAAATACCCACTATTGCCAAAATGAAAATTATCATAATACTCTCATTTTCATCCACTCACCACTAATGATTGGTTTGGGGTGTCCTAAAAAAGTACACTTTTTGTCTTTTTGGACTAAAAAAGTAAAGAAAAAAATATGGAGGTTTAGGTTAACTTTTTGACTTTTTATGAAAATGTGTGCAATATAATATTATTACACAGGGTAAAATGTCTCTTTTACCCTTCCCCCACTGACACAACCAGCGGAACACGTGTCGCGTGTTTGGGATTCTTGCTCGTGCACCAACACTGTGCAACGCTACTCTGACAAAATTCAAATTTTTTTATTCAGCAGATAGCACTGTGCAACGGTCTAATGTCCATATTCATTACCTTTTATCTTCAGTTCCTTTCTTGTTACCATTAATTTTTTATTTCTTTTATAGTCATTTTTTTTCCTTTTAACATTGTTGTGTTTTTTTTTTATTTTCCCTTTTGAAAGAAATTATTTTTTTAATACCATTATTATTATTTTTTTGCACAAGCACGAAAACAAATATTTTTTTCCTTTTTTAAAGATTTTTATTATTTTTTGTATTCATTTTCTTTTGTTTCCATTCTTTTTTTTTAACATAATTTTTTTTAGATTTCTGTCAGTATTCTTCTCATTTTAACATTTTTTATTTTTTTATTTTTTTCCTTTTAACATTATTAAATTTTTATTCTTTTCCTTTTAACATTATTAAATTTTTTTTTTTTTCGTTTTTTTATTCAATATTTTGTTTCCATTCTGTTCGTTTTAATTCGGGGGATTTGGTGATAGCCCCCTCACTATCTAATTTGTCTTTTAAAAGGACAAGAATTATATAAGTACTTTCAAAACCTCCTGATATTTTAAAACTTGTTTCTTTTACCATATTACCCTCATAAAATTTTACTCTGTATGAAAGTAAAATTTTACTTTGTATGAAAGTAAACTTTTACTCCGTAAGAAAGTAAAATTTTACTCTGTATAAAAGTAAAATTTTACACTCTAAAACTAAAAGTAAAATTTTACTCTGTATAAAAGTAAAATTTTACTCTGAATAAGAGTAAAATTTTGCACTCTGAAACTAAAAGTAAAATTTTATTCTGTATAAAAGTAAAATTTTACTCTGTATAAAAGTAAAATTTTACTCTGAAAAACAAGTAAACTGTGAGACTCTGAAGGTAAAAGTAAAATTTTACTCTGTATAAAAGTAAAATTTTACTCTGATTCTGTCAAATGAAAAAAACAGAGCAATAGAACCAGAGTAAAATTTTACTCTGGTTAAATACATAATCCGTGTTAATCAACCTATTTACTACCTCTAATTATACAGCTAACAATCAGTGTGATTAACATGACTACAAAAGTCCATATTCTTTAGGAGAACAAAAAGAATCTAAGTGGACTTGCGAAAGTAAGAATTCACGTGTCACAATTTATTAGCCAATGGCCAGTTTCATTTCAATCTTATTTTCCTCTTTTTATTTATTTATTTTATTTTATTTTCAAAAATTTCCCAAATAAAAAAACAAAAATCGGCATTCTTAACAAAGAGAAGAAGAAACTAGCTTTCACAGAGAGAGAGAGAGAGAGAGAGAGAGAGAACAAGAGAGAGAATATAAATTATTAAAGAAAGAGGGGAAAGAGAGAGAGAGAGAGAGAGAGAGAGAGAGAGTCATGTGGTTTAAGGACTCTTCGATCTGATTTTGATTTCTTAAGTTTGTACAGCAAAATTGTTTTAGTTTGATTTTGGATTTTGGGCTTGATCTACTCGAATCGAATCGGTGCCTCTTTGGATTTCGTTGTGATCTTGCCGGAAAAGTGCACCGTTGATCAGATTCTCAGACTCCGATCGTCTCTTCGTACCGCTCGGCCTGCTCGGCCAGCTTCGCCATGTACACGTTCTCCTTACGTGCCGATGCTGCCACCGCCATGGTTGAATCAGATCTCTCTTTCTCTCTCTCCCTTTCTCTGTGAGATGTCTCTGAGATCTGCGATTTTGAAATTTGAATTGGAAAATAGAGTTTAGAGAGAGACACGGACTGGTTTCGAGCAGAGTTGTGAAATCAAAAATTTAGGGTTTCATGGAAGACAGTCTCTGCAAGGGTTGTGCGAAAACTGAGAGAGAGAGAGGACGACGAAGGTGGAGGGGTATAATAGTCTGATAAAATATTTAAATAATAAATTTTGTCATTTATGCAAGATTTGATAATTATGAGGGGGTTTAGAAAGTATAATTTTTTTCTTAGTCCTTTTAACAATGAAAGGAAGGTAAAGGGGGTTTATAGCCAAATTTCCCTTTTAATTCTGGTTTTTTTCTTTTCCTTTTTTAGTCAATAATTTTTTTTATTCTTTTCCTTTTTTTATTTTCCTTTTAACATTTTCATTTTATTTTGTACTCTTTTAACATTATTAAATTTTTATTCTTTTCCTTTTAACATTATTAAATTTTTTTTTCTTTTCGTTTTTTTATTCAATATTTTGTTTCCATTCTGTTCGTTTTAATTCGGGGGATTTGGTGATAGCCCCCTCACTATCTAATTTGTCTTTTAAAAGGACAAGAATTATATAAGTACTTTCAAAACCTCCTGATATTTTAAAACTTGTTTCTTTTACCATATTACCCTCATAAAATTTTACTCTGTATGAAAGTAAAATTTTACTTTGTATGAAAGTAAACTTTTACTCCGTAAGAAAGTAAAATTTTACTCTGTATAAAAGTAAAATTTTACACTCTAAAACTAAAAGTAAAATTTTACTCTGTATAAAAGTAAAATTTTACTCTGAATAAGAGTAAAATTTTGCACTCTGAAACTAAAAGTAAAATTTTATTCTGTATAAAAGTAAAATTTTATTCTGTATAAAAGTAAAATTTTACTCTGAAAAACAAGTAAACTGTGAGACTCTGAAGGTAAAAGTAAAATTTTACTCTGTATAAAAGTAAAATTTTACTCTGGTTCTGTCAAATGAAAAAAACAGAGCAATAGAACCAGAGTAAAATTTTACTCTGGTTAAATACATAATCCGTGTTAATCAACCTATTTACTACCTCTAATTATACAGCTAACAATCAGTGTGATTAACATGACTACAAAAGTCCATATTCTTTAGGAGAACAAAAAGAATCTAAGTGGACTTGCGAAAGTAAGAATTCACGTGTCACAATTTATTAGCCAATGGCCAGTTTCATTTCAATCTTATTTTCCTCTTTTTATTTATTTATTTTATTTTATTTTCAAAAATTTCCCAAATAAAAAAACAAAAATCGGCATTCTTAACAAAGAGAAGAAGAAACTAGCTTTCACAGAGAGAGAGAGAGAGAGAGAGAGAGAGAGAACAAGAGAGAGAATATAAATTATTAAAGAAAGAGGGGAAAGAGAGAGAGAGAGAGAGAGAGAGAGAGAGAGAGTCATGTGGTTTAAGGACTCTTCGATCTGATTTTGATTTCTTAAGTTTGTACAGCAAAATTGTTTTAGTTTGATTTTGGATTTTGGGCTTGATCTACTCGAATCGAATCGGTGCCTCTTTGGATTTCGTTGTGATCTTGCCGGAAAAGTGCACCGTTGATCAGATTCTCAGACTCCGATCGTCTCTTCGTACCGCTCGGCCTGCTCGGCCAGCTTCGCCATGTACACGTTCTCCTTACGTGCCGATGCTGCCACCGCCATGGTTGAATCAGATCTCTCTTTCTCTCTCTCCCTTTCTCTGTGAGATGTCTCTGAGATCTGCGATTTTGAAATTTGAATTGGAAAATAGAGTTTAGAGAGAGACACGGACTGGTTTCGAGCAGAGTTGTGAAATCAAAAATTTAGGGTTTCATGGAAGACAGTCTCTGCAAGGGTTGTGCGAAAACTGAGAGAGAGAGAGGACGACGAAGGTGGAGGGGTATAATAGTCTGATAAAATATTTAAATAATAAATTTTGTCATTTATGCAAGATTTGATAATTATGAGGGGGTTTAGAAAGTATAATTTTTTTCTTAGTCCTTTTAACAATGAAAGGAAGGTAAAGGGGGTTTATAGCCAAATTTCCCTTTTAATTCTGGTTTTTTTCTTTTCCTTTTTTAGTCAATAATTTTTTTTATTCTTTTCCTTTTTTTATTTTCCTTTTAACATTTTCATTTTATTTTGTACTCTTTTAACATTATTAATTTTGGTTTATTGTTTTCTTTTTTTTTTGTCATTTTTTGGTATTCTTTTCATTTGTCGTGGAATTTTTTCTTTTTCCGTTGTTTTCCTCTTTGTATTCATTATTTTTTTTTTCCAAGCAGAGGTTGCAATTGTTCCATTATTGTCCGAAAATTGGAAACAAGTGGAACTGGTCTGTTCTGTATTTTTGAGAATGCATATCATAATTCCGTAAATAAAAAAAGATAAACCACGTACATGGCCAGTCATGCAAATTTCCTTTTTTTTTTTTTTTTTGTTTTTTTTTTTTACCAATGGCTATAAATTATTTTTTGGCATACCCAGGTTGAGAACCAATTATTATCAAATATATTGCAAAAACTTCTCCCATGTTTGTAGAAGTTAATTACTGGACATACTTCCTTTAAAAATGCACTACTATGAAAATGTCTACGCTCCGAAACACATGAGACTATTAAAACCAAACGTGTTTACAAATATGAATCTCAGTTACTGATATGGTCAACCTTCAATCCATATTCTTGTATTTCCGATTCGCCCCTACCGGTGTGCTTGCCGTACCAGTGCGTTAGTAATGTTCACCCTTACCGCGGCCATTGCAGGGTCCGAGTCCTCTTCCTCCATCACATCAGCAACCCGTGTGTATTCGTCGTGGTCGGGCATTTGGGGGGCCACGTAATCCTCACGGTTTGGGATACGCATCATGACCTCATCAAGTTCACTATGTCGGCGTATGAAGTTATGTAACGCCATCGATGCACATACAAACGTAACTTGATGAGAAAAACTTAACTTCTGCATATTCCGCAATGCCCCCCACCTAGCCTTCCAGGCACCGAATGTCCGCTCAATACAACTACGCAGTGACGAATGTGCCTTGTTGAACATTTCGTACTGATTCTGCGGTGGTCGATTTCGATGGGCATTTTGGTGATACCTATACCCCTTGTAGGGGGCTAGGTACCCTGTTTTGTTGCTGTAACCGCTATCCACCAAATAGTATTTTCCTGCAAAATTTGGTTCATTTCATTTTCAATTTGACAGTATTCTGTACCACTTAAATTATTCTTCAATTAACTTGCATTGGTTCATAATTTTTTTTTTTAATAACTAATTCTTTTGTTGAATAATTTCTCCATTTGTAAATTAATTTTATCCCAATTTTGTTTTCATACACTCATTCTCCCAATTCCTTTTGTTCTCAAAAATTATATTCCCAATTACAGCATTGTTTGCGAATTATAAGAATTTTTTTAATGACATTTACATTTTCATTATAAAAATTGCTGTCATCCCAATTTTGTTTTTAATTATAATTTCATTGTGAATTTCTTTTGTTCTGAACAACTATAATTCCAATTACGCAAACATATTTCTAATTACTTTCTAATTCATTAACAACATTTCTGTTTTGAGTACTTTTGAAAGAAATTGTAAATAATAAATTATCACATCTCATTTTCATTTTCACATTCTTATGTACCAGTTCATTATTTTAGAAAACTTTTCGTTTGCATTTGTTTCATTTTCTATAGTTGTTTGCAAATATTTTCATTAACATGGGAAATAAACTACATTACACAACTGCGTTTGTTGTCAATATAAAAAAAAGACAATAATTTAACTATGTTGTTGCCAACAAAATACTTTATTGAAATTTTTTATATTTATACTTTGCACGTATTCATATTTCGGTTTAATATTTTGTACCTGGTGCGGGGTGCGGGAAGCGATGTTTTTCTTCGGTTGTCACGTAGTGCAAAACCCGGCTGTCGTGCATGCTCCCATCCCAACCGGCAGAGACAAATGTGAAGCACAAATCAAAGTCGCATACAACAATTATATTCTGTGTCGGCACGTCTTTCCGGCCATAGTATGATGTGGCGTACTCCTGCGAGACATAAGCCATCACGTGCGTCCCATCCAATGCACCGATGCAGTCCTACGCAACGCACCAAAAAATATCTAAGTTGGAAATGTACGTACTCAACATGCGCGATATATTCACTAGTTTGCACAAAAAATGTAAGCTCTCCATGGTTAGTCCATAGAAGCGCAACATTATTCTGTACTTGGTTTTTGACTTTGAGAAACACCTCTCCCAATAAAAAGACAAACAATTATTAATCTTTCAACTTTATAAAATTATATTGTTCTGTTTTACAAATATGAAAGTTTGTTAGTTGATAATACCATTGCACATCTGTTACTCAAACAGTTTATTCACAAAATATAATACGATCAGGTATATTTATAATTTACCTAATTTGTAACTATTGTTAAACAAAGTTTGAAATGTAAAATATGTAACCATAATATAATAAGGTGAACATTACCATCAAAATTACAACTACTGTGAAGAAAATAAAATAAATATACAAGCTGACTTCAACTCTTTTTGAATAAATTATTTTGGTTCATTTCATTTTTTTTTTGTGTGCTTTAAATAATTTGGTAAAAAATGTAAATTGTCACCTTGAATGGCCGGTACCGCTGCTGTGACTGTAAATGTGGATGGCCCCCTTGTTGTACTTGTTCGGGCGTAAGACTCCTACTATGAACCGATATAAACGGTATCATAACTTGCATTACCTCATGAAAATTGCGTGACAATGTCTCCTTTGAGTGTTGGAACCGTTCTTGCAAATGTTTCCAAGATAGACCCTGCAACGCACAAATAAAAATGGCTACCTTCTCTTCCAGCGAAACGCCATGCTCCCGCTCCGGCAACGTCAATCCGAAACTATGAAGCGCATCGCATAACATCAAGAACACTGGTTGTGACATACTGACATTATCTTCAAATCGACCTTGGTGGCCGTTAAATAACTCATACATCCATAAACGTCCCGAAAGTATTGACGTATTTCGAGGGACTCTGAAATAATTGTTGTAATAATATGTTGCCACACCATTATAGGCTTCTAACAAGTTGTGATCAGTTTCGACCACCATTTCCCTCGCAATTTCATCGATAGCTTCCTGGGCGGGAACGGAAAGTGCAACGCGGTGACTCGGGCCTGCGTCGTTTGCCATTTGTTTTTTGAGTTTGGCGAAAAATGTGAACAACTTCAAAAACTTCAAAGCAAATAAAATAATTGAAGTTGATGGCGAGAGAGGGACAGACAGATGACTACACTGTGAACTCTTGAAGGCAAAAAATAGGCAAGAGGGGAAGAAATAAATAGCCAAGGTTGTGGGGGTCATGTTTACACAAATGCATTGCTTTTTATGTAGGTCCATGACATTGTTGAAATATGTGCCATCACGTTTGATTTATTTTTTTGTGGGAACCAAAAAATATTTTAATAATGTCCATAAAATAAAATTTTGTGCAGCCATGCTAATAAACTGAATAGCTTGCCTAATTAAGAAAAACCTATTTTTCATATTAATTTTTGCCATGATAATAAACTGGACATTTTAATAATATAAAAAAACAGAAACTATCCATCACATACAAGGTACGCACATATTTACTGAAAATGTAATATCACATTCCCATGAGCACAACAGTGTTCACGTGAACTAAAAAGACAACCTGTCATGAAAAAAAGAGGTACATCCATTACCAAAAAATAAAGGACAACCTGCCATGAAAAAACCTGTGGTCTACAAGTGGAATTGGGATCCTCTCCATCAATCCTCTCCTTCACTCTGTCCTTGCAGGGTCTTCGGGCCCACTTTGAGGCCCAATTGTAATAATCCGAACCTGTCATATTTCAAGTTTTATTCAGTATATCATACCTGTTAGGTTTTTATTCTTGGCAACCCCGTTTGACAAAACTCCTTTCAGATGTATTTTTTTTTCGCACTTTTATCTCAGTGAGGCAATGAGTTTATTAGATGCAAATCCAAACCCGAATTGAGCCATACAGAGAAGTTTGTGATGTTAATGCTTTCAAGATTGCCACTTCGCTGATTATTACGGGGGTCGAGCTGCCCGGTCAGCTCGCTGCCGAAGCAAAATGCAAAATTGCATTCAAAATTACATTCAAAATTGCATGTCTGCCATTGGTCGCTCGAGCCAAGAAGTTCTCGCTCGAGCGAAGGTTTGCTCGCTCGATCCAAGGAGTTCTCGCTCGATCCAAGGATTGCATCCATACAAAAACCTGAAAGAGTGTATTCCTCGCTCGAGCCAAGGATCCGTCGCTCGAGCCAAGGCACTAGTAGAAATCATGAAAAATACACTCCTCGCTCGAGCCAGCAAAGATTCGCTCGAGCGAGCCTCAGAATCCGGATTTCTCAAGGAGTTTGTTTTCTTCCCAATCTAGGATTACTTTTGGTTCTCTATAAATACTTGGTTTTCTCCCAAAACTAAGTAATTGATTGAAGTCCTCCAGATCTTCTTTTTGGTTCTTAAAGGTTTATATCTAGGGATATTTTGTTATTTTTTCTTTGATGTTTTATTGAGTATTCAACTCATGGTTTAAAGAGAGTACATCAAAGGTTTGTTTGTTATACACAAAAAGAGAGTTGTTCTTCAGTTGTGGATTCTGAAGAATTCGAGCCTGAAACTTTGGTGGAATCCGGAGTGGCTCATCAGAAAGACAATTCCGTGGTGAAGATGGGGTTGGAAGAGGCACATAAAGGTTGGTTCAATTAGGCATTGTGGATTTGCTAGATAATTGAGAGTATACCTGTGTAATTCCTTTAATTCTTCTTAGTGGATTGTCTTGTGGTTGTTGCCCGTGGTTTTTTTATCACAGTTGGAGGTGTCCAATTGTGGTTTTTCCACGTAAAAATCGTTGTGTCTCTTTCTCTTGATTGTTTGATTGGGATTGTTATATTCTGCTTAAAATTGTTACATAATCACAAATCAACATCTAAGGGGTTTCTAGATTTTTCAATACATGTGAAAAATCAAATTGATCGGATATCTGAAATAATGTGTTCGGAAAACTATTTATTACAAAAAGAGTTTCTAGTTCGTTTTTTCTAAACAAATACTTTCTGATATCCGATCAACTTGAATTTTTACAGGTATGATATACTAAATAAATCTTCAACTATGAACGATTCGGATTATCAAAACTGCGCGTCAAAGTGGGCCCGAAGGCCCTGCAAGGAGGAAGTGAAGGAGAGAATTGATGTAGAGGATCCTTGCTCCTACAATTGTAGCATCTGTCCACAAATGGACAATATTGAAGGAAGTCCACAACAATCTATGGGTAAATCTTTAGGTACTATTTTAGCACCAGTCCATCTTCCTACGCATTACCTTTGTCAGTTCCATTATTGTCCGAAAATGTATGTATATTTTTTACACTTTACATCCATTATTATCATCATTTTTACATTAATGTTAAATTTCTGAACACACCAAATACACTTTAAAAATATAATATTTGTCAATTTTTCTACAAAAAATTTTATTTTTCTTTAAATTATTGTCATTTTCTACAACATATAATACACTTTGAAAATATAATATTTCTTACTTTGCTTTATTTTCTTTATTTTTTTTACTTTGCTTTACCTTTTTTTTAAAATATAATATCTTATTTTTTTTGTTAGTAGGAATTGTTGATTTTTATATGAAACAAATGTTTACAAAATGAACTTATAAATCACACAGATGAAATATGATTTATAAAATATTAAAAAATTCACATGTAATCTAACCAAATTTTAAAAGATTTCAGTGTAATTTATATCAACCCATGACAGGCACAACAAC
Source organism: Camellia japonica (assembly GCA_030407325.1). Lineage (NCBI taxonomy): Eukaryota > Viridiplantae > Streptophyta > Magnoliopsida > Ericales > Theaceae > Camellia > Camellia japonica. The sequence continues at coordinate 168,317,777 of JAPPVO010000036.1, forward strand.
TTTGACACAGCTGCATTCCCTTGTCCTTGGTAGCTGGGTGGGTGAGATTTTAAAGCATTTATATTCTCATTACTTTCTTTCTCCTTTCCCTGGTCTCATTTCCCTGTTCTCATTGGACCCCTGACCGTGACATTATTCTAAATTGGAGCAGATTTGGTAAAAAAATACAGCATCTTGTTACATATAACTAACCTATCACATATTCCAGCAAAAATCAGACATCTCCGTAACAAAGCATATAATATTGGACAGCTGAAATTACAAAACTTGACGAGTTTAGAAAACAAGTGTTCTTGTCAAAATTCAATGCAAAAATCAGATCACCATGCAGACAGAAAATGGATTGGCAGGTTAATCTGAGAGCAGCACCGCAAAATTTTCCCAATCCTGTGTTGTCAATTTGTAAAGTCCTGTATAGTCTTCACAGTTGGGGCAAATGACATCTCTTAAACATGAAGTTAGAATCCTCATTAGCTCTGCATAGCCATGTTCTTTCAGCTGCTATGGTCATGAATGTGTATTCAATACAATTTCAAACCATAACTGCAAACCAACGCATGCATAGACCACAGTTACGAAAAGAAAACGTCCAACACATTTATAAATAACGTGCCTGCTGCATACAAAGTAAAACAACATCCAACACATCACACACAACAGTTCCGTAATTAAAAAAAAGATCCAACAGCCACTGTCAAACATAGGGGAAATAATAAACATAAAACAAACATAGGAGGTAGCAACAATTAAGAAAACTCCATCAGGATATTAATGAAACATGAGCCCTTCCGGTGACTGAGGCCGTCAAAACCAAGGGCCGTGAGTTGGCGCTGATGGGCCACCCATATTCTGGGACTTCTTGATTCGCAGCCAAGTAATGACCTCTGCGTCCGTCGGAAGCTGCAACAGTATTGCCTGATTTGACGGATTGTCCATTAGCGCCATACCGTAAAGGATTAGTGGGTCTTTCCGGTCCAAGCCTTCTAGGGAGTACAACCTTGCCATACACTTGCGAATGCAGTCCGAGGCCGAATCTCCATATTCATGATGCACGCGGACTTCTCATTGTTGTAATTTAACTGAAGACGCAAGGTTTTCCATGCTACTCGCCAAGAGCGATGCTCCGACACTCTGCCCTTTTTTCCGCTGCGAGTGTGTTGTGCGACTGCATTTGCGTTTGCTCCGGCCACTCGTAGGTGTGTCATCATCGTGAATTGGTGTGTCATCTGGGTGAATTGCCGATGCCGCAGCATGTCCACTGACCGGGATGTCCTCAGCATGAATTGCCGATGCCGCAGCATGTACACTGACCGGGATGTCCTCCTCTTGTGCAGAACTGGGGTGGACAGTTTGTCCACGCTGCGCCGATGGCTGGCAAGGGGGCAAACCACTGCTGTCTTCGCAGTCTTCTTCGTCTTCCAGCAACGGATTGTCCTCCGTGGCCACAGGTTCAAACGCTGCCCCTGGTGTCCATACGAATTTCCCGGTTGCAGTTGCACCTTCGTACACCCTTCGCATTAGCTCCATATGCTCCAACGGTTTCGTTTTGAACTTCAATGCATTCTTGTCAATCTGGGGAAAACCAAAACACGCAAACATAATGAAGTGAATCACGGAAGGAGAAACATAACAGCAGCCATGGAATAAATGTGTATGTTACGGGTTACCAGATTGCATGAATATTGAGCAAGTTATTACCACATTCCAGCAAATATTCAGCAATATGTGCAACTCTTAGATAAAATTGGGGAACATAGTATATGTGCATGCATATTCCAGCAAATATTCAGCAATATGTGCATGAATATTCAGCAAGTTGTTACCACATTCCAGCAATATATTCAGCAATATGTGCAACTATTCACCAACAACAATCCATTCAATACGAACATACTTTTTTTTACCTGTATGTAATTCATTCAGAAAAGTAAATGAAGTAAATTAAAGTTGATGGGGACCAATTAAACTTTTCAGATTTTGTTTTAGATCTTGAAGAAATACAGCACAGCTGCCAATAGACGTCAACCTAACCCAACACCCGGTCTCCTCCACAGCATCAATTGTCTTCTTCCAACTCTTTGGTTTGCCCACATCCCAAGACTCTCCCTTTCCTAATCCCATATTTCACAAACCCTATCATCAAACCCAGAAATCATCAAAGGTGTCCAAATTCCCTCCTCCTCCCTCGTTCACCCTCCACAACCCAAGTCACAAGAATTTTTATAACTCTCCCACAGCTGCATAATCTCAATATTTATATAGAGGAAATGATGTAAGAGAAAAGACTTTTTTCAACAAAATGACAATGGTGGAACCCACGTTTTCGTATGCAGAAAAGGAAAATAGTTTTCATTTTCGTATTTCTTTCATTTCCTATCAATTCAACGCAGCGAAGAGCCTTATAGAAAAGAAGACATGTACACAATTTTGGAAAGCTTCAGGTGGCACCAATAACGGAAATACAAATTGAAAGTTAAGATTGTTTGAAGAATTTTTATAAATCTATATTGTAGCATATGAATAATTTTCACGTTGGATGTTACGAAGAAGAATATGGAATTGTTACCTTTTCATAATGGGCCCACCAGTCGTCGAATGCTTGTATCAAACCAGTTCCTTCATTGTAACTTATGCCGGTTGGCCCATGCCTGCTGTCCATCAGGCGTGACCACGACTGCCAATCCTTTTTCAGTGACGCGTACTTGTTTTGCAGTTGCTTCACCTCATGGACCTTATGTGTACGCTCCTCGAAGGCCTTTGCGATAGCCCTGTATCCGTGCATTGTCATTGTATGGAAGCTGCCCTTGAAACCTGAGTCCAACTCTTTCACTACAAGTTGCAAGAACATGCGCACCGTGTCGGAGTCCCAATTTGCTTTGTGAGCTAGTCTGGACTGCGGTTGGGACTGTTTACCACCACGCTTACGCAAATGTCTCGAAGGTGTGGATGGCGATTGTGAGTGCTCCATTGTGGTACTACAATGCAACAGTAATTGTGAAAATGTAAAAAAGCAACATTGTCACATATCGAAAATGGTAAATAACAATATGTACTTCAGAAATTCCCATCCAATATAACTCTGTACGAAATGCAAAATCTATTATCTTTAGAGCATGAACCTAAATTATATCTCGGAATCTATATTTCTGAGAATTGCTTGTCATGTGCTTATTACTCGAGATAATTGGAAAGGAAAACAGTTGTCTCTCCTGTTACTATGATCATTCATGTTTTAAGCAATGTGCACAGTTGTTTCTCCTTTTATGAAATCCACATAAGGTCTGATTCATAAAAGTTGTTGTCATACACAACACGATGCTGGACACACTAATCTCCATTTTGTTTTGTAGATGTTAGAAGATGCCAAAAAAGAAACAGACCTAACAAGTTGCAAGACACATCAAGTGAGAAATTAAAATATCAGAAAAGATCATAATGAAACATATAATAAACCCTTCTACTAAAAAAAAGAAGACATATAACAAATCCTACGAAATAGTGTATTATAGAATTTCTTAATAATAACATGAGATGAATTATATAACATTACTCCATTTCTTTAACAAATCAAGTTAGAGGATTTTGTTAATACCATTATTATGCAAATTTTTTTGACTGAATAAGATAATTTATAAACATGAGAAGAATTATATTATAAGCTGGACAACACAATCTATAAGCTGAACAAGTAACAGTTCACACCAAAAATTTATACTCCACCTACAACATCTATCAGGTGAACAACTAACACTTAAGACCAATAATAAATTCAATTCTAGTCCAGAAAAGGAAATTTTGAACAACTAACAGTCTTACATGAGGGCGGAATTTTTCCACAATATGGTTTGGATGCTACAAAAGTTTAACATCATTGAACAATTAAAGACCTAACAAACTGAAGCAACTATGAAATATCCAAACCGAAAATTGTGAACATTACAAGCATAGAAGCCCAACATTACCAGGGGAAAAGAAACAAGAAATTTATAGTCAAAATGTAAAATATTTTGTCAATGGGTATCTGAGAAAACAAAAGCTTTACAGAAGAAAAAATCCCCAATACTATCACACACCCAGACAGAAAATATCTACAAATTTTTTGTAGGGCTGTGTGGGTCATCTTCACCGACGAAAAAGAGAGAGACCCAGAAGGGTAAAAATCGAACCACGCATATTGTATGATAGAGGGGTTAGGTTATGGGGCAGCCATTAAAGACAAAGGAAAGTGGAGGAATAGAGGAGAGAGTGATGAAGAGAGTAAGAAAAGAAAAGGTTGGAAAGTGGAAGTGTGAGAATGGAGAGAGTACAGGGCGATTCAGGAAAAGTCATTGATTTTCTTCGCAACTACCAAATCGCCGAAAATGGGGAAATGTACAGATTTGGTTCACATGCCCAAAATCAGTGGCGTGGATGAGATGTTACCTTCTTCTTTGGGGGATACGCGCCGAAGTAGTGTAGATCTGGTCGGCGGTGGTGCAGATCTGGACGAGGGATGGTGAACACTGTCGGTTACAGTTTTCAGGTGATCGCGTCGAGGTCTGCCTTTGGCACGGCTGGCGCGGTGGTGCAAGGTGAAGGGTGTGACGGATCTCGGCCGGGGGCGGTGTGTCTTCGACGGACTAGACTTGTTCAACCGACTGAGGGATTTGTGAGGTTGGAGAAGGAAAGGGATTTTCTGATCGCGTATAGAGTGATATATTCCACTCCCAGATGCAATTTCAAAAAGGAAGGGCAGCAATGTAATTTTACCCTCTGCAGAGTCAGTGAGGGTTTTGCCGCCCAAACTTCCAAAATAAGATAACTTTTTGGCTTTTTTGATAACTTTTTGACTTTTTATCTTATTCAGCAGATGCCAAACCAGCCCTAAATCTCTCTCTATACCATTATAATATTTTCTAACAATACACCAAATGTTTGTAGATAATAATGATGGTGGCGCTAGGATGACAACGGGGTGGATATTGGTTAAAGGAAGCCTACCCCACCCTCATTTAGTGGGTGATTGAGAATTGCTATTTTAATAGATTATTATAGTTTTTGGTTATTTTAAGAGGCTAAATTTTTTGTATTTGGGAAGATAATTAGATTTTTTTATAGTTAGATGTGATGTTTGTGAGAGAAAAAATGAAATAATTATGATTTTGATGTGATATTTTATCTTATTAACTATTTTAATTTATTTTGTTTTTTAATATTATTTTAGCCAAAAACTAAAAAATTTCTTCCCAAACACCCCTTAGGGAACATGATCCCATATCTGATTGGCCTCTCCCCCACCCCTACTTAGTATAATCTCACACTTGACCCTACCTATCCAATTTTACTTTGCAACTCATATTTTAAGTATTAAATTTTAATAATGTGATTAACTTTATTGGTGTTGTTCGGTGTTGATCTTAGGCCTTATTTGGCATTTGACTAAAAAAGTTAAAAAATCAGTATAAATTGTCATATCAGTCTCTCTACTTTTCTACACTTCTTTTTTTTTTTTGTAAAAAAAATAAATTAATTAAAAAGTTAACTAAAATAGTCAATTTCCAAACAAGACCTTAGTGGAAATTGTAGAATAAATAGAGAGAGAAGAAGTGTGATGTTAAGAAAAACATAAAATAGAAAGAAAAAAAATATTAAAGATAATTTTATATCATTAAAAAACAATAAAATTATGTCAAAAATTTGTTTAATAATACACATAATTGGGTCGGTATGGGGTGGCGTGGAATTATCCTCTTTCATACTTGGCCCGAACCTTATAAAATCTTTTATTCTCATTTCCAAACTCGACCTTACCCTATTAAGAAACCTTCCAAAACCCATTTTATTAGGATTAAAGAGAGTCAATGTCACGACCCAAACTCGCCCCTATAGGTTTAGTGTCGTAACCGGGTAGTAATCCGCGATCACTAAAAGCCTAATTGTGCAAATTAAATAAACAGGGCTAACGGAAGCTAATATAGAAGAAAAATAAACTGTTCAACGAGCTATGAAAATTTATATGAGACAAAATAACTTATGTCATATATACATATATACATCAAGTCATAACAAGTTTGTCAAAACGCAACAAAAAGGAAAGTACATGTAAGCAAAGTGAAACTGTGCATAACATAAGAGCGACTGCCCAAAAGGGTGATCATCAGCCACCCCCAAAAGTCTCGACAGATGGAAACCTCGCGGTGAGGCACGACAGGTAGCTTGACAAAACCGAGGCAAGGTCGTCGCCACTACGTGCCCTCCTGAACTGGATCACCTACATAATATATAACAAAACGTAAGTTAGAGCTCAGTGAATAACAGCTGTGTAAAGGGGTTCTGAATGATGATCGTAATATAAGGCAAATCACATACTGAGCAGATTCTTATCTCATACAGAAAGCATAAAAGTTATACGTGGTACATCTCAAAGCAACTAATACAAGCGGTCTAGAAGACCAAACAGGCGGTCATGAAGACCGGTAATCAGATATGATGGCCATCGCTAGTAAACAGGAGTTCCAGGAATTAAAACTGACAGAGATCTCTGTAATCATGTAAACAAGTGCTAAGGATGCCACAATATATAGTGTAAGAAAAATAAGATCATCATTCATAAACATAAGAAAAAGCACGTCAAAATAGAGCATAATATAAAGCAGAAAAGAGATACTTTAAGTTAAACTTATCTTTACAACAGTGTTACTCACAGTTGGCTCTGCAAATTACGTGTCTGGGACGTGGTGCTTGACCTACATAGACAAATACAAGCATAGCACACTTAATCGGTTGCAACCAACTAATTGTTTCCATAGTTTAATGATTGGTTGCTCTAATTGTCCTTTACGCTTTTTAGATGCTTGTGTAATGCAAAAGAATGTCAACTACATATGAAAACCATGCTAACGGAGGCCCGAAAGAGGGATAAATGTAGCAGAAAAATGAAATCGGGCCAGCTAAATCGCCGCACGTGCAGAGCCCCTTGGCCGCACGTGCGGGACTCTTACTGCACGTGCGCCAGAACGTGTGATTATTTCATAATGCACTCATCTTTTCCCCTATTTTCCGCACGTGCAGGCCTCCCCGCTGTACGTACGCCACAACTTCCCGCATATACGGTCCTCCCAACCATATGTACGGTTCTGGGTGTTCAGAACTAAAAATTCTGCTATGTTTTTGAGCTTCAAACCTCCAAAAATCAAACCCAAGTTTAACAATCAAGGCTCAATTTTTACAAAAACACATTGCATGGGTAAATTTTATCTTCAAGCTAAGATCATACTTCTAAAACAAAACTCATAGCCCAAACACAAGATCAAAACTTGAAGTTGAGAAGGTTTATCAAGAAAACTCCATGAAAAGTTACTTCCTCAAGCTCAAAACCCAAGCTAGACAAGAAATGAAACATGCAAATGTCATGTATCTCTGATATTTTCTTTCATAGCTTCAAATTGTGTTCCAATGGAGATTTATCCCAAACCTTTTACTTAGAACCCTCACTTAAGCATAAATCTAACTCAATTATAAAGGATTATAAGTGTGATACTTCAAGTTTAGGAGATTGGGTGGGAATTCTTACCTTATTTGTTGATTTGGTGAAGTTTGCTTCAAGCTCTCTTCTTCTTCTTCCCTTTCTTTCTAGAACTCTCTCTCTCTCTCTCTTCCCTATTTGAGTTCAGCATATATATAAATTATCTAATTTACTTAACTCAGATTAATTAAATTAGAATCATGTCAATTAAATTATTTCTTAATGTTACCTAAGTTAGCTGAACCCTACTTTATCTGATTAAGGTGAATTAGGCTTTACCCCCCTAGTCCATCATTTAATTTGTAACCTTACACTTTAACAAATTAGACAGGTCTTTTTCATAAATTAACGTATCTGTCAAGCAAAACATAGTGCAAATGGCATATCACTTATAATTAGCTCACACATAGGAGCATATAAGACAGGAAAGTCACATGTAGGCACACAAATAAAATAAGCCACATAAGTAACTGTTAATTATGAAAGCCGGTGTTACAGTCTCTCCCCTTTAAGACATTTTGTCCTCCAAACTCAATTACCTTCTTTTGTGAGAAGTGTGGGGTCTAATGGGAAAAGTTCGGGGTATTTCTCTTGCATATCCGTTTCTCTTTCCCAAGTTACATACAAGCCACTATGGTTTTGCCAGTCTACCTTTATCAACAGGATTTCCTTATTCCTTAACTTCTTGATACAACACCTAACAATTCGAATAGGTCGTTCTTCATACGTATAGTTATCATTCACAAGTATCTGAGCAGATTCAATAACCTGCTGAGGGTCTAGAAAGGATTCTCTTAACATGGAAACATGGAAACATTATGCATGTATCCCATATGCGAAAGTAGGGCTACCCAATACGCCACTGGATTAAGTTTTTCAATGATCTCATACGGTCCGATGTATTGAGGTGCTAACTTACCCTTGGCTCCAAAACGAGTGTGTTCCGTCATTGGCGTAACTTTGATAAAAACATGGTTGCTTACCTTATATTCTCTTTCCCATCTACGTACATCAGTATAGCTCTTTTGTCGACTTTGTGCTGTTTTCAACCATTGTTGAATCAATTTCACTTTCTCAGTGGTTTCTTGCACAAGTTCAGGTCCCAATAACGATCTATCTCCAACCTTAACCCAACAAATCGGCAATCGACATTTTCTTCCATATAAAGCCTCGTATGGTGCCATGCCAATGCTTGAATGATACCTATTGTTATATGCAAATTCAACCAAAGGCAAATATGTTTCCCAATTCCCTTGAAAATCCAGTACACACAAACGTAACATATCTTCTAATGTCTGTATCATCCTTTCTGATTGACCATCTGTCTATAGATGATAGGCACTGCTCAACCTCAAGTTAGTTCCCAATGACTTTTGTAGACTCTACCAAAATCTCGAAGTGAACTTTGGGTCTTTATCAGATACAATCGATACAGGCACCCTATGCAACTTTATAATTTCATTCATATACAGAGTAGCCAATTTATCCACATTATATGTTGCTTTAACAAGTAAGAAATGAGCAGATTTTGTCAATCGGCCAACAATTACCCAAATAGAATCCATACCTCTACTGGAACGAGACAATCCAACCATGAAATCCATTGCGATATGTTCCCATTTCCACTCCGGTATGGTAATGGTTGAAGTAATCCTGTGGGTCATTGATGTTCTGCCTTAACTTGCTGAAATTGCAAACATCTGGACACAAATTTCGTGGTTTCTCTTTTCATTCCCGGCCACCAAAAATTCTTCTTTAGGTCTTGATACATTTTGTGTTTCCCGAATGGATAGAGAATTTGGAACTGTGGGCTTCTTGAATAAGTTGTTTCTTCAAATCACCGTCGTTTGGTACACATAACCGTTCCTGAAATTTGAGTATGTCATTCTCAAAATTAAACCCTGGTTTAGGTTTGGAATCCCGTTCATCCACTATTTTCTTTAGGAACTCATCTTGCAATTATTTTCTTTTGATCTTTTCAAAAATTGCCAGTTCATGTAGTACTGTCATCTGTTTGGTGAGCAAGGAAGCTAAGGTTCCCATTGATTTCTGACTGAGAGCATCGGCCACCGTGTTAGCTTTTCTCAAATGGTACAAAATTTGCAAATCATAATCTTTAATTAACTCTAACCATCTATGCTATCTCATGTTCAGCTCTTTCTGGGTAAAGAAGTATTTAAGACTTTTGTGATTCGTATACACCTCACATGTTGCCCCATACAAATAGTAGCGCCAAATTTTTAATGTAAAAATCACTGCAGCCAGTTCCAGATCATAAGTTGAGTAACTCTTCTCGTGTGGTCTTAACTGACGGGAAGCATAGGCAATTACCTTTCCGTTTTGCATCAACACACATCCCAAGCCTTTATAAGAGGCATCACTGTAAATGGTAAAGCCATCTGTGCCGGAAGGTAAAGTGAGAATTGGTGTTGTCACAAGTCTTGTCTTCAATTCTTGAAAAGTTGCCTTTCTCTGTTCAGTCCATTCAAATGGTACTCCCTTTTGGGTCAACTGAGTAAGTGGCAAGGCAATTTTTGAGAAGTCTTTCATAAATCTGCGATAATACCGGTTAAACCCAAGAAACTGCGGACTTCTGTAACGTTTGTCAGTCTAGGCCAATTCACATCTGCCTCTATCTTTTGTGGATCAACAGAAATGCCATCTTTTGTTACCATGTGTCCTAGAAACATCACACTATCCAGCCAAAATTCACATTTCGACAATTTCGCATACAATTTCTTCTCCCTCAATGTTTGGAGAGCAAGTCTCAAGTGGTGTTCATGTTCCTCTTTGCTTTTGGAATAAATTAGAATGTCATTGATAAAAACAACAATGAACTCATCAAGGAACGACTTGAAGACTCTGTTCATTAAATCCATAAAAACAGTCGGTGCATTAGTAACCCCAAAAGGCATAACAAGGAATTCATAATAATCATATCTTGTTCGAAAAATAGTCTTCTCCACATCTTCAGCTTTAACTTTTAGCTGGTGATACCCAGATCGTAAGTCAATTTTAGAAAATACCTATGCCTCTTGTAGTTGGTCAAACAGATCATTAATGCGTGACAACGGGTACTTATTCTTTATTGTTACCTTGTTTAACTCTCGATAATTAATGCAAAGCCTTAGGGTTCCATCATTCTTTTTGACAAATAACACTGGAGCGCCCCACGGGGACGTACTAGACCTAATAAATTTCTTCTCTAGCAACTCTTGTAATTGAATTTTCAGCTCTTTTAGTTCAGCAGTCGACATCCGGTATGGGGTTTTAGAGATTGGTTGTGTACCCGGTAATATCTCAATAATGAACTCAATTTCTCTATCAACTAAATTCCCTAGCAAATCATCAGGAAAAACATCTAGAAAATCTTTAACTACCGGAATGTTATCTATATTAGGTTTAGTAACCATTGGCACTGTTAGCACAGAACATAGAAATCCTCTACAGCCTTTAGTAATCAACTTGTTCGCTTTCATGGAAGATATTAAATATGGGGGAGGTACAACACCAACGCCATGAAATATAAATTTCGGTAATTCAGATAAGCGAAACACAACTTGTTTAGTCACACAGTCAATAGTAGCACAATACCTCGATAACCAGTCCATTCCCAGAATTACGTCAAAATGCATGATATTTAAAGGCAATAGATCAACATATAAAGTCATATCTCCAACATTATATCACTTGCAGGATACACATATGCACAAGTCATAGACTCCCTAGTTAGAGAAGATACAGCTAAAAAATGAGGCATTGGTTCCAATTTTCGAGTTAATTTTGAAGCAAAAGCTAGATCCCAAGTCAATCAACACATGCATTCTGAGAACAGATAGGAAGAATACTTGACACAACCATCTCTGTCATATGCACATCATCCGGTACCAATGCAAAAACCCGTCCTTACTTTAGAGTTTCCTCCCCCCGTAGCTATTTTCGAATTTACCCTTGGTGTTAACACTGATGCAGTTGAGCTAGCCTTGGACTGGCTTGTGTTTTGGGACACTAAAGGGCAATCCTTGATCATATGACCTATTTTTCCGCACCGAAAACATGCGCCATAAATTCTGCGACATACCCCTTTATGTCTTTTCCCACGCTCTGGGCAGCTGGTTGTATCATTCCCTTAGCTTGAGCTAGTAGATGATCCCGTATTTTGTCTCTTGTTCAATAGAGTGTTGAAGTTGTTCCGGTCCTTCTTGAAATTGGATCTCGGTCTCTTACCCTTCCATTCAATCATCGGTGCCTTTGTTTGTCTTAGTGCAGCAACATTCGCCTCAGCCATAATGGCTTTATCCAAGACATCAACATATTTTTCTAACTTGAGTACGTTAATTCGATCAAGAACTTCAACATCCAATCCGCCTTCAAACTTTCTAGCATTTTTGTAATCGGTATCTACCATATGTGGTGCATACTGCGCAAGCTCAGTAAATTTGGCTTCATACTTCGCTACCGACACAGTGCCTTGCTTCAGCTGTTCAAATTCCGTTACTTTCCGATCCCTCACACACTATGGAAAATATTTTTCATAAAAGGCCTCTTTAAATTGTGCCCAAGTTATGGTAGCTTGCTGATCACGAATGAGCATCTACCACATTTTTGCTTCCTCTTGCAAAGTGAAAGTTGCTAGCCGAACCTTTTGCTCTTCGGTACATGGGAATACTTCAAATAACTTTTCAATCTCTAATATCCAGGCTTCAACTTTCAGCGGTTCAAGACCTCCTAGAAAAGTAAGCGATTTCAATTTGTTAGACTTCTGTGTCAAGGTAATAATATCACCATTGTTGGGTGGCTCCACTAGAATTGGTGGCGAATGAGGAGATGGAAATGGCTATCTCGGTTGTTGTTTTAACGCTTCTGTCAATAATTCTACAATTTGCTCTAACCGATCTATTCTTGCATCAGAAGACTCAGACGTCTCTGTAGGTCTTGTCTCCTTCATTGGTCTATATGTAAACAGAGTAATAATAAACATAGGACACACCAAGTTCACACTTGCGTTGATACCACATGGCACATAAAGAACCCACACATACTCACATATGCAAATAAAATGCCCTAATTTCTTTTCTAGGATATCCTATAGCTCAATTGGACATGTGTGTGAGGTATAACTTGTGCTCTGATACTACTCTGCCATAACCCAAACCTGCCTCTATAGGTTTAGTGTCGTAACCGGTCAGTAATCCGCGATTACCAAAGGCCTAACTGTGCAAATTAAATAAACGGCGCTAGCAGAAACTAATATAGAAAAAAAATAAATCGTCCAACGAGCTGTGAAAATTTACAAGAGACAAAATGACTTACGTCATATATATATATATACATCAAGTCATAACAAGTTTGTCAAAACGCAACAAAAAGAAAAGTCGTGTAAGCAAAGTGAAACTGTGCATAACATAAGAGCGACTTCCCAAAAAGGTGATCACCAGCTACCCCCAAAAGCCTCGACAGATGGGAACCTCGCAGTGAGGCACAACAGATAGCTTAACAAAACCGAGGCAAGGTGGTTACTACTACGTCCCCTCCTGAACCGGATCACCTACATAATATATAACAAAACACAAGCTAGAGCTCAGTGAATAACAACTGTGTAAAGGGGTTCTGAATGATGCTCATAATATAAGGCAAATCACATACTGAACAGATTCTTATCTCATACAGAAAGCATAAAAGTTATACATGGTATATCCTAAAGCAACTAATATAGGCGGTCTAGAAGACCGAATAGGCAGTCATGAAGACCGGTAATCAGATATGATGGCCATCGCTAGTAAACAGGAGTTCTAGGAATTGGAACTGATAGAGATCTCTGTAATCACGTAAACAAGTGCCAAGGATGCCACGATATACAGTGTAAGAAAAATAGGATCATCATTCATAAACATAAGAAAAAGAACGTCAGAACAAAGCATAATATAAAGCAGAAAAGAGATACTTTAAGTTAAATATATCTTTACAACAGTGTTATTAACAGTTGGCTTCGCGAATTACGTGGCTAGGACGTGGTGTTTGACCTACACAGACAGATACAAGCATAGCACACTTAATCAGTTGCAACCAATTAATCGTTTCTATAGTTTAATGATTGGTTACTCTAATTGTCCTTTACGCTTTTTAGAAGCTCGTGTAATGCAAAAGAATGTCAACTACATGTGAAAACCATGCTAACGGAGGCCCGAAAGAGGGATAAATGCAGCAGAAAAATGAAATCGGGCCAGCTAAACCGCTGCACGTGCAGAGCCCTTTGGCCGCATGTGCGGGACTCTTACCGCATGTGCGCCGCATGTGCGCCAGAAGGTGCGATTATTTTAGAATGCACTTCTCTCTTTCCTTGTTTTCCGCACGTGTGGGCCTTCCCACCACACGTGCGCTACAACTTCCTGCACGTGCGGTCCTCCCACCCGTATACGCGGTTCTGGGTGTTCAGAACCTAAAATTCTGCTATGTTTTTGAGCTTCAAACCTCCAAAAATCAAACCCAAGTTTAACAAATCAAGGCTCAATTTTTACAAAAACACATTGCATGGGTAAATTTTATCTTTAAACTAAGATCATACTTCTAAAACAAAACTCATAGCCTAAACACAAGACCAAAACTTGAAGTTGAGAAGGTTATAAGAAAACTCCATGAAAAATTACTTCCTCAAGCTCAAAACCCAAGCTAGACAAAAAATGAAAGAATCACGTCCATTAAATTATTTCTTAATGTTACCTAAGTTAGCTGAACCCTGCTTTATTTGATTAAGTTGAATTAGGCTCTATCCACCTAGTCCATCATTTAATTTGTAACCTTACACTTTAACGAATCAGACAGGTCTTTTTCATAAATTAACGTATCTGTCAAGCAAAACATAGTGCAAATGGCATATAACTCATAATTAACTCACACATAGAAGCATATAAGACATGAAAGTCATATGTAGGCACACAAATAAGATAAGCCACAGAAGTAACTGTTAATTTTGAAAAGCGGGTGTTACAGTCAATAACCCATTAGATCAGGGTATTTTGCCGTTCTTAAGTGGTGATGATCGAGAGTGAGAAAGAGTGGTGTAATAGTTAGACAGAGTAGTGTTATTAATTGAGGAAAAATTAAAAATAAGAAAAGTAAGATAAAAAAAAGAAAAAGAAAAATATATTTTCAAGAATTTGAAGTTTGTTGCATGTTAACAATGATTTCAAAAATAAAAAATAAGATAGTCAAACCAAAAAAATTATTGGTCAAAAGCATAATAGTCATGTCATATTTCGAACACATATTATAATTTTTGAAATGTTAAAAGTGTCACATTCACTGCAAACCCAAATATAGTTTAAAAAAGTATGCATTGTTCCTTCTTTTTTTTTTTCTTTTTTATTTATTTATTAACATATGACTATAGCTTTCGATAAAAAGAAAAAAAAACAAAACATATGACTATATCTAATTTAATATGCAAATTTTAAAATTTGAGGTCTAACTTATTATAATAGTCAAAATTTTGGATTATTTTGTAATTTATACTTTACTTTTGCTTTATACGTGCAAATTTCCTAACAAAACAAGGACAAAAATTAGAGTGACAAATTTAAATTTATTAATTTAAAATTAAATAAGTAACAATCTTTGAAGGGAGCTTTTTTAGTAAATCCACTCTCTAAGAATCCTATTCTATCAAACCCATAGTGTTTTGTAATATTCCATTAGGTCTCATTTCATACTAAAAGACTGAAAGACCCTCAAACAAACACGCGCCTATCCTTTGAATCAAATTGCCGTCTCTCTCTTCCCCTCTCTTCTTATAGAAAATCACGTACAGTATCTCTACCATTCCAAAAATCCAAAACCGTATTCCATATCGTCTCAATGCCCAGAAGACTCTCATTGTTGCAGCGTCACATCGTCTCATTATCTTCTTCGTTATCCCTACGCCGTCGGTCGCCGAAATTGTGGAAATCACCATTGTTGAACATCCGTAAGTTCCATCTTTATCAAAATCACCATCGACGACCATTTGTGACAACACAATCGTCAAAATGGGCAAAAAACGTAAGTAATCTAATTATTCTTGTATGTAAACCCTAAATCTCTTCTTCAACAAACAACATTGTGAACTTTCACAAATATCCCCTGTTTCTATTCATGCAATATATGGAACTTCATATTGTTATTGTTTATGTCCTAATCGTTAATCTGAACCCCTCAATCTCAATCTCAATCCCCAATTATATGGGTTTTTTCATCCAAAAACATTACAATTGCCATTATGTTGTGTTTAAATCTGTGAACATTCAAATGGATTGAAAGATGTTGAGCCAATCAAATTATTTCAGATGTTATTGTTGAAAGATGTGAACATTCACATGAAATTGAAAATTATTGGGCAAGCAAATTGTTTCAGTTGTTGTTGTTAAAAGATGTGTACATTCACATGAAATTAAAAATTATTGGGCAAGCAAATTGTTTCAGTTGTTGTTGTTGTTGAAAGATGTAAACATTCACATGGATTGAAAAATGTTGGGCCAATCAGATTATTTCAGATGTTATTGTTGTTGTTGTTGAAAAATGTGAACATTCACATGAATTGAAAAATGTTGGGCCAATCAAATTGTTTCAGATGTTATAGTTGTTGTTGAAAGATGTGAACATTCACATGGATTGAAAATGTTTGGCTAATCAAATTGTTGTTGTTAACCGTAGTGAGCTTTCACATGAAAACAAAGAACCATGGTCCAACTTCCTTGTGTCAGATGTTGTTGTGAACATTCATAACATGTGTAAATTAATTAGAGACTTTGTGAACATTCACCACTGTGTTTAGAGGAAATATATCACTTTTGTTATCGTATGTTTGAAATTGTATTTCAATTTTGAGCTTGTACTATAAAATTGACATTGCATGATTGTAGTCAGTCTGTGCATTGTTAGCCAAATTAGTAATGTAAATGTTCACAACATTCTTTGATCTGTTTGGGTTAACATCCACATGTTCTTAAATGTTGTTCGTAGTTGTATAAACACACATTGATTTTTACACACACACACACTATGCACATTGTGTTTTTGTTGACACAGTGAACATCCATATCCATGGACAGATGTGGATATTCATATCCACGCACACAACTGTGGACATTCACACCCATACACACAACTATGAACATTCACATCTATGCCAATGTTATGAATGTTCACATTTATGCCACTATTCTAATCACATGAGCCTTATCTTAATTTTCTTTTTATACTTTATTTTGCAGATATTGCACAAAAGAAAACCTCAAAGCGAAAAAGAGATGAGTACCATGTCAAAGAAGAAAGCCCACATGCAAATACTAGCAACAATGTTGACATGCGGCGTGTTGACCTACCGTTTGCGTCTTTCCGTTCTTCCACCGTTTCACCGTTATCGAAGCTAGGGGTGGGCGCGGGTCAGTTGCGGCCACGGAACCTCTAATCCGCCATCCGTTCGCCAGATTGGCGGATTTAAGAAAATCAATCCATATCCGTCCGCCAATCCGGCGGATGTGGATTGAGTGGATTGGCGATTTGGCGGATGGATGCGAATCGGTTTGGCGGTTTAAAATTTTATAAATTTTCAACATAATTCAACTTGTGCACTTCCTCAAAAAAAGAAGAAGAAAGTATTACAGTCAATGATTTAAAAAAAATATTACAATCACTGCATACCTCATCCAAAGCAAGAAAGTTTGAAACTTTAGAATATCACAATCACTGCATGCCTCATCCACATACTACAATCACAGCATGCCTCATCTACATAAAGTATTACAATCTGTGGTTCTTAAAATATAAAAACAATTCAAACCACCAAAACAATTAACAGAGCAGTAATAGAGATTGTATGTCTCTGTATTGTTACATCTATATCTGTTTTTGAAAACAAAAACCAACCAGTACATATCATATTTTCTATTTATTATTTTTAGAGATAGATTTAAAAACCAAAAAATATAGATAAATAATACGTTTATTTTTTTCAATTCAAAAAAGATATTAAATTGAAATTTTTTTTTTCAACAGAATATTTAAACTCTTTTTTAATTGAAAACATAAACAGAATATTTAAAAAAACTAAAAACATAAAGTCTTATAAATTATTAGGGGTGCTCGCGGTTTGGCGGTTCGGTTGCGGCCAAAGGAATCTCAAGTCCGCCATCTGTCCGCCAGATTGGCGGATTGGAGAAAATCAATCCGCAACCGTCCGCTCGTCATCATGCATCCGTCCAAAATGCGGCGGATCGGTTCGGTTCAGTCGGTTTTGATGGATCGGTATATCCGCTGCTCACCCCTAATCGAAGCGTTGTTGGCTACTGGAACCATACTCTAACGAAAAAGAAACAACGCTGTGAACATTTGCATATATCGGAGTGTATCAACTCAACATGGAGACCAAATGTAAGCGCTTTTTTTTCTCTTTTTTGTGTAATCAAATTACATTTTTTTTCCTAATGCAAACTTTCTCACATGTTGCCATTGTTATTTTTGGTCCTTGTTGTTCATAATTTTGCTGTTATTTTCCCTCTTTTTTGTTGTTGTTGGTATTGTTGAAATGATGTAAACTCTCAAATTTGTTGTTTTCTTAGAAAACAGAAAATTGTCATTGTTTCGGATATTGTTGTTGTTGGCATGATGTCAACATTCACATAGAGAACATGTCCTGAATAAATTTGTTACATGATTGTGAACATTGTGTCAAGCAAATCCCCAAATAAAAACGTTTCTTTTACTTGTAGTTCGATTTTGATGTGAACCTTGACATTGTGAACATTAATGTTGTTCATATTTGTCCACTTAATATTCACATCACAGTTGTGTACACTGAAAATATGTGGCTTGTGGTTAATGAATGGGTGATGTTGTCATGTTGTTTGGTTGTTTGGTTGTTTATAGCCACTATGAATATTCACATTGGTGCTATTTGCTTATAAATGTGTACATATAATCATTGTCTTATTGTGAATTGTTGTAACTAAATGTTGATGTGAACTTTAACATTCCATTCTATACACATAGACATACCTAATATTATATGAATGTATAAATATTAACATTCGGTGTGACCACTACTATTTGTACCCTAGCAATAATGTGAATATTTACATCTCCAATGATGTGAATGTTCACATTACTATGTTTGTCACCTAAATAGCACTTTGTTACTTTTGCTTATATGAATATCGTTGAATGTGAACATCCACACTGACTAATGATGTGCTGATGTCAATGTACATGCCTACCCTACCAATTCTATTGAAATCAAATTTAATGTTCATATAAACACTCACTATTTGTGCATGCCCATGTAATAGATGTTGTATCTATATTTTGTACAAAAAGGAAGAGGGAGGAGTATCATGTCAAAGAAGAGAGTATGCCTCTAGAGAGCAACACCCATATCGACATACGGCATGCCAATTATCGATCAAACATTACAGGCTTAGTAAAACTAATAAGAAGCACCAAGTTCTCGGATCTTCAGCTAGACTACTTGAGCCAAACTTCGTTGTTCGATAGTTGGGGTTGTCCACCATACACTACCTATACCAGAATACAGTGCTAGTTTTATTTTATTTTATTTTATTTATTTATTTTGTAACTTTCATAACATGCAGTTGAAAACACTTGACAAAATATATACAAATCAATGATATACTTCTCATATACCTATATGTTTTGATGGTATATTTGGTGTTGATGTGTTGCGTGTGCTAAACAATATAAACTGTGAACACTCACATTTGTTTTCTTATGTTGAAGATTGTGTAAATGTTCACATCTTAATTTATGTTCAATAAATGTGAATGTTCAAATTATGTCTTATGTTTACTGTGATTAATTACAGATGTTAATATTCACATTATACATTAATTAGGTGCATGATCATATTAGAATTAACGTGAATCTTCACATTTATTTATTGTATTGGGAATATTCACATCAAACTGTGGTTGACTATAGATGTTAATATTCACATTATACATTAATTAGGTGTACAACCCATGAACAAACATATCATAATTAATGTGAATCTTCACATTTATTTATTGCATTGTGAATATTCACATCATGTTTGTGTCTAAAACAAGATGGTCCTTGAATATTCATATCATAAATATTGCATAATGGTAATGAACACAACAAAAACGTATACACCATTAAATATTATATAAAAGTGCAAATATTAACATTAATTGACAATACATATAACAAAATTCTAGTACAAAAAACTAGAAATCTAGAAACAAAAAAAAAAAAACCCATAAAATCTCAAACTCTCAAAAAATAAAAAAAACCATCACCCACATTCTCATCTTTATCATCTTCATCATTATCACTACCCATGCAATTCCAACATTACACCAGTCCAATAACAACCTCGCATGTTGAA
Organism: Camellia japonica; assembly: GCA_030407325.1. NCBI lineage: Eukaryota > Viridiplantae > Streptophyta > Magnoliopsida > Ericales > Theaceae > Camellia > Camellia japonica. Next base: position 168,337,681 of record JAPPVO010000036.1, read on the forward strand.
CCCCTATTGATTTGGCAAGCAAGAACATACTTTGAAACTCATCATCACTGTCCAAATTACACCTATTAATCACAAGTAACCGATAGAACAATGAAACACAATCAGTAGATAACTCGCTCCATTTTTCACACACACACTCCGTGAAACGTGAATAAGACAGCGCTCGCACCACATTTATTATAGTAGTACTACACCCATACGAGCACACCAACAACATAAATGTATCCATCTACTGCAAAAATACAAAAACAAGGAAGTGAATAACTACATTATAGCCAATGATATGTGAACATTTACATTGTTCATATAATCTGAATTATCTAACCAAACAAAGATGAAACAGAACAAGGAAGTGAATATTTACATCATTTTTGTATCTAAATAAACATTGTGGCTTGTGATTATATGATTGAATACAATGGTTTGATGTGAACTTTAACATTTTGCATAGTGGTAATGAACGCAGTGAAAATATATACACTATTCAATATTATATGGATGTGTGAATATTCACACTGATTGATAAAACAAATGACAAATTTCCATTACAGATAATGTGAATATTAACATTGATTAATGATGTGATGAGGTTAACAAAAAATCAAAATAACTGTATATGCAACTTTTCACCAATGATCCACCACAATCAATTTGTTCAAACAACTGTATATGCATCTCTGTCAAATATTCAAAACTCAAACAACAAAAATATACATGCATTACTAGTAAAAAATCAGAACCTCATTCATCAAACATACACTTGCATTACCCATGTATTCTAGAAAATGCACATGAATTAAAAACAGAGCATGCAATCCTTTACATAAATAAACATGCATTCATAAACTAAATGATACTAACCTTGAAAAAGAAATTCTGTAATCGTTCTCCACCTTCGATCAACGACTGATCTCTAACAATTACATAACAAACCAAAGCACACATAAACACCAAACTACGAAAACGAACACGCCTATGGACAGAAATCCATCGTCTTCGTCTTTTCTCCCACGATACAGAAACCCATCGTCGTCTTCTCTCCACTGCACTGAAACCCTACCACAATGAAACCCTACCATAAACGATCGACATTGATTAACTGAATCAGAATCATCAACGTGAATAACGCTGACAAACAAAACAGAAACGTGTATTTCCTTTTTTTCTGTATGTTATGTATCAACATAATATATAAGGGTATAATAGTCCAAAAAAAGTATAAAATTAGGAAAAAACGACTTCATGGAATAAAAGTCTAAACATATAGGACTAATTAGATTATAAATTTCCTTTATGGACTTATTGGGTTAGAACATCCCTAAATGAGATTTATCAATAAAAAACCCATCTTTGAATTATGAGGGATCAAAATTTACTTTTAGGAGTCAATAAACTAATGTCCCATTGGGATTACTCCGAATGAAAGTGGAATACAATTAAATGCTCATTAGTATCTTTATGAAATAGTAATTTATTTATGGGTCATGCTGCCCTCCAATCTGTGATTAGACTGGAGGGTACTGTTAGGTTTTTGGGAGTTCACCACGTGTCCTGTTTCGATAATTTGAACCATTAATATGTAGAACTTGTCGAGTACTATATTCCTAAAAAAATCATATTGATTGGATATCGATTGCTATGTGATAAAATCAGTTTTGTATAAAAAAATTGACTGTGAAAAAATAAACGGTTGACAGAAATCTGATTTGATTATATAGTTATCAATATCCGATCAATATGATTTTTTACAAGCATATAGTACTCGACAAATTCTACACATTGAACGATTCAGGTTATCGAAACATGACCTGTGGTAGGCCTTCACGAGCCCAATAGCACCCTCCAGTCCGATCACGGATTGGAGGAAAACCAGACCCTTTATTTATAATGGTAAATAATAATTATATTTATAATGTGTTTTGCATAATTTTTTAGTGAATAAAATAGAAAAATAATTTCATTTTACGTACAATAAACTGAATAGTAAGGGTTCGTTTGGGATGTGAGTTGGCTTTTTACCTTTTTGACTATTTTAGCTTGGGGTTAAAAAGCCTCATTTTGGATGGGCTTTTTAGTTTTTTTGATATTTGTGAAAGAAAAAAATGCAATGATTATGAGTTAGATGTGATATTTTGTATTATTGGGCTAAAAAACCTATTTTATTTTTTTGTGACTATTTTGGTCAAAAGCCTGGGGCTTTTTCTTCCCAAACGAGTCCTAAAATATATAATAAAGGGCATTCCGTCTATAAATCCAATTCTGAATTTTCTTTATGCGAAGATCCACTTTCTAAAATAATTTGCCCATAAAGATAAGCTCGTGTAAAATGACCAAACTACTCATATATATATATATATATATATTGTTTCCGAACTTTAACCTCCCTATCACGGCTCGTCTCTCTCTCACTCTCCCTCTCTGCGCTGTGAATGATTTCAATAACGCTGTGTTTGGTTAGGGGATTCGGAGAAGGATTTGGAAAGGGAAAAGAAAAATGTGTGTGAAACTAGGTAAAATATAAGTATGTTTTATTCACATTTCACCTAACAACCTAAGTAATCTTTGCGACTCCAAAGACCTCTCCCATTCAATCACCCACGCTTTCTAATCTCAAATTCAGCCGCGAAGCGAGAAAAAACATCAAGCTCTCTGCTTCTTCATCCGCCGCAGTCGAAGCAGTTGTAGAAGAAACGCCCTCTGAGAACTCAACCTCATCAATTCAACCTTAAAAGGAGGTTATTGATAGACATGTACATATTCCAACATTCCTATTATATAGCCATATATACATAACTTGAATCTATCTCTGACTTTGCTTTACCCTGAAGACGCAACTGGCGATTCTGGTTTTTTAAGATGGCTTCAATGCTGCTGCTCAGATCTGGACAGATCGGAACAGATCCTCTTGAATATCAATGAATTTGAGTTGTCACTTCTAGCAACGAAACCCTAGCCGTCGATCCCAATCTCTCGCTCTCCATCGGCGATGAAGGTGGTGGTTCCCCTATTGTTAGCGAGGCGTTTGAGAAGTACAGAGCGATCATATTCAAGCAGAGCTCGATCTAGCTTATTTTCATCATCATTTAGTTTACAACTATGGCTGATCTGAAAGTTAGGAGGGGGTTTCTCTCCATCTCGCTGCCGCATGCGACTCTCCGACGCCCTGATAGACAGCGACGATGATTTCTTTGGCGACTCATCACAGCCAATTGGACTGAGACTCCATTGTTGAGTTTCAATATCTTCTCAGTTTGAATTTTTGAATTATTTTTTAAAAATTTTTCTAAAAAATAGATTGGGAAAATTTCATTAAAAAAAATGGGGAGTTTGAGCTTTAAGATCTTTTTTTTTTTTTTCAACAGATTTGTTGTGTTTGATCTCCTTTCTCAGTTCTCTCTCTCTGTGAATGACTTCTTTTTTTTTCATAATGTTGTGTTTGATCTAAAATTGAACAGATATTTTTGATCTATATCTCTAATATATATATATATATATATATATATCTTTTGTATTTTGGACAGATAATGTTGTGTTTTGAACAAATGATGTTGTGTTTGATCTGTTGTGTTTGATCTAAAATTGAACATAGCATATATATGCACATCTATCTATCTATCTATATATGTATAGATCTGTGTTTCTTTTTTGTTTTTTTTGGATTTTTGGTAGCTTCATTTTTTATAGATAATGGATCATCTGTGTGTGTATTTGAACAGATAATAAGACAGTTCTATTCAAAATTTGAACATATATGATCAAAATTTGAATAGATAATAAAATTTGAACATAAAGATTTGTGTGCGTGGGTGTGCACGCGTTTGAGAATGAATATTTTCAACAGATAATGGATAATACTTTGTCTATTATTGCAATAGATAGGGTTGGTTTGGCTTGTATTTCAATAGATAATAAATTCGGAAAGATATTTGAACAGATAAGGGAAATTAGAATTGAAAAGATCACAAAATTAAACAGATTGGGTAAAAAAAATTGAATAGATTGGAAAAAAATTGAACAGATAGGGAAAAAATTAAACATATAGATATAAATTTAAATTGATAGTGAAAATTTTGAACAGTTAGTCAAAAAAAAGTCAACAGATAAAAAAAAGTTAACAGATAAATTAAGGGATAAAATTGGAAATAAAATGTCTTTCAAAATAATAAAAAAAGACTTCTCACCAAATTATTTCACAAATAGTGAATCTCTTATCAATAAAAAATATCCATTAGACCTAATATCTTATACCCTATTTTAGATTGGACATTTTAACAATTTTGTCTATTATAAATACTCAAAACCAAAAATTAATTTTTTATTTATCTTTCTCTCTTTTTTTTCTTTTTCTTTTTCTTTTTTTTTCTAACGATTATTTTCTTCATATTTTGGTCAATTTTTTAAATTTTTGTTAGATGTACTTAGGCCTATTTTAGGAAGTCACTATTTTAACCAAAAAGTCAAAAAATAAAAATTCATTATAAAAAAATTAATTATTTTCTTTACTTTTGTGTATGTCTTTTCATAAAAAATTAAAATTTACTAAAAAATCAATTTTCAAAACAACTTTTAATTTAATACACCTAAAATTAAAATACTGGGGAAGAAATATATATAAAAAATTAGAAAAATTAGAATTTGACTCTTATAACAAAATAAGTCTTGAAATTTTAATTTTATTAATTTAATTTATTTTTAATTTAAACTATAAGCCTATTTTTGTTAAGTAAAAATTGACAAAAAAAAGATAAAGATATTCTAACCATTAAACTCAATGTTGTTGTTCATTAAATGTCTAAAATATTTTTTTTATTGATTTTAATAATTAAAATACCATTTTTCTATTGGTTTATTTATCGAAAATAGATAGATAGTTTAGATTTAAAATGAATTAAAAAATTTAGGTTTAAATTGATAAAATTGAAAATTCAAAGTTTATTTTGTTATAAGGGTCAACTGAACTTCTTTTTTTTTTTTTTATTATAATTATGCTCAAAAAATTAATAAAGAGAAAATAATAATAATAATAATAATAATAATAATAATAATAATAATAATAATATAATAATAATAATAATAATAATAATAATAATAATAATAATAATAATAATAATAACAAACAACCTTTTTGTTTGCATTTTTAAAATTTTTAAGGGCAAATTGCACTTTGACCCTCTTAACTATCACCGTTTTTTACTATATCCACTCAAATTAAAAATTGATACAATGTACCTTGTTCATCTGCTTAAGATTTTAATCCAACCCTTATGTCTTCATTTTATTAGCAAAGTAGATGAAAAAGGTGCATGTAATGTACACATGTCATATTTATGACAGATTTTTAAAAGATATTTTCGTCATAAATATAATATGTGTACTTTACATGCACATTTTTCATTTTTGTTAACAAAATGGAGATATAAGGATTATATTGAGAATTTTAAAAAGATGAAAGGGGTACATCGTATCAATTTTTAGTTTGAGGGGACAAAGTGAAAAACGGTGATAGTTGAAGGGGTAAAATGTAGTTTGCCCAATTTTTAATGAACTTTCCATATTTTTCTCACAAAATAAATAAATTAATTAAAATCTAAACTAAAAACAATTTAAAAAACAAATCCAAACATCAACTTGTTACCCTATTTTTTAGGGTTTGAGAAAGTTGTTTTAGCCAATAAGGCCAGTCTGAACCAATATTTTTAGTCCGAAATATTAATGGTTTGGGCTTGATATTTGTATTTGGACAAATTACCAACAAGTTCTCTTTGAAAGACGTGTGACCTATTTAGTCCGACAACCTTTTATTTATACCAAAAAGTCCTGTAGCATTTTTTTTCTTCTTCTTTGCCTTTGTTTTTTTCCTGTCTCTTTCTCTTCTTGATTTCCAGCGATTGGCGACTAGCGATCATGTCTTGCTTTGTCTCTTTCTCTTTCTGATATATAGTTATCGGTAACTGACGACCACATTGATTGGGGATCACCAGCAACCATCGACTCCTTGCTTCACCCTTACCAATGGCGAAGGAGATGAATTTTCGATGAAGAAGATGAGTAGATCTACTCAGATCTGTGAAAACTCGCATTTAATTATTCTTAAAAAAAATAAATAATAATAATAATAAATAAATAAATAAATAGATAAATTAATTAATTTTATCCAGAGTTTGTCTAAAATATATTAGTGTATAAGTTAGTTTTAAATTAACCCAATTCAATCACTAACAAAGGCATTATGAAGAAGAATAATTTTGTGGATGTTTAATATTTGTTGTTTATAAATTATTTTAATTAGGATTTAACATGATAATTATTCTTACTAAATACCTTAGTTAAAAATCTTAGTGTATCAATTTTGAGAAACCCATACAAATACACAAAAAAAAAAAAAAAAAAAAAAAATCAGATTTCGGCAAGATTTGGTAGCAGCAGAACAACACTTGGATTGCATGCATATTGACTCAAATATATTGAGAGATATGATCAGATAACCCATTATATGCATTGGAATTGAGAGATATGATTAGACTAAATAGAAAGATTAAGAGAGAGAGAGAGAGAGCCTCAGAGGAGCTTCTATATATATCTATACACACAGTGTTCATATTCTCCTAAAACTCATCGGAGAGAGTAAGAAAAAGAAGAAGAGGGAATTCCTGTGAGCAAGCTTAGTAGAAGAAGAGGAGGAGATTAAGGTTGCATATTTTCCTACCATTTCACTATTCCATTTCAATCATACAACTAAGTAAAAAAACCCTCTCAACCCTCTCATTTTTTTTAATTGTTGAAATTTTCAGATTATATTCATGTGATAAAATGACTAACTTATAGATAGAAATTTTTATATATATGTGTATAAATTTTGTGATGTGTATATCAAATATTTGAAGATATTGATAGTCTTAAAGTCATGGTATTATTGTGGAAATAGGCTTGCATGTGTAGTTTATACCATTAAAGAAAGGATTGAAGATTTTAATTGGTCTTTGAATCTGCCAGAAAATTTGTACGAATTTTTAGACAATTTTATACTCAAAATTTGAAGATGATTTCTTCTACAAAGTTGTTGAGAATGATGTCTTGTTCATCCGGAAATTTTGGCAACAAGTATTGAGCTTTGTATGAATTTATACAAATTTGTAATTAAATCTGAAACTGTAAGATAGATTTTACTATATATTTGAAAATTTATTAAAAATTCTATATTAAGCCAAATCTGGTAATTTCTAACTAAAATATGAAATTTGAGAAATTTAAGTATGGAATTAATTTTAAAAAATGTAATAAATCTGTGTCATAAAATTTCTGGGAATTTTACAGAATTATTTATAACTTATTTTTGGGAAATTATTTCTGAAAAATGAGCTAAACATCCTTATTGAATATTCTGTACATTTGCACGAATTTTAGAATTGTATAAATAATTTATTTATAATTTTTATTACCTAAGGTATAACCTGAAATTTTCTGGACAGGTTTAAGATCATCACTTCAATCATTTATTTGGATAAAAAAAAAAAACCAATCAATTATTGTGTTGGTCTAATTCCTCAAATATTGTAAATTAGTAATCCATGTATGGGTGTATTGTGGTTTATTTCATATTGTGCTAGTCTAATATTGTAAATTAAAAATCCATGCATGTGTATGATTATGGTTTATTTTCCTTGTATCCAAATTATTATTTTATACCATGATTTAAATAAATTGTTTATTTAAATTTTGTACATTTATTTATTATTGTGTGACATGTGTAAGATTTTATGTTGGGAATTTTAGTGAGTTGGTATAACATTATTGGGGATTGAAATTTGAATAATTTGTGATGAATATAAAAACTAATTGAAATAATTAACGGTATATATAAAGTTTATAATCGATGGTTAATACCGGTAGTTCAGGGTGAGCCCTGGTTTTTAATAATTTTTACGTAAATTGTGTCGCGAAACCCTAAGATGGCATGGGGCTTATTTGAACCCTTATCGGTATTTGGTTTTGGAATAAGGATGGGTGTGCGTGTGGCACGCAGGGAAGTTACGTACCCCTGGTAGACCGTTCTCTTGGGGTAGACCACGGATGTCACAGTTTTGGTATATAACTCCGGGCGTGGGCAACTTTGGTAGTTCTTGAATATGTGACCAAGGGTGGGTTTCCAAATTAACTGTGGCCATGGCTGAGTGGTTGGTAAGAAAGTCTCTTGGATGAGATTTTGAGCGTCACCTAACTATTAAAATTGTTGAAATTATTATAATGGTTGTTACATTTATCATGCTATTAAATTTTATTATTATTTTAATTATTATGGTTTGATTATTTTCTATAAAAAGAAAAGAAAATAATGATAGGTTGGTTATATTTTCTTACTGTGTTGCAAAACTCATGACATATATTTTGTTGCCCTGGCGTTTTATGCCAGATTATGTCGCAGAAGGAACTGAGGTTGAATTTAGAGCTACTGCTAATATTGAACATTGGCTAACTTAAAGTCAAGACTTTATCAAAATAAAATTTTATTATCTCTTGTATTAGTATTTAAAAATGTTATGACGTTGAATGTGAACTTGTAATTTTATTTTTGTTGTTGAACTTTGACTATGTGAGAATTTAAAATTTCCTAATTAGTTGTTAAAATTTTATTTAGCAAGTTATTTATTATTTAAATTTTATGATGTTCCAAAAAAAAAAAATTTGGAGCGTCACAAGATCTGATGTAAAGCTACTCAGATCTACATCAAATTCGGCGAGATCTAAAATAAAAATAGTTGTCGGAGTACAATTCTCTTTTTCTCTCTCTCTCTCTTTATATATATATATACATATCTGTCTTTCTCCTTCGATCTCTCAATTTTTTCTATTTTTTCTCTACTATACGCTTCTCTTTTCCTATTTTAATGGAGAAAATTTTTAAGTTTTGAATAAGTTGTTTTCGAGTTTTAGTTACAGGCAGTAAAAGTTGTAAAATTTTGCAGTTTCAATTTTTTTAATGCTGAAATGAATCATGGTTTAAAACTCCAAAATTTTGCACTTTCATAATATTCTTTAGAACTGTAAAATTTTTGCAGTTTTGTAACATGTTTTTCAGTTTGATTAATAATGATAAATGCTTAATGGATTTTTGCTTTGAAACGATAAGATGTGTTACAGTTTCAAAACTTATTTTTCAATTTGATCAATATTAGAGATTATTTGCTTAAATCCTAAAAAATTGAAAAATAACATATATATATTTTTTCCATTGTTGCTATTTGTTGTTATTACGTTCTTTTTTTTTTTTAATCTTTCAATTTATCAATATTTAGCACATTTTGCTATATTTTTTCGCTCTATTTTCTTCATTTATTTATTTTTTTCCTGGTAATATTTTGGACATTCTAGTGAGTCTTCGATGATATTTTTAATGTCCAACAAATGTTCTGGACATTCTGGTGACTTCAAAAGACATTCAGAACACTCCGGCGATATTCTGGCAAACTTCCAGTGACTTCCCGGTCATGTTGAAATAAACTTTTTTTTTTGGTAACAATTAAAAATATGTAGGACTAATTGGTGCAATTGTTTTGTTTTGAGACTAGTTGAGTTTTGAATTTTGTGTGTGAGACTTACTAGGAAGTTCTCCTTTATACTTTTAAACCATCTCAGCTTAGCCCATTATTAAATTATATAATTAATTAATTATTTGTAATATATTAAAATATATATATTTTTGTTAAGATTTAGACTTTATCTTTATTGATTTTATTGAAACTCACATTTGTGATGATGGTCTGTTTGGTAACGTTTACGTTTTCAGTTTATATTTACAAAAATTTTATAAACTGGTTTTTGTTTATTTTTAGAAAAACATAAACTACAAACGCGTTTGGTAATTGACAAAATGTTTTTAAAAAATTAAAAATATAAAAAAGAGTGAGAAATGGCAAGTGGCGGCGGAAGACGGTGGTGGAAATTGGTGACGGTGGGTGGTGGGTGGTGGCGGGTGGGTGGATGATGGTGGCGGGTGGTGGGTGGTAGTGAGTGAGTGGTGGTGGTGGTGGTAGGTGGGTAGCGGATGGCGGGTGGTGTGAGTGGGTGGGTGACGGTGGCGGGTGGTGGGTGGTAGCGAGTGGGTAGTGGTGGTCATGTTGGTGGGTGGTGGTGGTGTGGTGGCAGGTGGGTGGCGGATGGCGGTGGTGGCGGGTGGGTGGTGGTGGCGGGTGGTGATGGTGGGTGGATAGGTGACGGTGGCGTGTGGTGGGTGGTAGCGAGTGGGTGGTGGTGTGGTGGTGGTAGATGGTGATGGCAAGTGGGTGGTAGATGGCGGCTGGTGGCGGGTAGTGGTGGTGGTGGTGATGATGGTAGTATGTGGGTGGGTGACGGTAGCAGGTGGTGGGTGGTAGCGAGTGGTGGTGGTGGGTGGTAGCAGGTAGGTGGCGGGTGGTGGTGGTGGTGGTGGTGATGGGGTGGGTGGGTGACGGTGGCGGGTGGTCGGTGGTAGTGAGCGGGTGGTAGTGGGTGGTGGCGAGTGGGTGGCAGGTGGCTGGTGGTGGTGGGTAGCTGGTGATGGCGGGTGGTGGATGGTGGTGGCAGGTGGGTGGTGAGTAGTGGTGGCGGGTAAGTGGCGGGCTAGATGGTAGTGGCGGGTGGTGGTAGTGGTGGTGGCGATGGGTAGGTGGTGGTGGCGAGTGGGTGGCAGGTGGGTGGTGTGGTAGGTGGGTGGTGAGTGGTGGTGGCAGATGGTGTGAGGGATGGGTGGTGGTGGCGGAAGACGGTGGTGGAAAATGGTGGCGGGTGTAAAAAAAAAAAACTGAAAACTCAAAATGGAAACACATTTTTTGGCCAAATTTATAAACTGAGACCACTGATTTATAAATCAAAAATTGACCAAACAAGTTTTTATTTGAATTTTTTAAATTTTTGTAAATATAAATTGAAAACGTAAGTATTACCAAACGGCACCTATGTGATTAAATTTATTTAAGAAAACTTTCAATTTATACATAAAATCTTTCAATTTATAATGATGTCAATATATTTATTTAAGAAATATAATGTCTGATTGAATTTAATTATGAAATGTTTTAATTTTTTTTTAAAACATATAGCCCGATGGATAAGTTTGAAATTTATATTTATTTTTGAAACTAGATTTGGACAAATATAAAGACCCGATAATAAGATTAAGTTAGGTTTAAACAAACACAAAATCTCTTATTACCTGGTATAGGCCAAATCGGTCCACGCTATGATAAATCCAATGGCAAACAAACTTGGGAGGTTAGCATGTGGAATAGCAAGCCATTTTTTTCCCGGTCTGGGGGTACTGCTATGAAAAGAAACGACATCGTTTCATCATCTATATGCATATTCAATAAATAAAAAAATGGTTGTTAAGAGGGCTTGAACCTAGACCACCTAAAGAGAGAAAGTGTGACACCCTAAATATTTAATTAATACCACAACCCACCACGATTAATAATAATAATAATAATAATAATAATAATAATCTGTAAAGTAAAATAAATAATTAATTTTATGATGATAGGTGATAAAGTGTAATTTAATTTATATTAGGAACACTGTAGAATTAAGCACCAAAACAAAAATAAATAAATAAAGAAAAAAAGAAAATTAGTGATCCAATGTTGGCCTAACAATTTCCTTAATAGTGTTGGCCCAAGCAATGCCATTAGTAATGTTGGCCCAAGTATATCTATTTGACAATAATCTATACTTATCTTGAATATTCAAATCTATAATTAAGATTCAAATCTATTAGCACAATGATTGCAGTCCATAGAGAGGCTACGTGTCACTCAAACTATGCTCAGCAAGTAGTATAAAAGGAAGAAGGGTGTTTGTGAACAAATGAAGGAAAACCAACAAAGAAAAGGGACGAAAATACTGGAAGGCAAGAAGGGTTTGATAGTAGAAAGAAATAGTGAGGTATTAATTTTAAGGTGAGTTATATTATACCTTAAGTCACCATAATATATTTTACGTATGTTTTGGGTTACTATAAATTATTTTACGCAATCTATGGTTTAAAATTATATTAATATTTTGATTTCGTTAATTATTTTCTGAACTCTATTTGCTTAAATTGAAACCCATGGATATACTTATTTAAATTTTAGAAGTTATTTGACAATGATTTTTATAAACAATTATATTTTGTAAGTACCACCACGGGAGTCTCATGCCTTGGGGGACTTAAATAACCATTGGCCTCTGTTTGACCATTTTGTAGTTCTCTGTTTGTCATGGATCCATTAACCTCTGTTCTGACTGTCACTCCAGTGACCTCTATTCTGTTCTGTTTTGTACTGTGGTTATGGTTATTTATTTACATAAATTCTGTATTTCAGTTTCTGTCACCTTAAATAATTTGTTTATTCAAATTAAGTAATTCTAACCAACTATCCATGGTTATTTTGTATTCTCTATATTCTTGGCATAATATTTCTCACTCTGCTGTGTACTTATAGCTGTTACCCTTTCAGGTGACGAGATATAAGGAAGACCTGTAACCTTATGAGGTGGAACCCGTAAAAAAATTTGATGATGATCCGTTTATTTGTTTTTTTTTTCCTATCCTTTTTTTCCTTCTGTTTTTTACTAAGGGCCGGTCACTAGATAATAAAATAATAAAATCCCTATAGATGTATTTTCTTTTATCAAAATAGTAGAATGAAGTAAATTTTCGGTTTCATTATTTGTTTTTCCAATGTAATTTGTTAAGCTTAGAATTATTTTGTAAGTTGCAATTCTAGCCCTAAGCCCCTGGGGTTGGGTCGTGACAAATGTGGTATTAGAGCAACGGTTTTAACAAAAAAATATATATGTATACATATACACTCAGAACTACATAACCTGCAACGTTTGTCCCTTTATGTAAAATCTCACGTTTATTCTGGTGATGTAGAAATGTCCGAGATTAACCTTGATGAGGCATTTTGGAAAGAGCTTGGGGCCATTAATTTGAAAGATATTTTAGCAGAGCACCCCGCCCCCGCTTCACTTGAAGGATAGAGAGACTCGGAGGATATAATTAGGAGACTGCATCCAGGCCTTGCCCAATTGATGGGTCAGCCGATATATGTACAAACTGATCCTACTGATGTACTATACTTACTGTGAAGGTAGAGCCGTGCCTATACCCGTGGATGATTTCTTGGACCCACCCGTGTCCTCAACCTTACCCCAGGCTATGACCACCCACACTACATCGTTGGTCCTTTGTCCCCAGATTTTGTGGCAAGAAGGGAAAATGTGTACCCCAAGGACTATATCTTCACCAATGTCCCTAACCCGTTGGAGATTATTAATATTCAAAATGTTGACTTTAGTAATGACTTGTCATATATCAAGACACCCGGCTGGATTGTTGATCGAGCGTTTTTGGGATACATACAGTACGTCCCTATTTTCACAGTCCAGGCAGCGTGGATGTGTTTTGGTGTGGTCCAGTTAGGATGGGAATTTGAGTTTTTTATGCAATACTACTTTCCATGGTTGTTCGACCCGTTTGACCCACCACTCCAGATTTGGTAGAAGAAAACTTTTTGTTAGCTAACCATGATGAGTTCTGATCCCTCTTTTGTTTTTGTATCATAGAGATGAGACACTAACACAATTTTTGATTTTTTTGGAACAACGATGTAATCTTATATTTGTAAAAATAGCAAAATTGGTATTTTAGATATGAAATATGTATACTGCATTATGAATGTAATGTCTCGTTTATTACTTTGTAGAATGGCCAATAATAGTAATGGAAGTGAGTCATCAGTCAGTGGCACTGAGTCGATGGAAGAATCATAGAAAGAGCGGTTACTAGCTTTTTGCAAGCTTTGCAGACTGACATCAACAATGGGATGTCGGAACGGCGAGAGGAGTTAGTTACCATAAAACAGTTCCAGGATCTGAAACCCACCACATTTACCGGCGGTCTAGACTCAATGGTAGCGGACACTTGGGTTAAAGACATGGAAAAAAAAATTTCGCGCTTTACCCTATATCGAAAGACAGAAGGTAACTTTCACCACTTTCACTTTCAAAGATAATGCACGGGAATAGTGGCTTCTCACTTTCGAGAAAGAAGAAATTGCGACTTGGGCAAGATTCTTGGAAGTATTTTATGAAAAATACTTTCCAGATTCGTTGCGAGAACAAAAGGCATCGGAATTTATACATCTAAAACAAGGAACCATGATAGTGGTCGAATACGAGAGCAAGTTCACACAACTTGCTCGATTTGCGACCTATGTCATCCCCACCGAAGCTTGAAAAACAAGAAAAATCGAAGAAGGATTGGGTGCCGAAATCAAAGATAGGCTTGAGTTTTTGAAATTGCCAACCTATGCAGAAGTGGTAGACCGAGTGTACATTGTAGAAAAAGGGATTAAAGCCTCGTGTTCCGGGGAACCAAGCCAAAAGTAGCGATTTTGGGAAAGAGGCAACAGAAGATCCGGTGTTGTGCCTCCTAAGAGGGTAAATACGAGTGCAACCAGTTCAGGCAATCAAGGTCCCACTAGCCCCTGAGGTGGCACCATTCCAACTTGCCCTACGTGTGGAAGGGCTCATTGGGGGCAATGCCATCGAGACACGGGAGCATGCTTTAAATGCGGTCAAGTTGGCCACTTGTTGAGGGATTGTCCAAAACTGACCAATCCTACAATCAGCCCCTCTGGCCCAGTCAGAAAACCCACAGTACTTGGAGGAGAGAGGAAGGTCCAAAAACGCCAAGGAAGGGCTTTTTCCTTGATACCTAGGAAACCAAAAGTTACCAAAAACGTTGTGTCAGGTATACTTTCTGTCTATGGTCATTTAGTTCACGTCCTCATTAACTCTGGGTCAACTCATTCTTTCGTTACACAACACTTTGTTGCTAAGTTGGCAGTAACACCCGAATCCTTAGGATATATATTGTCTGTGTCTTTTCCTTCTGGTAAGTTTGCTTGTAGTACTAAGGTGTACAGATCATATACTATATCCTTAAAAGGAAAAACCTTATACGTAGACTTGATTCCTCTCCGCATTAGGAACTTTGATGTAATCTTAGGGATGGATTGGCTGGCTGCCAACCACGCCTCTATTGATTGTAAAGCTAAAAAAGTCTCCCTTAGGTTACCCAACCAACCCGAGCTTGTCTTTGATGGGACTGAAGTTTCCAACCCTCCCTGTATTGGCCCCGTTTGGTATAGCTGTGAAAAAGTGATTATAAATTATAGCTTGACAAATTATGGCTTATAACTGTAAACATAAGCTGTTTAACCTGTTTGGTGCAGCTATGAGATTATAGATTTAAGTAGCTGAGTAGTGTTTGGTTAATAAGCTATAAAATAACTTTTTATTGTGTAATTGTCCTTTTTGCCTTATTTTGTCATTTTTTTCAGTTTTAATTTAAAAAAATTATTTCATTAATAAAAGTTAATATAATTAGTATTACAAAAATTATCATTTCATTAATAGTATCAATTAGTATAATTTTTTTTCATTTTTTCATTACAAATTAATTAGTGTCAATTAATGGCTTAATTAGCATCAACTAATACTAAAATTATTAAATAGTAACAATTAGTATAATTTTTTTTTTCATTTTTTCATTATAAATTAATTAGTGTTAGTTAATGGCTTAATTAGCATCAATTAATAGTAAAATTATTAAATAGTACCAATTAGTATAATTTTTTTTCATTATAAATTAATTAGGGTCAATTAATGGCTTAATTAAAATCAATTAATACTAAAATTATTAAAGTCTCCAAATACTACGTGATCACAAACTTTATGCCAAGTTGAAGAAATGCGAATTTTGAATTACTAGTGTACACTTTCTCGGTCACGTAATTAACAAAGATGGCATCTCGATTGACCCCCAAAAAGTTGCAGCAATCGTGGACTGGCCACAACCTACTAATGTGTTAGAAATACGAAGCTTCTTGGGTTTAGTTGGTTATTACCGATGCTTCGTGCAAGATTTCTCAAAAATAGCATCACCTTTGACCCAGCTAACCTAGAAGAACACACCTTTTGAATAGACTGACAAATAGGAGCGTTGATTCCAAGAGTTAAAAAGTAGACTGGTGTCAGCTCCTATATTAGCACTCCCCGTGGGAACAGATGGGTTCGTCATTTATAGTGATGCCTCATACAATGGTTTGAGTTGCATTTTTATGCAAAACAAAAAAGTCATTGTTTATACCTCGTGACAACTAAAGACTTACGAGAAGAACTACCCAGTTCATGATCTAGAATTAACTGCGGTGATCTTCGCCCTCAAGATCTGGCGTCATTATCTCTATGGCGCAACCTGCGAGATTTATACTGTTAAACTTATTTATTTTGATGATTTATTTAATTATGTTTTAATTTATTTGAAAGAGAAAAATAAAATCCAAAATTTATTTTGATGATTTATTTAATTATATTTTGATCAAAATTTATTTTGATGATTTATTTGAAAGAGAAAAATAGAATCAAAATTTATTTTGTTCCATTATTTCTCACCTAAACTTTTATCCTAAATGTTGTTAGAATGTATTTAATATTTGATTAAATCAGGAGTTCAAACAGCCCAAAACAAAGTTCAAACAGCCTAGCACATCAGTAGATTCAAAAGAATCAAAAGGTTCAAGTGGAAGATATTCAAATTTGTAATGATGGAGTGGAAGATATTCAAATTGGTAATAATGGAAGTACAACGGCTATAAATTCAAATGACTGCAACGGCTATAAACGCCTATAAATTCAAATGAATACAACGGCTATAATTTTCATTATATATACCAAAGCCTCTAATGTAAACAAGTTACAAAAAACTTGAAAATATTCTTTGATCTATAATCACTCACATCTATTCTCAGAAATTATACACTGAGCCTTATAGCTTTAAGCCCATCTTTCTTGTGTGAGATTTACAGAAAAATCAAAACTTCATTTTATATATCTATCTTTGAGAGATATTTATTGTAAGCTTTCTTTGAAAGCAAAAATACCATTTCATCTTGTAAAAGTGTTGCAAACACTGTGTTCTTCAAATCTTGAGAGTGATTGTGAATCATCTAAGATTTGCAAGGGTTTGTGCTTGTGAAGTCTGTGTAAAATCCGTGGAGGATTACTCCATTTGTAAAGAGGTTGTTAGCACCCCTGTGAAACTACAAGATAGTGAAAAATCTCAAGTGAAGCTTGAGGAGTGGACGTAGGCTGAGTTGAAGCCGAACCACTATAAATCTGTTTGCCTCTCTCTCCCTTATCTCTTTATTTTATTTTAAATTGCCATAGCTATATTTCACATTTTTACTGTGCTAAAATCATTAACTGACATAGTTGTTAAGATACTTGTTTTAATTATTTTTATTTCATTAATTACATTTATCTATTGTGCTAGTCATAATTTTTATTAGGGTATTATTAATTTTAATTGTAAAAACCTAATTCACCCCCTCTTAGGTTGTCTTTTGGGTAACAATTGGTATCAGAGCCTAAACTCTTATTTTAGATTTAACCATCTAGGATTTTCGATCCATGGCAACCTTAGCTGAAGGATAAGCCACAAATAGGCCACCATTGTTTGACGGAAACAACTATAGTCATTGGAAGGATAAGATGACCCTATACCTGTAAGCCACTGATTATGCCATGTGGATTATTGTCACCAAAGGTCCAATAATTTCTACCAAATTAGTAGACAATGTTAGTGTACCTAAAACTGAAGATGAATGTGATGAGAGAGATCATAAATTATTGCAAGCCAATGCTGAAGCCAAACTTACTCTTGTTTGTGGATTAGACTCTAA
Source organism: Camellia japonica (assembly GCA_030407325.1). Classification (NCBI taxonomy): domain Eukaryota; kingdom Viridiplantae; phylum Streptophyta; class Magnoliopsida; order Ericales; family Theaceae; genus Camellia; species Camellia japonica. Next base: position 168,355,452 of record JAPPVO010000036.1, read on the forward strand.
GGAGTATAATAGAATTTCAAGTTGTGATTCGGCAAAAGAAATTTGAGACAAACTTGAGGTAACATATGAAGGTACAAACCAAGTGAATGAATCTTGTATTGATATGCTTGTTCATAGTTATGAATTGTTTAAAATGAACTCTGATGAATCTATTTCAAGTATGTTTACTAGATTTACTGACATTGTAAACTCTTTGAAATCTCTTGGCAAAATTTAACAGTGAGTTGGTAAGAAAAATTCTTAGGTGTCTACTAAAGAATTGGGAAGCAAAGGTCATCGCCATTATAGAAGCCAAAGATCTCTTCACACTTGGATTAGATGAGCTTATGGGTTCCCTTATGACTCATGAGATCACCATAAAAGGACATGAGGATGTTGAAGACAAAAAGAAAAGTGGAATTGCATTCAAAGTATCATCAAATGAAGAAGAACATGAAAACTCCAGTGAGGATGAAAGCTATGCCATGTTTAGTAGAAATCTCAAAAAGCACGTCAAGAAAAACAATTATGGAGAAAGAAGACCTTTCAAAAAGGAAGACAACAAAGATAACAAGAAAGAACCTATTATTTGCTATGAGTGCAAAAATCCTGGACATATGAAGATGGATTGTCCAAAATTGAAAAATCATGGAAAAGACTACAAAAGAAACAAGAAGGCCATGGTAGCAGCTTCGGGAGAAAGTGAAGATGAAAGCTCAAGTGATGAAATTGAAAATGAAGTAGCCAACTTGTGTCTCATGACTCTTGAAGATGAAGACTCTACTCAAGATGATGTAACTACTCTTTATGAAGAACTTGAAAGTGCATTCCATGAACTAAAAGATGAATTTAGAAAAATTTGTGCCAAAAATAATGTGTTAAAAAAATCTGTTGCATCTTTATCTAGTAATGTAGAAGAATTAAAGAAAGAAAAAATTGTTTTGAAAAATGATTTTGACACCATCTCTAATGAGAAAACTGCTTTAAAAAATAATGTTGATGATTTAACGAAAACACTTGAAAATTTTGTAAAAGGTAGAAATAATCTCAACATGCTTATTGGAAATCAAAAATGTGTTTTCGATAAAGCGAGCATTGGATATGACTCTATTAAGAAATAAAAGAATCTCAATTCAATTTTTGAAAAGGCACCTTGTAGACATCCCATTTTGACCAGCCCTAAGACTTGGGCACTTTATTTTAACCACCCTCAGCAGAAAAATCAAATTGAAGCTTTAGTCCAAAACCTCACCCATTTTGGCCAAATTATTTTATATTATTTTGGAATTTGTAGTATTTTATATTTTTATATAATTTTGTGTGTTATACATAGTTTTTGATGTTTTCATCTAGTATAAATAATTTTTGATATTTGTTAAAAAGGAAAATGATAAATATATATATATATATATAGAAAATAAAAAAAAAAAAAAAAATAGTTTGGCCAAGATGGGTTTGGAATGATGATTTGTTTTTAGGGCGGTGCAAGATATGTTTGTTTTTAGAGAGAAAGAAAGAGTGGGTGAAGAGATCAATAAAAAAAATGAATGAAGATAAAAAGAGGAGGACATGATCTGGGGGTGGGACAACAACAAAAATAAAAAAAAATAAAAATAAAGGTGGTGTGCTTTGCTTTTAGGTAGAGATAATATAGAGTATGGGTTCAGTGGAGAGTGGGTGGGGAGGAGTACACAACAAACACTTTACTCTCTTGAATGATTGGGGGATACACTGATGAGGGGCCCTCTCTCTCCAATTTGGTCTCTCTCATCTTACCGACTTGCATGGATAAAAACTCTATCTCTCTAGAAGAGGAGACCCAACACCACTCAAAGGGGAGAGCAGACACACACTGATCCATTGACACACACTCCATGCACACACAGAACAACAGACACCAACTCAAAACACATTGACACACAACACCCAAACTCATCTCTCTCTTCTCTCTCTAACATTCCTCTCTTTCATGGATACACACCCAACCATACATAACTCACGGATCACACACACTACATAGACAGACCACAAACAGCATACAGAGACACATGCATCTTCTCTCTCTCTCTCTCTCTAATTTGATACTCAACATGCACTAATCTGTCTCTTCTCTCAGGCTGGTTCTCTTCACGAGCACACACTCAACATACACACACAGCAGACACACACAACACACACGGCACACACCCAACACCACACTCATACACACAGCACATGCATACACAGGCACACACAGCAGTGAGACACCTAGATACATGCATACACACATGCACGGGTTCTCTCTCTCTCTCTCTCTCGCGCGCGCGCGGGGTTGGATATGAAAGAACAGAACCTATTTGAGCTACACATACACCAAGATATACATGCATGCATGAGCTCTCTCTCTTACAGGCTCAAATGATCATCATCCTTGATATTCTCTCTCCCTCTCTCTCTCTCTCTCTCTCAAGGGACAACAGACAAACTCTCTTAATTTGGACACAACTCGGCAACTCTCTCTCTCTGGTGTTTGGTGCTGAGCGGTGTTGGTCGATACAGTCACTGTGTTCTCTGGGTTTACTCATTCTCTGCTAGTGATGGGTTCTCCAACTCAGATGCCGATGGTGGGTGGTTGTTTGGTGAGGAAGTTGAGCATGGGAAATTCACCCACGTTGAGCAGAATTACCACCTACAAAGTTGTCTTCTATCACGCGGGATGATGATAGGATTTGATAGGATTTGTGAATTATTCTAAAGTGGGTGTGAGTTGGGAGGTGAAGCTTTGAGATTAAAGAAGTTTTGAGGCTAAAGAAACTGTTTTGTTTGAGCATCTTGGTCTTGGGATCACATGCTTTTGTATCAAGCATGTGGGTCTAGTTGGACTGCCGTGGGTTTAGTTTTGTTTACATGGGCTGAAGTTTGTGCATATTATTATAATATATGCTATTGAGTTGCAAATAGAATGAATGGCCCACGGTAATTTTGTTAAAACAATGGGCTTATATTGAGTTTGCTAAGTGAACGCACATGGGCTGGTTATATGAATTTGGGCAAATTCTTTGTTAGTGCCACGTGTTGAAATTATAAAATCATTTGAGGTCATGCATTGATGTTGATGAGGTGGGGCCCTCCATTGAAGATGAGTACATGGGCTGGATTGGATTGAAGGCACACGGATCTTTGATAATTGATGAGTGGTAGGAGGTTTTAAAACTTTTATTTTGATTTTGAGTGTTTTGTGAGGTTTTATTTATTTTTTTATTATTATTTCTTCCTCCTCCTTTATTTGGATCTGTAATATTTAAAGTGTTGTAATAATCTCCCCACCCCGCTTCTTTTTATCCCATTCTTTAATCGCTTTTCCTAACTGTACATATGTATATATCTGACATGCCATGCATATCCCTGCTTTACATCCATGCTCCATGCATAAGATTCGGCTAAATTTGCATCTTTATGCTTTAATTGATTATCCCATGATTTTGTGCGCTATCACATGTTTTGCAATGTTTCACATGTCATATCTTAGAAGCCGAATCTTTAGCTGCATCTCATGAGTGAATTGCATTAGGATTCTGTATATAAGATCATGCATATTTTACTAACTTTGTTTTGTAGCTGTTCGAGGGACGTCGGCCAATCTGTGAGTTTTTATGCTTTAGCATCCCATTTGTGTGTGTTTTTCTTACTATGTGTTAGCATTCTACCATGAGGCTACTTGCTTACTTGATATAACTGTATAAATGCCTATGGATGAAGGCTTGTTGCTTGAATTGGAATAATTCAATAAATGTACGTTTTAAGCCCACTTTGTAGTGGCAAATTCACAAACTTTAAGCCCACTTTGTCAAGTGGCAAATTCAAACCCTTTTCGAAAAACAAACATGAAATTGAATTGTTCCAATTTGAGCAAACTAGTCTAGACTTGTATGCTTCACATAGTAAATTTTAGGATTTATTCAATAATCAGAACATGAACATATAAAGAAAATAAAAAGTCATATCATGGTTTAGTAGAGGCCGATCTTTTGATCGGGTGAGCAGGGGTGCTCATTATTGACCTTCCCATCTCATACCTAAGGTTCCGAGCCAAGCATCATTGGTTACGACGAACAGTGGCCTTGGCACGAGTCATGGGTTTCCTAATTTCCCAAAATATTAGGTGGCGACTCTAAAATCTGATGACGCAGTCCATTTTTGACAAAATTGCAATAAAATGGATTTTCAATAAAAGTTGCCAAATCTGGACTCTCATCTACGTTTCACATTGCACTCGTGAGACTAGATCAAAGAGATCTCGGGAGTCCGAACTGTTTAACGCGCGCGGGTACCCCCCGGGCATGTTACACACCTCTCATGACACACCTTCATATTATTTGTCATTATTGTAGAAATAAAGGTCATTATATATCTTATTGTCCATTCAAAAAGAATATGAACATCGGAATTAAAAAGATTTGGATTATTAAGGGATCTAACAAAATTAACCAAGAAGGACCCAAGAAATTATGGGTACCAAAAACTAACACTTAATTGTCATCTTGTAGGTTTGCCTTACGTCCAAAGCTAAAGAAGAGAAATGGTACCTTGATAGTGGATGTTCCAGACACATGACCGGAGATAAATCCTTTTTTACTACACTGTCATCCAAAGATGGAGGCCTTGTTATTTTTGGAGACAACAAGAAAGGAAAAATCATCGGTATTGGTAGCATCGGTATTTCTCCTAACCCTTCTATTGAAAATGTTTTACTTATTGATGGACTTAAGCATAACCTACTTAGTATTAGTCAATTATGTGATAAAGGTAATCGAGTTATTTTTGATAAATCACATTGCACAATTAAAAGCACAAATGATCATAAAGCTTTATTCGTTGGTAATCGCCATGATAATGTTTATGTTTTTCATCTTAATGATCTTTATGCTAGTGATATTAAATGTTTATATGTTAATAATGAAAATAGTTGGTTATGGCATAGAAGACTTGGTCATGCTCATATGGATTTAATTGCTAAACTTTTGAGAAAGGATTTGGTCATTGAATTTCCAAAAATTAAATTTGAAAAAGATCATCTTTGTAGTGCTTGTCAACAAGGAAAACAAACTAAAACATCGTTTAAATCAAAATATCGTATTTCCACAACTAGACCTTTACAACTATTGCATATGGATTTATTTGGTCCCTCAAGGACATCTAGTCTAGGTGGTAAACATTGTTTTCTTGTTATAGTTGATGATTATTCAAGATTTACATCGGTTATATTTTTAACACACAAAGATAAAACATTTTCTTTTTTTACAAAACTCTGTCGTAGAATTCAAAATGAAAAAGGTTGTCTTATTACTAATATTCGAACCGACCATGGTAGAGAACTTGAAAATGAGAAATTTGAATTGTTTTGAGATGAGCATGATGGGGGAGCTAAATTATTTCCTTGGGCTTCAAATCAAACAATGTAAGGAATGAATTTTTATCAACCAAGCTAAGTACACAAAAGAATTACTCAAAAATTTTGGTATGTATGACTCAAAAATAGCTGGAACACCTATGAGCACATCCATTAAGCTAGACAACGATGAAAAAGGTAAGTCCATTGATCAAACAAAATATCGAGGTATGATCGGCTCACTTCTTTATTTAACTGCAAGTAGACTCGATATTATGTTTAGTGTTTGTATGTATGCTAGATATTAATCAAATCCTAAGGAATCACATCTCAGTGCTGTTAAAAGAATTTTATATATCTTGTTGACACTCAAAATTTGGGATTGTTTCATCCTAGAGGTGTTGCATTTGATTTAATTAGTTACTCGGATACCGACTTTGCCGGTTGCAAACTTCATAGAAAAAGCACATGTGGCACTTGTCTCTTTCTTGGTAACTCAGTGGCACTTGTCACTTTCTTGGTAACTTATTAGTATCTTGGTTTAGCAAAAAATAAAATTTTGTTGCTTTATCAACGGCCAAAGCTGAATATATAGCTTTCGGAGGTTGTTGTGCTCAAATACTTTGGATGAAATAACAATTGGAGGACTTTGATTTGCATTATGATCATATCCCTATTAAATGTGATAATACTAGTGTCATCAATTTAAGCAAAAATTTGGTTCAACACTCACAAACAAAACATATTGAAATTTGACATCATTTTTTAAGAGATCATGTTCAAAAAGGGGATATTGTATTTGAATTTGTAAACACCGACAAGCAATTGACGGATATTTTCACAAAATCCCTAAGCGAGGATCGCTTCAATTTTATTCGTAGCGAACTTGGAATGTCGATTTCTACTTAAAAGTTTTGTTATGACTGTGAAACTTGAATTTTTGTTAAAATGATATATGTGTATTGCTACATTGATATGGAAACATTTATATCAGTTGAATACTCTCAAATCCTTCATATATTTATTTTCCTTAACAGTTTGCTATTCTCAACTGAGTAATTTTTTTTTGGTTCTGCATCTTGAGCTAAAATTAACTTTGCATACATTGATTTTTTTTTAAACCCTCATGGTATTTTTTTTACATTACCATTCCAGCAACACCAACGTCCCATTAAGTTTAATTTCTGCTAGTATTATTTTATTTTAATTTTTTTAATTTTGCTATTAGACTTAATTTCTTTTTCTTTTTTTTTTCTCATTATTATTTTTTGTTTGGGCTTAATTTTTTTTTTTTTATTTTTTGCTTTTTAATTTCATTTTTCAGTACTTAAACATAAAAACAAAAACAAATCAAAATATAAATATTTACATAAAAAAAAAACAAAACACCCTTCATTTTTTTCACGGCCATACGCCGATCAAAATAAACATAAAAAAAAAAAAACAAACAAACCCCTCATTTTTTTTCCGCCCTACGCCGATCTTACTTACTCGCCTCTTCCTCCGCTCTCTTCTTGTTTTTATCACCTTGGGCGACGCTTGACGTCGCTGCCCCCGTGCTTTCGTCGAGAGCGAGCACTCCCCCCTGACTATCAAACGCCAAGAACGACGTTGCTCCAAATAGGGCCATGGAGGTGGTCTTTTGTTTAAGCTCTTTATTTTCGGCCTTCAATGCGCCTATCTCTGCTCGTGTATCCTTGTATATGCGCAGGAGCAGAGCGAGTTGGGCATTGACCTGATGGAGCTCACTCGTCCTGTTCTGCAGTCGGTGAGCCAATTTTGTGGCAGCAGTCACCGTCTCCATACAGGACGTCAGTGTGAAATGATTGACTTCTATGTCAGATTGAGCTGCCATGATTTGCTCAATCGACATCATAGGAAGGTTAGGAAGAGGAATGATAGAAAGAGTAGGAGTAGGGGTACTCGGCCCAGCAGCGCTTACCGGATCATTCTGGTCCGGAAAGAGAGTAAGGGGACGGGACGAGGCCATGTAGTAGGAGAGAGAGAGATGTAATCGAAAGGAGGGTCGTTTTTTGGTAGCCTTTCTGCTCTGCTCAGTCTCTCTGTTCTGTCTCTCGAGAAAGAAGAAGATCGAAAAGAGTGATGAAGAAGAGATAAAAGAGAGTGAGGTGAAGAAGAAGAAGCAGACGAGTGTGATTAAGAAGAAGGCTAAAGAGAAGAGGTTGAGGAGAAGACGACAAAAGGAAGAGAGAGCCGAGGCAGCTGATTGACCCGTCTCGCTTTTATCGGTCAGCTGATGCAAAAGCGAGGACGCGTGTTCGACGTGATTTTCGATGAACAAAAAAGAGACGCGGGCGAATCATATATATATATATATGTATATATCTATTTTGCTTATCTATTTTTTTGTGCCATTTATCACTATCATTTTTCTCCCCCTCCTCCAAATTCTGACCCATGATTTCCTTTTGATAATGTCACAAGGGGAGAAAACTTATGTTGTTATGTATTATGGTATTATTTTCAAATTATGGTATTATTTTCAAACTAATTTGATGTTATCTTAGTCTCATATCATGTCTCTAATTAAAGCTTATTTATTACATATGTACTAACCTGTGTATTTAGAAATGAATTCAGGGAGTATGACTTGAGGAGAAACTTTTCTTACTCCTAAATCAAATCAAAACATCATTATGTGCCATCATAAAAAATGGGGAGATTGTTAGACTTATTTATTTTGATAATTTATTTAATTATGTTTTAATTTATTTGAAAGAGAAAAATAGAATCCAAAATTTATTTTGATGATTTATTTAATTATATTTTAATCAAAATTTATTTTGATGATTTATTTGAAAGAGAAAAATAGAATCAAAATTTATTTTGTCCCATTATTTCTCACCTAAACCTTTATCCTAAATGTTGTTAGAATGTATTTAATATTTGATTAAATCAGGAGTTCAAACAGCCCAAAACAAAGGTTCAAACAGCCTAGCACAGCAACAGGTTCAAAAGGTTCAAGTGGAAGATATTCAAATTAGTAATGATGGAAGTACAACGACTATAAACGGCTATACAGGTTCAAAAGGTTCAAGTGGAAGATATTCAAATTTGTAATAATGGAGTGGAAGATATTCAAATTGGTAATAATGGAAGTACAGCGGCTATAAACGGCTATAAATTCAAATGACTACAACGGCTATAAATTCAAATGACATCAACGGCTATAAATTCAAATGAATACAACGATTATAAATGGCTATAAGTTTCATTATATATGCCAAAGCCTCTAATGTAAACAAGTTACAAAAAACCTGAAAATATTCTTTGATCTATAATCACTCATATCTATTCTCAGAAATTATACACTGAGCCTTATAGCTTTAAGCCCATCTTTCCTGTGTGAGATTTATAGAAAAATCAAAACTTCATTTTATATATCTATCTTTGAGAGATATTTATTGTAAGTTTTCTTTGAAAGCAAAAATACCATTTCATCTTGTAAAAGTGTTGCAAACACTGTGTTCTTGAAATCTTGAGAGTGATTGTGAATCATCTAAGATTTGCAAGGGTTTGGGCTTGTGAAGTCTGTGTAAAATCCGTGGAGGATTGCTCCATTTGTAAAGAGGTTGCTAGCACCCCTGTGAAACTACAAGATAGTGGAAAATCTCAAGTGAAGCTTGAGGAGTGGACGTAGGCCGAGTTGAAGCCGAACCACTATAAATTTGTTTTTCTCTCTCCTCCTTATCTCTTTATTTTATTTTAAATTGCCATAGCTATATTTCACATTTTTACTGTGCTAAAATCATTAACTGACGTAGTTGTTAAGACACTTGTTTTAATTATTTTTATTTCATTAATTATATTTATCTATTGTGCTAGTCATAATTTTTATTAGGGTATTATTCATTTTAATTGTAAAAACCTAATTCACCCCCCTCTTAGGTTGTCTTTTGGGTAACTGTAGACGCGCCCCGAGGGCCTTAGGCTACAGTTCGAACTCAAATGTCACAGTTCTTAATCTGATCTCACAATGTGCGATGTGAGATTGATAAATCACCAAAGAGTCCAAATCCGGCAAATCGTTTTGGAAAATTGATTTTTGTAAAGAAGTGCCAAACATGGACTGCTTTGCCAGATACAGAGTCGCTACCTAAATATTTTATTTTTTTGGGAAATTTAGGAAACCCTGACTCGTTGCCTAAGGCCACATGTCCGTCATCACCAAAGTTGCCTCGGCTTGGGAACTTGGGTACGATTGAGGAAGGTCATTTATGAGCACCCCCGCTTGCCCGATCAAAAATTGGCCTGTACTAAGCATGATATCTTGTTTTTGAAAACACATGTGTTCTTATTCTGGTTAATTAGCTAGTCTTACTATGTGATGCGCACAACAAACAAGTATAGACTAGATCGCCTAATTTGGAATAAAGCATTGCATATCCGTTTATTTGGAAAATATTTTGAAGTTTGCTACTCGTAAGTAGGCTAAAATACAGATTTGATGAATTGTTCCAATTCAAGTAATCCAACCTTCACCCACAGGCATTCAGGCAGTTAATCACATAAGCAATTAGCCTCATGGAAAGCATGCTATCATGGAAACATTAACATGCATGCAATATGCTAAAGCGTAAACAATCACAGTGTACTCCGAGCCAAAACAGAGAACTAGTTAGAAATCAATACATGATCCTAGTTCATGTTAAGATGGCTAATGCAACACATGCGAAAATATATCTAAAATAGGCTCGGCTATTCTAAAATGGCATATGAATGCTATAATTGATACATGTATTCAAATTGGAATTGAAATACAATGCAGTTAGTATGATGCGCCGAGCCCGGTGCAGGCAATATAGATGAATGGATGCACGCATGCAAAGCATAAGGATGCTAATTGAAAATATGCCCTAGAACTAACCATTGTAAGCGGTTAAGTAAAAGGGAGAAAGACGTGGGGTTGGAAGACATTCACACACGCACGCATACTTAGTACAAAATTCGCCCTCTCGACAGAGGGTCCGAATAAATAATACAAACCAACTAATTAACTAAATAACAAGCTAATTAATTATTACAAAACCGAATTGAATAACTAGCTACAACTAATTATTACAAAACTTAATTAATTAACAAATTAACTAATTAAACTACAAAACCAAATGCTAACTGACAAGTAAGCAATTTAAACAATGTTGCTTCGGCAAGTTGAAGAGGGTGAACATGCATGCTTGGTTCCCGTCCCGGTAAGCTCTCCGGATGCTCTTTAGAGGCTCTGTCTGCAGGGTGTCCTTGAGATCTTGCTGCTAGAACTTACCAAAAACATGTTGGGGAGTGCATCAGTGGCCTGCCGGCCATAGAGAGATGCTGCCGACCACCTGCCGGCCAAGGATGGTACACTGCCGGCCATCAACAATGCACTGCCGGCCATCTGTAGAGCACTGCCGACCACTGATGTGCTGTGACATCGAGCTGCAGCAGAGCACAAAATAGAGAAAATGGAGGGTCTCCCAAGGGTATGTATGCACTATGCCTCCCCATATCACCTCGAAATATCAAGGGAGAGGCATAGTCGGATCCAAGACCATCAATCACGCATCCCGATGCATGATGGCCAAAGATCCAACTTGTGCAAATCAATATGAAATGAATACACAAATAAACACATAAAGCCTAAAACTCTATCATGAATAATCAAGAGCATCGGCGACCGAGAATTGAGACACGTTTCATCACTTGAAGTATGAAATGCCCCTCGTTACTCGTGCTCGGATTAACACTTTAATCCAAACGACAATGCAAAACAAGCATGGCAAACATGCAATATGACTTAAGCATGCAAACATGCAATGCAATAACCCGAGCATGCAACAAGAATATAAGCATGATGTGAGGTAACAACCTTGAATAACATGATAAAATGCAACATGAACATACAAACATGCAAGGCATGTGACGGCGGACAAGTATGCAACAACATACGAAATGGGACAAGCATGTGACGACATGGTAAGATGGGCTTACACTAAAGATGGATAGGCATCAGCCATGCCTAAAATCAGTGGCCATAAGTGATGAATTGATAGTATGAAAGGCATGAAAAGGTAAGGCAAACATGCATGCCAATTGGCTCGAGGATTAGGGCACAAAGATACAACTCTTAAGCACACTTAAAGAGTGACAAGCATGGATATGTGATAACAAGGTAAGCTCTGAAATCTCATGTAAATTGATGCCAAATCAACTAGACAATGCAAGCATAGCATGTTAGAAAACTCAAAGCTCGAAACTAACAAAGGGACTTAAGCCATGGCCATGCAAGGTAAGCCCCAAAGGGCTAAGAGAACCTAAAACAGTCCCAAGGCAGGTCCAAACAAGACCAAAAACAACCTCGAAGCTAGCCAACACGGGCTAGAACAAGAGGCCAAAAACAAGGAGCATGCAAGGCTACAAAAGAGGCAATGCACTACACCTATTGAAACCAAACATGGCATGACTTGGACAACATAAAACAGAGTTACATCATGGTATAACAAGACCAAAAATGCACTGATATGATGAGCCAAAGGCTTAGGCTTAATGGCATGCACAAAAGTTCATTCTTGAGGCATAAAGAGCCAAGGCTCCAAGGCATTAAAAGCATGTCAAATGCAAGTGTATGGCCACATTTCACGGACTGAAATAACACTTAGAATGATGGCAAAGCATGCAAACATCACATGTATGGCATGGTAGGGGCTTCAAAACCCAAGACTAGCCTAAGCATTTATACTATAGCTATACAAAGCATGAGTGATATGGCCATGGCAGCCCAAAACAGTCCAAGAACAGCCCAAAACAAGAATAAAATCATGCAGGAGCAAAGCCAAAATATGCTAGGATGATGAGTCAAAACATCATGCACCTAAAGCTAGTAAGCAAGATTTGTTCTACAAGTATATGGAGCATGCAAAGGATGACCAAACCAGCTATGGAAAGAGTCATGACATGGCAAAAAATCACCAAAAACATGCTGAAATGGGCTCAACATAAGCTAGGATAACATGCTAAAGCAAAAAGCATATAAAGCTAGTTTATGGGATTTACACTACAAGTGTATCATACATGCATGGAGTGACAAAAACAACCCAAAACAGATCTAAGGCATGGTAAAACATCACCAAAAACCTACTGAAATGGACTCAACACAAGCTAGGCAAACATGCTACTTTGACGAGCTACAAATGGGATTGCACTACACATACAAGATGCATGCAAAAGGTGACCAAACCAGCCATGGATAGAGCCAAGGAAGGTCCTAAAAGTCACAAAAAAGGGCTTGAACCAAGCCTCAAAAGTACAGAGAGGCATGCTCCTTTGGAAGGCCAAAAATGCAAGCAAACAAAAACCAAAAGAGAGGGGGCCACCCCCTCTGATTTGAGGCCTCAAAACCACATGCCTGCCATTGAAAATCCACTGGATTTCAGTGGTTAGAAGGCCAAACCAAGGCTAGCTCGGAGGCCTTAAGGCATGGCTCAAAACAAGGCCAAACAAGGCCAACAAGAGGGTTGAAGACCCTCAACAGCTAAAAGACCTTAAACAAACTTCAAAAGCACTTAAATACAAGACTTTTTTCAGTTGAAAGAAAGGCCTAAAACAATATGAAAGGATGGCCAAAATGAGGTACAAAAAAAGTGCTAAAAAGGGAAAGAAGCTCACCCTTGAAGATCAACTTCGAAACCAGCAACTTCAGGGGGTAAAACCTCACTTTCAGAGCTCAAGAAGTCCTCCCAAGAATCTCAATCCAAAGATGGTGGTGTATCTCTAAGTGTTGTAGTGTAAAAGTGCAAAGAAAATAGACTTTAAGGCACAAATCAACAACAATATATATATATAGAGATATTTCTTCTCAAAATCCTGAACCTCTGCTAAGGAGAGGCTCTCTTCTTATATAGAAGAAAAGCAATGCAAAGCTTCTTCAAGAAGCTTGGCAAGAGCTTCATCCCTCCATACACGTGTATGGAGGGCAGATAAAAGGATTCCAGCTGGCTCAAAAGATCTGGAGTGAAACCTACTGAGACAGGGGTGCTGCCGGCCATCAGGGATGGCCGGCAGTGGCTCATTGATGGCCGGCAGGCTCAATCAATGGCCGGCAGCAACAAAGTAGGGGCCGACAGGTCCAAAAAGGGGCCTGCAGTGCACCAAGAAACACATTCTGAAAGGACCAAGTCATGGTCCAAGAATGGGGCAGAAAGGATATAGGGTTTGGAAAGCACGAACTTGTGACGTTCCGTCGCAAAAGTCGAATGCCCGACAAGCAATCGAACTTGTGTCCGGATGTATCTGCAAGCACAACCGAGTCTTGAGGACGGTTAAAAATGGGGTGTCTACAGTAACATATATTGATCATAAGAATCTTAAGGGGTGGTTTGGCATCCCCTATATAATCTATCTTTTTATCTTTTTATCTTTTTTCCATCACATCACCTCTCTACTTTTCTGCACATCTTTTCGTAAAAAGATAAAAAGTGCACTTATTTAGATCATCCCAAACAACCCCTAAATATCTGTTCGTACAGAAGGAACTGAATATGAGGCAACGACAGTGGCTAGAATTTATGAAAGACTATGATATAGAGATCCATCACCATCCAGGCAAAGCTAACGTAGTAGCAGGCGCACTAAGCAAAAAAATGACTAGAAGTTTGGCATGTATTATCGTTTCCCACAAGATCAATGGACTGCTTGCCAATATAACCATGGAACCCATTTTGATTGAAGAAATTAAAGCACGCTAATGTGAAGATAAACTTTTAAAGAAAAAGTACAAGGAGCAAAGGAGTATGCCTAATCCTAATTTCAGTTTAAGTAATGGGATGCTAAAATTTCATAATCAAATCTGTGTACCTGATATTCCGGAACTCAAGAAAAAAATATTGGTGGAAGCTCATAGATTTACAGTTCACCTTGGCAACACAAAGATGTACCAGGATTTGAAGAAACACTACTGGTGGACAGGAATGAAAAGAGACATAGCAAGCCATGTCTCCAAATGTTTGCATTGTCAGCATGTTAAAGTAGAACATCAGAGACCTGTAGCAATGCTGCAACCACTCCCTATTATGAATGGAAATGGGAGCACATTACCATGGACTTCGTGGTCAGGCTGCCACAGTCAGTTTCGAAGAATGATGCGATATGGTTTATAGTAGACCGATTGACGAAGTCGGCGTATTTTCTACCAATTAAAATCATGTACTCTCTTAATAAGTTTGCCACTTTATACATCAATTAAATTATTCGTTTGCATGGTACCCCAGTTTCAATCGTGTCTGACTGAGACCCCTGCTTCGTGTCTCATTTTTGGAACAAATTGCAGGAGGCTTTAGGGACTACACTGAAGTTTAACACTGCTTATCACCCGCAAACTGATGGGTAATCCGAAAGAACGATCCAAATGTTGGAAGACATGTTACGTGTATGCGTGTTGGACCTCAAAGGTAACTGGGATGAGCACTTACCTTTAGTGGAATTCACCTATAACAATAGTTATTAGGCAAGCATTGGAATGGCACCGTACGAAGCTCTGTATGGAAGGAGATGTCGATCACCTTTATGCTGGACGGAAGTCAAGGACAAGAAACTATTAGGCCCGAGATCGTGCAAATCACAAGTGATAAAATCCAACTTATCGAGTAGCGAATTCGCACTGCCCAGAGCCACCAGAAACGTTATGCAAATACATGGAGACGGGACTTGGAATTTCAAGTAGGGAATCATGTGTTCCTCAAGATCTCACCAACAAGAGGAGTTATGCGATTTGGAAAGCGAGGAAAGTTGAACCAAAGTTACATCGGGCCATTTGAGATATTAAAAATGATTGGTCCTGTAGCATATCGCCTTGCACTACTGCCTGAACTGTCCAACGTCCACAATGTGTTTCACGTTTCGATGCTCCGACAATACCTCCGAGATCTAGAACATGTCGTCGACTATGAGAACTTGGAAGTTCAAGAAGACCTTTCTTATGAAGAGTAACCAGTACAAATTCTCGATTGTCGTGATCAAGTTCTTCGAGACAAGACCATGACGCTGGTAAAAGTCTTATGGCAAAATCATCATATCGAAGAAGCTACATGGGAAACGGAGAGTCAAATGCGAGTCAAATACCCACACCTCTTCGACAACCAAGGTACGTCAAGTTTGGGGACAAACTTCTATTTAGGATGGAAGAAATATGACATCCTAAATATTTAATTAATACCATAACCCACCATGATTATTAATAAGAATAATAATAATGATCTGTAAAGTAAAATAAAATAATTAATTTTATGATGATAGGTGATAAAGTATAATTTAATTTACATTAGGAACACTGTAGAATTAAGCACCAAAAAAAAAAAAATAAATAAATGAAAAAGAAAATTAGTGATCTAATATTGGCCCAGCAATTTCCTTAGTAGTGTTGCCCCAAGCAATGCCCTTAGTAGTGTTGGCTCAAGTATATCTATTTGACAACAATCTACACTTATCCTGAAGATTCAAATCTATAATTAAGATTCAAATCTATTAGCACAATGATAGCAGTCCATAGAGAGGCTATGTGTCACCCAAACTATGCTTAGCAAGTAGTATAAAAGGAGGAAGGGTGTTTCTGAACAAATGAAGGAAAACCAACAAAGAAAGGGGATAAAAATACTGAAGACAAGAAGGGTTTGATAGTAGAAAGAAATAGTGAGGTATTAATTTTAAGGTGAGTTATATTATACCTTGAGTCACCATAATATATTTTACGTATGTTTTGGGTTATCATAAATTATTTTACGCAATCTATGGTTTAAAATTATATTAATATTTTGATTTCATTAATTATTTTCTGAACTCTACTTGCTTAAATTGAAACCCATGGATATATTTGTTTAAATTTTAGAAGTTATTTGACAATGGTTTTATACAATTATGTTTTGTAAGTACCACCATGGGAGTCTCATGCCTTGGGGGACTTAAATAACCATTGGCCTCTGTTTGGCCACTTTGTGGTTCTCTGTTTATCATGGATTCATTGACCTCTGTTCTGAATGTCACTCTAGTGACCTTTGTTCTGTTTTGTTCTATATCGTGGTTATGGTTATTTATTTACATAAATTCTGTATTTCAGTTTCTGCCACCTTAAATAATTTGTTTATTCAAATTAAGTTATTCTAACTAACTATCCATGGTTATTTTGTGTTTCCTATACTCTTGGCATAATATTTCTCACTCTGCTGTGCGCTTATAGCTGTTACCCTTTCAGGTGACGAGATGTAAGGAAGACCTGTAACCTTATGTAGTGGAACCCGTATAAGAATTTGATGCTGATCCGTTATTTTGTTTTTTTTTTTTTTCTTCTTTCCTTTTTTTCCTTTTGTTTTTTGTTGAGGGCCGGTCACTAGATAATAAAATAATAAAATCCCTACAAATGTGTTTTCTTTTATCAAAATAGTAGAATGAAGTAAATTTTATATTTCATTATTTGTTTTTCCACCACTCTGCATCTGCCTGCACTATGTAATTTGTTAAGTTTAGAATTATTTTGTAAGTTATGATTCCAGCCCTAAGCCCCTGGGGTTGGGTCGTGACAAAAAGTGTCATGAACTATTGTGCTACTTAGTATACTCATTAAAATTTTGGACATATATTATATTTATTACAATCTGTAGGCCTTCCAGCATAAAAATAAAATAAAATAAAATAATTTACAATATACTATAATTAAAATACAAAACAATGAAAACCCTACAAAACGTTGGCTCCGTTATGAGGGTTTGGGTTCTCCATCGTTGCTCTGCCATCCCTCCACCATTGCTCTGTCATTCCTCTACCATCCTTCCACCGTTTGCTCTAATGTTCCTCCGCTATTGTTGTACCGTAGCTCCACCATCACCATTGTCATTAAGGTTGCTTATTTGCCTTAAGAGAATCTTCACTCAGGTTTGAAAAAAATATATATATATACAATATAATATTATTGTTTTAATATAATATTATAGGAATATGTTATGTATATATATATATATATATGGTGATTTATTTTCATATCAAATAGATATTGTGTTTTGGATTAGGGATTTTAATATAATATTATAGGATTCCATTATGTGTATGTATATGGTGATTTGTATCAAATTGTGCAGATTGAATTTTGTTATCTGTTATAGGAATCTGTTATTGTGTTTTAGATTAGGGATTGATGCTCTGTTAAATTAACTTCACAATTCGATATGTATAGAAATCTGTTATAGGAATCTGTTATTGTATATGATGATTTAACTCTTGGCATTTTCATTATCTTTTCACAAAGCTATATAATAAGGCAAATACTCTTATCGATACATGTTTTTTTTGTTATGAAAGTTAAGAATGTTTGTTGTATTATGATTTGTGGTAAAAGTCAAGAATGGAGAATTTATAGTAAAAGTTATATTTTGTAGTGAGAAAAATTATGTCCTTACATAATGTAAGTTATAAAATTTTGTGATCTCTTTTAAAGGTGTACTTTTTTAGTAATATAATTGATTTGTCCTGTGTATAACAAACCATATCAAGAAAGTAGACAATTTTTTTAGAGCATGTGGAAATTTATCTTATTGTTGATGTTATTTTTGTGCTATTCTTATTGTTATTAGGCTTTATATTTAGTAGTGCCAAAATGGAAGATGGTACAGTTGAGGAGTTGGCCAAGAATTCCATGCCATGTGTTGGAATGGAATTTGATTCGGAGAAAGCTGCATATGAATTCTACAATGAATATGGAAGGATTGTGGGATTTAGTATTAGAAGAGATTACCATACAAAAAGTAAAAAAGATAGTATCATGATTAATAAAAAGTTTGTTTGTTGTAAGGAGAGAGAAAAAGATAAAGATAAACGGTACGTAATAGTAAAACATTCTCAACATGAGACAAGAATAAAATGTAATATATTCATGTATATATCTTTTAGACGAGACTTGTCAAAATGGGTTCTGATGAAGTTTAATGATAATTACAACCACCTTTTGCATATTCCTCAATGTATGCATATGACGCCATCTCAGAGAAAGTTGTGTGATGCTCAAGGTATAAATGTCGATGTAGCTGATAATACTAGTATATCACTTAAGGCATTACATGATCTTATTAACGCCTTAGCAGGGGGAAGGAATTTGTAGGGTTCACGCGAGAAGACCAAAAAACCTACTTGCGTGCAAAAAGGCAACGAAACTTGGAATATGGTGAAGCAGGAAGTTTGTTGAGATATTTCCATCAACAAGCCACTAAAAATCCATATTTTTACTGTGCATTTCAGTTGGATATTGGTGAGATGATTACTAACATTTTTTGGGCTAATCATCAGATGATTACAGATTATGGCATTTTAGGTGATGTTGTGTCATTTGACACAACATTCCGAACAAACAAAGAGTACCGTTCACTTACTTTATTTACTGGCTTTAACCACTTTAGAATGATTGTGATTTTTGGTACTGCATTATTATATGATGAAACTACAGCATCATTTGAGTGGTTATTTGAAACTTTCTTGCATGCAATGTTAGAGAAAAAGCCTGTTAGTTTTTTCACAAATCAAGATTAGGCAGTGGCTAAGGCAATTTCTAAAATCATGCCTGAGGTATTTTATGGATTGTGCACTTTTCACCTAATGCAAAATGCTTTGAAGCATTTAGGCTACTTGTTCAAGGGTAGTTTAAAATTTGGTTGCGATTTCAAAACTTGCATTTTTGGGTATGAGGATGAACATGAGTTGGTTGAAGCTTGGGATTCTTTGATTCATAAATATAACTTGCACGAGAACTTATGGATAAAGAAGACTTGTAAACTTAGAGAGAAATGGGCGCATGTGTATATGAAGTTGGTATATACTGCAGGAATACGAAGCACTCAACTTAGTGAAAGCTTGAATGTAGAATTGAAGAAGCATTTAAAAGTTGACCATAACATTATTCAATTTTTTACACACTTCAATCGAGTTGTTATGGATAAGTGGTATGAAGAAGTAAAAGCTATATACGATTCTAGACAACAGTTGCCGAGAATAAAGTTGAAAATGTCTCCCATGTTAATGCAAGTTGCTAAGTTGTATACTCCTTCTATCTTTGACTTATTTCATAATTTAGACACATCCCTTTGTTGTCAAGTGAAACGATGGCATGAGTTAGGAAGAGAAGTAACGTATGTGATTGGCTTATATGGAGAGGATAGAGAGTATATTGTGAAAGGTACTGTGGAAGTTAATGAGTCAGGAGGAGACAATAATTGTCGAGAAATTCATTACACTTGTCAAAAATTTGAGAGTTTTGGAATTTTATGTGATCATGCAATTAAGGCACTTGATAGAATGAATATTATGGAAATTCCTGAAAGGTATATATTAGGTCGATGGAGACTAAATGTGAAGGATTATGCAATTGAGGAAACGATTACAGTGGTTGAGAATGACCCTAAGTTGGTGATAGTAGCACGCTACAGAGATCTTTGTCCTAGAATGGTAAAACTAGCAGCTCGATCATTTGAATGCAAACCTACCTATCAATTAGTTGATGAAACTCTTAGGGATTTGTGTGCAAAAGTAGACACTATGATGACTTCATTAGACGGCTCAGGCGCTTCTGGTAGTGGAGGCAATATTGAAGTGGGTACCAAAGAATTTGTAATTGATCCAAACTTTGCACAAGCTAAGGACTTAAAAAAGAAAGAGGACGGACACAAGAGTGGGAGTAGATTAAAACCTTGGCATGAGAACACTATTAAGAGAACAAAAGTTGTTTCGCAACCTACCCACCTTACTTAGGTATTGAATTTACCGAAGTACTAATTTCAAATTGGCTAGATTTAGTTTAAAATTTTGCAATGTACTGATAAATGTTTTACAACTTCTTTAGAGTATTGGACAGTCAAGCGACAGTAGAAATATTCAGAATTCATTTTCAAACCACACACTGGTGAGATCTTATTCTTTTTTATTGAAATCATAATACTTAAATACATAATGATCATAAAATTTAGTTGCTACTAACAATATTTTATGGACTAGGGTGTTGAGATACCCTATTGGCCGCAACTAATGAATTCCGGATATAATCTGCTCATGCACAATGTTAATTTTGCATGCCCACCAACTTATCCACTATCAATGCCTTTGTCTTCCCAAGCATCGTACAATCCACAAAATTCTCAGGTGTGTAATATAGTTGTTTATAATCTATATTTTTGTTTTACATATATGTGTATTTGATTCCAATGCATTTCCTTATATCTTTCTTCTTTTCTTTTTTTTGTTGTTGCAGGGATTAGGATTTGATCGAGCAGAGCACAATCCCATGGTGGTTGAGTCGGTCTTTCGTAATGATAGTTTGTTTGATTTTTTCAATCATTCGGAACCACCCTCGCAAAATTGAAATGTAAACATTTATCTAGCGGACCACCTTTTTGCTTTATTTTTGAGAATTAAATTGAAGTGGATTCAAGGTTTATTTAAGGAGAAGCCATTGTTATTGTGTTTTATTTTATTTGTGTTTGATACATAACAGAGCATCAAATTGTGCAGATTGGATATGAATTCAAGGTTTATTTAAGGAGAAGCCACTATTATTGTGTTTTATTTTATTTGTGTTTGATACATAACAGAGTATCAAATTGTGCAGATTGAAATTGTTTTTTGAAAATGGAAATGATTTTTTTTTTTTAATTTTATAAACTTTATTGTGGCTGCAGATTGTAATTTTTTATTTTTTATTATTTTTTTATTTTTTTTATGTTGGAAGGCCTACAGATTGTAATAAATGTAATATATGTCTAAAATTTTAAATAGTAGACTAAGTAGTACAATGGTTTATGACACTTTCTCCCTTAAGGTGGTTTGGGTTTAAGCTCTCTTAACAACCATTTTTTTATTTATTGAATATGCATAGAGATGAAACGACAGCAATTTTCTATTTATTGAATATGCATATAGATTAAACGACAGCAGTTACTGTTAGGAGTCCCTCACAGCAGTACCCTCGTTTTTTTCTCTATTGTTGCTGTTTGTTATTGTTATGTTTTTTCTTCTTTTTTCAGTTTATCAATATTTAGTAAATTTTACTATATTTTTTCGCTCTAATTTCTTCCTTTATTCTTTTTTTTTTCCTAACAATATTTTGGACATTTTGGTTAGTCTCCGATGATATTTTTAACGTCCAACGAATATTCTGGACATTCTGACAACTTCTAGTGATGTTTAGAATACTCCAGCGATACTCCGACAAACTTCCGGTGACTTCCTGGTGATGTTGAAGAAAACTTTTTTTTTTTAATTTTTTTTTTGTAACAATTAAAAATATGTAGGACTAATTGATGCAATTATTTTGTTTTGGGACTAGCTGAGTTTTGAATTTTGTGTATGAGACTTACTAGAAAGTTTTCATTTATACTTTTAACCCATCTCAGCTTGGCCTGTTATTAAATTAAATAATTAATTAATTATTTATAATATATTAAAATATATATTTTTTGTTAAGATTTAGACTTTATTTTTGTTGATTTTATTGAAACTCACATTTGTGATGATGTGTGATTAAATTTATTTAAGAAAACTTTCAATTTATATATAAAATCTTTCAATTTATAATGATGTCAATATATTTATTTAAGAAATTTAACGTATGATTGAATTTAATTATGAGATATTTTGGGTATGTTTGGTTTGCATTTAGGAGATGAGTTTTAGAAAAAAATTTCTCAAAAATTGTTTGGTTTGAGTTTTTCTCAAAAAATTTTTAAAATCACTTTCTCTCTTACACATCAATCAATCACTTTTTCTCTCTCCTCTCTCCTTCTCAATCACTTTTTCTCTTATACACATCTACTCAAATTCTCCCAAAATATCAAATCATCCCAAACTCCCAAAAAAATAACTCTCCCAAAATATACAACCAAATAAACCAAAAAAATTTCTAAACTCTCTCCCTAAATTTTTTTTCAAAAACAACTCTCCCAAAAATAAACCAAACAAGCCCTTTAATTTTTTAAAAAATATATAACCCGGTGAGTAAGTTTGAAATTTATAATTATTTTTAAAATTGGATTTGGACAAATATGAAGACCCCGATATTAAAATCAAGTCGGGTTTAAACAAACCCAAAATCTAGTACGGGCCAAATCGGTCCACCCCATGATAAATCCAATGGCAAGCAAACTGGTATGTTAGCATGCGGAAGAGCAAGCCATGTCAAGGCAAGCTCTGCATCTCTTCGACACTCCGACCATTCTCTCTCTTCTCACTTCATCTTCTTCTCTCTCTCAAGCAAGACAGTCTCATGCTCACATTCTCAAAACTGGCCTTTCCATCGATACCCATTTCACCACCAAGCTTCTCTCTCTCTACACCCACCACCTCTGCTTCGCCGATGCAGAGCTCGTCCTTGATTCAATCCCTCAACCGATCTCTTCTCTTTCTCCACCCTCATATACGCTTCTTCAAAGCTCCATCGATTCACTCATGTTCTTAGTCTGTTTTCGAAAATGCTCTCTCGAGGCCTATTGCCTGATTCTCATGTCCTCCCCAGTGCATTCAAGGCCTGCACTGGTTTATCTGATCTCAAATCCGGAAAACGGGTCCATGGCATTGGATTTGTATCTGGGTTTGCCTCAGATTCGTATGTTCAATCCTCTCTGGTTCATATGTATGTTAAATGCAATCAATTAAGGGATGCCCACAAGGTGGTTGATGAAATTTCTGAACCAGATGTGTTTTCTTGGAGTGCTTTGGTTTCGGGTTATGCTAAACAAGGATGTGTAAGCAAGGCGAAGGAGGTGTTTGATGAGATGGGAAGTTTAGGAATTGAACCTAATTTGGTAACTTGGAATGGGTTGATTGCTGGATTCAATCAGAGTGGATGTTATTTGGAGTCAATATACATGTTTAAGAATATGCATTTACAAGGTTTTAAGCCCGATGGGACTAGTGTATCTAGTGTTCTTCCCTCAGTAGGGGATTTGGAGGATCTAAATGTGGGTATTCAATTTCATGGTTATGCGGTAAAGCAGGGAATTGAATTGGACAAATGCGTTGTTAGCGCTCTTATAGATATGTATGGGAAGTGTGCGTGCAGTTCAGCGATGTCACAAGTGTTTGATGAAATGGATCAATTAGACTTAGGTGCTTGCAATGCACTTGTTGCTGGGCTTTCAAGAAATGGCCTTGCTGATGAGGCATTGATGGTGTTTAAGCAATTCAAGAGCAAAGAGATGGACTTGAATGTTGTGTCATGGACGTCAGTGATCGCTTGTTGCTCTCAAAATGGTAAAGACATGGAGGCTTTAGACCTGTTCAGAGAGATGCAGATTGCTGGGGTGAAGCCAAATTCTGTGACAATCCCTTGCTTGTTACCAGCTTGTGGAAATATTGCAGCACTAATGCATGGGAAAGCAGCTCATGGCTTCTCCCTTAGAAGGGGGATTTCTTTTGATGTGTATGTGGGCAGTGCACTGATTGATATGTATGCCAAATGTGGAAGGATTGAAGCATCTCAACTCTTTTTTGATGGGATGCCCACTCGAAATTTGGTTTGTTGGAACGCATTGATGGCTGGGTATGCAATGCATGGAAAAGCTAAGGAAGCGATGGAGATCTTTCATTTGATGCTGAGGAGTGGGCAAAAGCCCGACTTCATTAGCTTTACCTGTATATTATCTGCATGTAGCCAAAGTGGCCTAACAGAAGAGGGACAGTACTACTTCAACAGCATGTGTGGAGAGCATGGAATTGAAGCAAGAGTGGAGCATTATGCTTGCATGGTGACCCTTCTTGGTCGTGCAGGAAAGCTAGAAGAGGCTTATTCTATCATCAAGAAAATGCCTTATAAGCCAGATGCTTGTGTTTGGGGAGCTTTACTGAGTTCTTGTAGAGTTCACAAAAACATGAGCTTGGGAGAGATTGCTGCCAATAAGTTATTTAAGTTAGAACCTAAAAATCCTGGGAATTATATTCTTCTGTCCAACATATATGCTTCTAAGGGAAAATGGGATGAGGTAGATAAAGCGAGGGATATGATGAAGAGCATGGGTTTGAGAAAGAACCCCGGTTGCAGTTGGATTGAGGTTAAAAACAAGGTGCACGTGCTTTTGGCAGGAGACAAATCGCATCCTCAAATGACCCGAATCATTGAAAAGTTGGATAAATTTAGCATGGAAATGAAGAAATCAAGTAGCTTCCCAATCACCGACTTTGTACTGCAAGATGTGGAAGAACAAGACAAGGAGCAAATTTTGTGTGGGCATAGTGAGAAGTTGGCTGTAGTTTTTGGGCTTCTTAACACTCGGCCAGGTTCTCCTCTTCGAGTTATAAAGAACCTTAGAATTGTGGGGATTGCCATGCTGTTATAAAGTTCATATCCAACTCTGAAAGGAGAGAAATTTTCGTGAGAGATACTAATCGCTTTCATCACTTCAAAGATGGGGTATGCTCATGTGGGGATTATTGGTGATTGAATTTAATGGTTGCATGCTATCAGTACTCGGAGAAAAGCTGGAAACTGGATGTGTAAAATGTCTGCAGCAGACAGAATTGATCGAGCCACCCAGTGTAATGGATAGAGCCAAGGCAGGTTGCAGGGAGGGTGTACTGGAATGGTTGTTCTAAAGCTCAAACTCACTTCACACACTTGACTCTGCAAGCTTTTATCATCACATGGAGGAGGAAGGATGGATATCAAACTGAAATTCATTTGTGGTGAACCTGAAGGTGAGGGAACTCAAGTCAGCCCTTGGGAGAAACCAAAGGAATGAACTCATCCAAAAAGCCAGATACTTGCTATTGCACTTTTTGAGGGTTTTTCCATCTAATTCAAATTACAGGAGCAAAGGAAAATATTGGTCCACAATTTGCCAATATTGACTTGTGCTTCAACAATGGAGACTAAGTTAAAATTTGGAGCTATTGTTTTCATAATTTAGTTGTAGTTTTATATCCTTTATACCACTATATTTTAGTCCTAAGGTTTTTTTTTTTTTGTTTGCACATTGCAGCTCTTTTTGCTTTCGTTGAGATTTATTGAAGAATCAGTGGAAGTGAATTTACTTAGTAGTTTCTTTCTCACTACAGGTTTGAAGAGTGAATATTTTGTACTTCTTTCTTGTATATGGAGGGCTTTCATATGCTGGGTTCTTGGAGCTGCAACAACGAGGCTTTCTAATTCTGAATTCAAAATTCTTTGGTTGAACTTTTACTTGGAGGAGGGTAAGTCTGAGAGGGGAGTGGAAGATACGAGGTTGGGATTATTTTTTCCTCTTGTTTGCATGTAATTGCAAAAATTGCTTCAACCTAATTGGTTGCCAATGCAGCCTTCCATATCTTTTGCATTACTATTCTAATATTTGATGCCATATAGAATATGGTCTTTGCAACAAGTTCAGAACCCAGAACTTTTCTCACTATTCCAAAAATTCTGGTTGATTTGTGATGATGATGAAATTTCAACGTTATGTGGTGGAAATTTTGCGGAGGAACTGAGGTCAGTAAACTCTGTACCATCAGTGTCAAGGTGTGTCAAAATCATGACCAATGGTGTCCAGATGAAATGGAGGATAAGGATCAACCATGTTTAGCAGAATTGAAGGGTTGGTGGCAGAGACTTTGGATGGTGTTTAATCGTACAAATCATTCTTGTTCGTCACTTTTATTAAATGACATGGACAGATCATTTAAGCTAAAGAAGTTGCTGAAGAGAAACTTGCTGGTTTGCAGCTATCAAGTAGTGTTGGTTTTGAGAATGGAAGATTAGGTAGTTGTTTGGGATGTGCTATATAAGTGTATTTTTTGACTGTTTGGTTAAAAAAGTAGAGGAAAAGAAAATGTAATAAAATATTATAGTAAAATCAAAATGACCATTTTATCCTTTTGACTTTTTGATTTTTTTGGGTAGTTGAATTCAAAAGGGCAAAATAATAATTTTGCCTTAGTGGCTCCCCATAAGTTACCCTTGAATAGTATAGACTTCTTAACTTTTTTAGTAACTTCTTGACGTTTTGGCTTTTTTAGTTTATCCCAAACAAGGCCTAGATATCAAAACTGATTCAGCAATAGCTGTGTCTCTCATCATCAAGCCTCTCTAGCCAAAATCATCCAGGATTGCCGAAATCTATCTCCTTGCCACCGCGGCAGTGACAAATAGGGTTCACGGTGATTAGTAGCTCTAAAAGTAGAGCTCTAAACAGAGCTCTACTGAGCTGTCACCTTCCAAAAAAAAAAAAAAAAAGAAAGAAAAAATTAAGCCAAAATATCACATCAAAGTGGGACACACATTATTGCCACCTCATTAGAGCAGCTTTAGAGCTCTTGCTCTAGAGCTCTGAAACATTTTTCGACAAAGTAATGTATGGGCTGATCTTTTGGCAAATGGAGGACACAAAATAGAAGACAAGAGTTAGTGTGTTGGAAAAGCCTCCTCTTGGGGTAAGTCAATGTAATAGTTAGTGTAAGTTGGCTTTGCACTGATATCAGTTCTCTTCCTTTAGCTAATAAGTTAATGCTGCAATGGTGAAAGTAGAAACCCTAGGTGAGTGGGAAACCATGTTTTGATCATCTGACCTCTGGGTTTATGGCCACCACCACACTTGTCCTGCAATCTATTTTGTTTTTTGTTGTCTGTAATTCAATTTGTTGGCTTATTGTTAGCAGTATTTGTTTTAATTTTTTCGGCCTGTTATCATGACAAAAGGAAATGTATACCAGTGAAGATAGTTGAGAAATATATTTTTTTTTATTCTTTTTGCTGCACTAACGGTAAGCTTAGCAACAATAGTTCAAATTGTAGGGCGCTTGAGCACAAGGGATGGCCCAGTGGTTAGACATTTCAATCCGACTCATCATATTAGGGTCTCTCAACCACCTCGAACTTTAGGTCTGTTTAGTAATTTATTGATGACTTCAAAAAATATTTAAAAAAATCACAAGCCCTGTTTCAAAATTTTTTTCTTCTTTTTCTTGAGCTTGTTTTTATTCTTTTTGAGATAAAAAAACAAATAAGCTGAAAATTTGTAAAATACAACTTTTTAAAATACAACTGCTTGTGTGTTCTCCATGGTAACCTTTCCGTTTCTTGTTTCCTGTTTTTCATTTTCATATTTTTTGAAAATTAGAAAAGAAAACCAGTTAGTTTGACATACAGTTTACGTTTCCAACAAAACAAAAAAAAAAAAAATCAAAATTTTTGAAAATGAAATAAAGGGAGTACTTCTACTTGTTAAAACAAGTTTCAACTCTCTTTCCAACCGTCAGCAGCCACCACCAACCACCGAAGGCCAGCCACCAGTGAGCTTTGACGAACTTCGGCAATCGAACAATCACGGTATGACCACATTCCAGCGACCCTTTGGCCATCTCGTGACCTTATTCGACACTCCAGCGACCCTTTGGCCATCTCGTGACCTTATGAGACACTCCGTCCGCCCTCCACCACTTGCAATGACCTCCAGCTACCCACCAAATATGTTTCTTCATTTTGTTTTTATTTGTTTTCAAAAAATTTAGGGTAAATTACAATTATGTTCCATGAAATTTGTTTAAAATTGTGGTTCTGAAAATTTCATTTTACCTTTTTCAAGTTTATAATCATATAACAAATGACTCATTTTATTAGGGGTGGGCGCGGGTCGGTTGCGGCCACGGAATCTCCAATCCGCCATCCGTCCGCCAGATTGGCGGATTGGAGAAAATCAATCTGCATCCGTCTGCCAATCCGACGGATGTGGATTGAGCGGATTGGCGGTTTGGCGGATGGATGCGAATCGGTTTGGCGGTTTAAAAATTTATAAATTTTCAACATAATTCAACTTGTGCGCTTTCTCAAAAAAAAAAAAAAAAAAGAAGAAACTATTACAGTTAATGACTTAAAAAAATATTACAATCACTGCATGCCTCATCCAAAGTAAAAAAGTTTGAAACTTTAAAATATCACAATCATTGCATGCGTCATCCACATACTACAATCACAGCATGTCTCATCTACATAAAGTATTACAATATGTGGTTCTTAAAATATAAAAATAATTCAAATCACCAAAACCATGAACATAGTAGTAGTAGAGATTGTTGTATGTCTCTGTATTGTTACATCTATATCTGTTTTTGAAAACAAAAACCAACCAGCATATATCATATTTTCTATTTATTATTTTTAGAGATAGATTTTAAAACCAAAAAATATAGATAAATAATACGTTTATTTTTTTCAATTCAAAAAAGATATTCAAGTTGAAAACTTTTTTTCAACAGAATATTTAAACTCTTTTTTAATTGAAAACACAAACAGAATATTTAAACAAATTGAAAACACAAAGTCTTATAAATTGCTAGAGGTGTTCACGGTTTGGCGGTTCGGTTGCGGCTAAAGAAATCTCAAATCCGTCATCCGTCTGCCAGATGGGCGGATTGGAGAAAATCAATCCGCAACCATCCACTCATCATCACGCATCCGTCCAAAATGCGGCGGATTGGTTCGGTTCGGTCGGTTTTGGCGGATCGATATATCCGCTGCTTACCCCTACATTTTATCAATGAATCATCAAGTCAATTAACAATTTTTACTGATGCCAGAAATATATTTCAATTAACAATTCAATAGTTTTATTACTGTATAGGAGAGTAATTAAAAAATTTATTTTTTATTAATTCTGTTATATAAAAATTCTGACAAAACTACATGAGGGAATTTATATTTGAAGCAAATCTTAAGTGGCATATTTGTAATTTATCCAAAAATTTATGTACAACAAATAAGATTTATGGTTTTGTTTTTTTTAAAAACAAAAAAATATTTCTTATTTTTTGTAAACAGTAAAAAACATTATCAAATTATACCTCAATTTTAAGACAAATAAATTTTGTTATGAACCGAGCATCTTATGTTTGTAGGTGTATCTCAAAAATTTAAAAATAAAATAAAATAAATAAAGGTTGGTCGTAGAGCCTTTGCAATATTAAATTTTGAAGATAGCTCAATAATGCCCTTTGGCATTGTAAATTTATAGATAGTTCAAAAGATAAACTTCCAATATTAAATTTTGAAGATAGCTCAATAATGCCTTTTGGCATTGAAAATTTATAGATAGTTAAATAGATAAGCACTACCCAACTCAACCATAGAGTCCACCACACACCTCAATATTAGTCTATGGATGGAGAGCGTCCATTCATTTGTTTAATTGGATCAACAAAGGCATGCCTTATATTCTTTCACATTATACATTTTTTAAGAAAGAGAATTAAGTTTAGTTTGAGTAGCTCCACTATCATACACTTTGCAACACTCTTAATGAGTACATAAATATCTAGAAAGTTGTCAAACACAAATTATTGGAGTTAATTCAATGACTACAACTTATGTACCTCAGTAATACGTCACACATTCGATTCTCCCACTATTCAATATATTAAGAGAAAAAAAAAAGTTATAAATTAATTTGAATTGGTGAAAGGGCATGTAGAGTATATATGAACTAAGTTTAAATAACTTAGAGAAACGATGTGTGATGAATTTTTAATATTCTTGACACATGTAGCTTGATTGTATATAGAGATGATAGAGAGATAATGAATGTAATTATATTTGTCCAGTCATTTGTTGCCGCATATTTATGAATTCATTCTTATTAAAACATCATTTTTGTTTCGAAATTTATGATAGGTCTATTCGGTTATACATTGTCAAACAATTTGGATTATTTCAGTGTCAAGTTACTGAACAAATTAGATTTGTTCAGCCATCCGTTGCCGCACTTTTACAGATTCACTTTCCTTAAAACATCAAGTATCTATAAAAACATGAAGTGTACAAACATCCACAAAAATATTCATAAAATTTGTCAATACAAACATCTATAAAATAACACATAGTTTTGGTAGTTACTACATTAAGACTAACAAACCTACGAAACTAATTAACATGGATAGTATATGCTTTCTCCCATCCATTAGCACAGGAGTGATGAATACAAATCCACTTACTCACTTTTGGAGGTACTAGATGATTAGGAAACAGATAAATCTAACAAACAATTAACAATGCACTACTAGTCATACTACAATGAATAGAAACATAATCTTTCAAACCAAAAATAACAAAAATGTCAAAACAATGAAATTGAAAATGTTTAGCAATGAGTTACTGGACATGTACTTTTTGTTTGGCAGTATACTACTGAAAAAGTATTTTTTATTCGGCAATGGGTTACCAAAAATATATTTTTTGTTCGGCAGTATGATTCCGAAGTATTTGATTTTGTTCGATTCGACTACACCAAACAAAAGTTGAACAATCCTCTTCAAAAATGAAACGAAAACATAAAAATAAAGAAAAAAAAACTCGCCATTTCATTTTTTTACTGGCCTTTCATCACCATTTATTCGTCTATTATTATTTTTTATGATCAAAATACTATAATTCTCATTTTTTGAAAGTAAATGTATAGTAGAAAAGAATAAATGAGAAAGGAAGAAAAAAAAGTAAAGATTGAAATGTAATGGGATAAAGAGAGAATCAAATCTATTTAATTTTTATCATTTGTCCTTAAATGTAATTTTTCACATGGGTAAAATTAGGGAAAAAAAAATATATCTCAAATAAAGGATGTAAAAAAATAAATATATTGTATAAATAAAATTTCTCAATTTAATGTCGTACACACCCTCAAAAATAGACTTCTCACTAATATTTTTATAGACATAATGTAGTTTGTTTAGATTTATAAACTTGAGCACCAACAATTCAAGGAGCATAGTTTAAATTTGGGTTCAGCTTGTCTCATGTTGAGATCAAGACTGGACCCGTCTAGTCTGGTCTATGGGTTTTTTTTTTAATCTCGTTTCGATAATCTGAACTGTTCAATATGTAGAACTCGTCAAGTACTATATCCCTGTAAAATATCACGTTGATCAGATATTGATAGCTATTTGATCGGATCAGAATTCTGTCAACCATTTATTTTTTCACCGTTTATTTTTTTAATACAAATCTTATCCGATCAAATAGTTATCAATATCCGATCAACGTGGTATTTTATGGGAATATAGTACTTGACGAGTTCTACACATTGAACAGTTCGGATTATCGAAATAGAGCCCCAAAAAGGGCCCATGGGCCGAACTGAACGAATCCAGTCTTGATCTCAACATGAGACAAGCTGGACCCTTTGAATTTACACTCTATCATGATGGATTGATAGGAGTGGGCTACGGTTTATCTGATCCGCAAAACCCGCCCAACTCGTATACAAATGAGCGGTTTTGCAAACACAATGCGGGAGGATGCAGTTTGAAATATGGCATGTTTGCGGGTTACGGGTTTAACGCGCACCCTCAAGAACCCGTCCGCACTTTTATATATATATATATATATATATTTTTTATTATTAATCTTAACGGTTGATTTCATTCCTATATCCTACTTATATATTTTTGCCCAAAACAAAACACTATTTATTCTTTGAACTTACTCTACAATTACATTTGCTAATAGTATTATATCAATTGAAACTGAATAAATATTGATCATATTATTATTGTTTCATAACTGAACTTGTCCCGGATGAAGTGTGATTTGGAATTTTAAATTCCTTAATGAATATGGAGTTCTAATTTAGGATTTTGAAATATGTGCTTTTGTTAATTTATGATTTGATTTAAGATTTTGAATAATTTGTTTGTGTTATGAATTGATTTGTTGTGTTTTTAATTTTATAAGTTTTAATTCATTAATTATTAATGTTGGAGCATTTTAAAAAATGGGGAGAAAAGGGCCCAAAATAAATATTTACAAAATGAGAAAAAAAAGTTCAAAAATACATTTTTGAAGAAAAAAGTTCAATCCGTAAACCGCCTGTAACCGCCCGCACATCCGCGAACTCTATCTGCACAAATCGCAAACTACACTACGAGCGGTTGTGGATTGACTTTTTCCCAAATTATATAGATGCGAACGAGTCTAAACCGATCCGCAAACCATCCAAATCTAAACCGCGAACACCCTTATGAATTGATATAGTAATGCGAAAGTAATCATTTTAAATCATTCATTCTAAAGATTATAGTAGTAAAGAAATCATAATAAAATATATCTTTTCTTATTTTTATTCCATTTTTCTCTTTAGTTTTTCAAGTTATCTAAAATTGCCAACTCTCTCATATATTGTTTTTTAATAAAATTTAGATTAAGATCTATTCTTCTCTCTTGTGATATGATTCGAAAACATTTATCTATGTCTTTTAAAAATAGTCACATATTTCTTATATGATTTTAGACTAAATGTTATAGTTACATTTTCCATCCAAATTAGAGTGTGTCTCACATGTTTATTTTGAGAGTAGGAAAGACAAAAAAAATTACTCAAAGTTAAATTTCAATATAAGAAGACGAAACTAACATTCTTTTACCTCTTTTTTTTAATCTAAATTTCTTATTAATAACATTCTAAATTAACCATACGTATTATATATAACAAATTAAATTAACATAAATACCTTGATTTATTATTATAAAAATTAATCATCAAACTACTTTAATCTAATTTTTAATTTTTAACTCAATTTTTTATTTAATAACATTTTTAAATAAACCAAAACATACATATATATATATATATATATAACAAAACACCCTAATTTATTACCTTAAAAATATCTTATTTAATAACATTTTAAATTAAACATATACATATATACATAAAATAAACAAAATCATAAATTAACCTAAATAACTTAATTCATTGCCATAAAATTTTAATCTAATTTTTAATTTTTAACCCAGTTTATTATTTAATAACATTTTAAATTAAATATAGGAAACTTTTTTGATAAATCTACTTTCTAAGAGTTTTCCTTCCAGCCCATATTCTTTTTAATTATTTCATTAGGTCCTATTTGAGATAAGAATACCAAAACACCCTTAATCTCTCATGCCTTCATTCATGTTGATTGTCATTATGTTTTGGCAGTTCTCATGCATTAAGATGTTGACTGTCATTATATTCGCATTAATTTGTCATTATGTTGTCAATTACATGATGCGAATATTCATAATAAAACATACGAATGTAAATATTCACATGAATTTTGGAATATTGATAAAGACACTATGATCATGGTGACATGTGTGAAAGTTCGCATTGAGGCAAAAAAATGGATAATATTAAGTAAAAATAGATACTTTTCAATAGTAATTTTTATGTTATATCCACATACAAATGTTAATGTTCATAATGTTATATCAATATGATTATGGTGACATGTGTGAAAGTTCACATTGGGCCAAAAAAATGGACAATATTAAGTAGAAATGGATACTTTTCAATGGTAATCTTCATACTATATCAACAATGTTAATGTTCACATTGTAGCTTATAAAGTACAAAAAAATGACAGCATCAACAATGCATTAACTACACACCACTATTTTTATAGGTAATCAAACATAATGTGAATAAGAATGTGCAGATAATATGAATGTTCACATCACAACACTAGCTACACACATAGATAATAATATATCAAACCACCATTAACACCAATAGCAATCACAATCACAAAAAAAGAGAAAATAACATATCATCACTGCTTAAAAAGAAGAATGTTCACATGTTGTGAACGTTCACATCACTACATTAGATGAGAGAGAATTTTCCGAAAAGGTTTTGTGAACGTTCACATTAAATGAGAGAGAATTCTCAAGGCATTGAAACCATTAAAGAACTTTTCGGAAAGGTGTCTATTTTATAAGATTATCAAATTTTTTAATAAGTTTGATGAAAAGAGAGTTTTTTTGGTTTAGGGTTTAGGAACACTAAATATCAACATTAAGTTTGATGACAAGGGAGCTTTTTTGGTTTAGAGTTGAGACATTATATATCAATATTAAATATCAACACTAAATATAAGGGTATAAGAGTTTAAGAAAATAGTGTAAATTAAGAAAAAAGATTTTATGGAATAAAAGTATACATACATGCGAAGACCTCGTTTGGCAACAGGCCGGTTTAGCCAAAAAGTAAAAAAGTTACTAAAAAAGTCAAAAAGCCAACAACTCATACCAAAAAGTCAAAGATTTTCTTTTCTCTCTACTTTTTGTACATCTTTTCGTAAAAAGTCAAAAAGTCATCCCAAACATACTAGTTTTTTTTTTGCTCATATTTTAGCCAAATAACCAAAAAGTTACTCAATTAACCTGTTCCCAAACGATGCCTAAGTGGGTTAAAAAATTCTTTCATAGACTTCTTGGGTTAGAATACTTCTAAATGAGATTTATCAATAAAAATCCCTTAAACGTATACGTATATATTTAACAAATTAAATCATAAATTAATTACAGTTTATACATATATATGCATATCATAATGTCCAATTAAAATTAAAAATTAAGTTTGTTAAAAAAACTATTTGAGAAACTATAGTTTCTTAAATGATTTTTTTATTATGTTTTTAATTTTTTTTACTTAGTCACGAAGGTAAATTTATTTATAAGATTACAAAAAGAACCAAAAATAGAAGAGGAAGAAGACATAACGGGTAGAATTGTCTTTTTATTATTAATATTGACGGAGTTAAGGTTGTATTTTAGTCTAAAATTACATGAGAGGTATATAACTATTTTTAAAATACAGGAAGTGAAGTACTATCAAATCATATCATATGGAAGTAAAATAATTTTTTTCCTAAAATTTAATTTTAAATATTTTCCTTTAAAATTCGTCAATCCATTTTATCTTACCCACAGTTTTGCTTACAACTCAATTCCAAGAAGTTAGACCCTTTTTTAAATGAGACACTATTATGTCGTCATTTACACCACTAGAACTCTACTCAAATATTTGTTGTGGACAGGTGTTTAATCCTGCCATAGCATGAGGAGTATATTCTTCTAAATGAGACACTATTACATAGGGGTGAGCAGTGGATATTTTGATTCGTTAAAATCGATTGAATTGAACTAATTTGTCGCATTTTGGATGGATGCGTGATGACGAATGGACTATTGTGAATTGATTTTTTTTAATCTTTTTAGTTTTGGACGGATGGCGGATTTAAGGTTCTTTTGGCCGCAATTGAACCGCCAAACTGCGAGCACCCCTAATAATTTGTAAGAGTTTGTGTCTTCAATTTATTTAGATATTCTATTTGTGTTTTCAATTAAAAAAGAGTTTAGATACTCTGTTGTATTTTCAATTTATTTTCAATTTTGAAATCCTTTTAGCAAATGGTAGTGGTTGATATTTGATATTTTTGTATGGAAAATATAAGGCTTAATTTGTTTCATTTTAAAAAAAAAAAAAATCAAATTAAATTGTTTTCGAATAAATAAAAAAAAGTAATGAAATAATTTTGATAATGCATGGTTTTCTTATATGTATTTATTATTGGTATTTGACAATTTACTTGATAAAAGTTTAGTTATATTGAGTTGGATTGTTATAAAAAAAAAATGTTGACAATATGCTGTATTATGTTCAAAATTTGTAAAAGTTTAAACTGGTAAACCAATTTGTATTCATCTACTAATCCGCATCCATCAATTCGGTGGATGGATGTAGATTAATTTTTTTCAATCTATCCATCCGACAAACGAATGACGAATTAGAGATTTTCAGACCGCAACAAAATCGCAAACACCCCAACTATTATGTAGTCATTTACACCACTAGAACTCTACTCAAATATTTATTGTGACAGGCGTTTAATCTTGCCATAGCATGAGGAAGTATATTCTTCTAACATTCTCCACCCCAAATTCATTAGGGATAGTCTTCGTTTGACAATTTGGGTTAGGTTGGGTTTGGGGTTATTTTAATCATAAAAAGACAAAATAAGTTTTTTAGTTTAAAAAGAAAAAATGTCACATCCAATCCATAATCATTATATTATTTTTCTCACAAAAAGTCAAAAAAACCAAAAAGCCTATTTTAAACAAGGTTTTTTAGCCCCAAGCTAAAATAGCTAAAAAGTCAAAAAACTAAGGTCAAGTTTGGCATATTGCAAAAAAGCCAAAAAGTCAAAAAGTTACTCAAAAAGTTAAAAAGTTAACACTATTCACCAAAAGTCAACAATTACGGCTGCACAATTTCCAATCATAATTTTTCCCTACAAATCAATTTTTACAATTTTTTATTACACATTTTTCCATAAAAAGTCAAAAAGTTAACCCAAACATCCATATTTTCTTCCTCAATTTTTTAGTCCAAAAAGACAAAAGGTGCACTTATTTAGGACACCCCAAACAACCCCTAAAAAGCCAAAAAGTCAAAAAAGTTAAAAAGCCAACTCACTTCCCAAACGAACTCATAAAACTTTAATGCTATTTTCTACGCATTATTCTTATGAAAAAGTGCATGAATTCAATGGAGATACTTGCTACATGCACCAATTAATATACCAATTACTGTACCAACATATATTATGACATTATTACTGATCCCACCCATTATACAAATTATAAATACTCAAAATCTTTAAAATTATGTTATATCATCTGTTAATACACTAATTGGTATACTAATTGGTACATATAGCGTTATTCATCTACTTATTATTTTCTATAGACTTCTTTGGAATATTTTGAAGTTATGTTTGATTTATTAAAATGATGATTTTTTAGTTTTTTGTAAAATGATTAATTCTTTGAATATTAAAAAATAAGTCACTAATTCAAAGAAAAAGGTTATTAATAATATATGTTTTGTAATAAAAGTTGGAAGCAAGATATTTATAAAATAACTTTCATCATTTTCTCTTCATTTAACTTCAATTTGTAGAATTTCATGTAAATCCCAACTGACAAAACCAAACCATAGCAAGGGTTCGGTTTGGTGATTATTTCTTTTTAATTCTAATTGATTGAACTGTTTACACTCCTAGTGAGAATAAATATTATATGAATTCTAAATGCACAGATGGTAATCATACAATGAGACACATATATCTTATTAGGTATAATCTCACAAAAGGGTGAGCACCTCTTGTGAGATATTTGTTTATCAATATGTGTTGATGATAGAATGTTCATCTTTTTTCACTTTATTCCAATAAACCAAAACATAATATTAGTAGCCTTTAACCATGCTTTTAATTTGGGGTCAACCTTAATTGGGTCCAATGTATAATCAATTCCCCAATCTTATTAGTTACACTTGGCCACAACACTTGTAGTGACTTTTTCATCATCCTGTGGGCCAAATCAAAACATAATGGCTCCCTAATCAGTCAAGATAAAACAACACCCCCAAATTCCACCAAACATCATCCACAGTGCTCCTCAGTCCTCAAAAACTACAAATTAAAAGAAAAAGGGGAAATTGTATTTCAATGGTGCAGTGAAAATATTTTTATTTTTATGATGATATAAATTTTCTGTATATATGGTGTAAATCATTCTTATGCATGGTGCAAGTCTATTATATGTGTCAAAATTACACTATAAAAGATTTCATTTATAATGTAATTATTTTTCTACTGTTTTTACTGATTTACAATTTCTCTGAAGAAAAAGTAGAAAGGTGATTTATTACACCATTTTTAATTTGCACTTTTGGTAGTTAATAGTTATTGATCGTGTTAAATTTAATAATTATATCTAAACAGTAAGTTTCACCAGTGGTTTATTATTATATGATGATAATGCGTGTTATTTACACAGTTATATTGAACTTTTATTTAAACTATTCAAATTTACATAAATTTACTATTCAAATTCATTCAAAGCTGTGGTGGGATTTTCTTAGTGTATTATGGATATGAGATTCACAAATAAAATGAATTTGAGCAATCTAAAATGTTTTTGAACAAAATTTCAGACTATTGCTAAAATATCCATCGACTTCACACAACCCATTAAAAGAAAGGGTAAATTATAAATATATTTCTTGATATTTGCTTAAAATATTAAATTGTCTCTGTAAGTCTGGAAATTACATCTCGTCCCTTCAACTTTCCTAATTAGATAACAAATGACTCATTTCATTAATCAATCATTAAATCAATTAAAGCTTTTAATGATATCAAAAATATATTTCAATTAATAATTCTAATGATTTTATTATTGTATAGGAAGATAGTTAGAAATCTTATTTCTTTCGTAAATTCAGTTAAATGAAAAATTATGACAATAGTGCATTTACAATTTACTCTAAAGAAAAAGGAGTTTTTTTTTTCCCTCAATATTATGGGAAAAAAAAAAAAAAACTTTTCACCGGTTGGTAAAAATCTAGTTTAAGCCCAATCGACAGTGATTAATCGACAGGTTTCAGCTGATTTTAAATAAACACAAATAAAAATCAGGTTTTGTGGTTGAGTTCTATACCTTCAATAGATTAAGGACTTTCCCTAGAGGTAATTAAATAAAGAAGAAAATGGAACAAAACAGAATATGTATTTATTCAATTAAATTGTCACTTGCTATCAGTTACAAGAATTCAAATAAGAACAAAGAAATGAAAAAAAATACAGCAATCGACAAAGAGAAGAGAAATAAGGGGTTGGAAAGGTTACTTATTTAATCTACTCCTAAAATTGCTAATTTAAAACTACTACAAATAACTCTCCACTAGTGTGTTTGATGGTTGATTTTTTTTTTTTTTCATTCTTCAAGTCTTCCTTTTATACTTGCTTGGCCACCTTATGTTGTAGCTATCAATTCATGATATTCCTTGATCTTTACTCCACTCAACCATATCCCATATTTTCATAGGAACCACTTGCAAATTTTGTACTTTGACTTGATATTGATCCCATGACTTTAACATATGGTTTCTAATTAATTTCAACAAATATCTTTATTGGTTTTGTATAATCTTTTCAAGCCACATCATCATCTCTTCCATACCACGTTACTAGCATACTTATCACGCCATGTCAGCATACCTGTCGACAGAAATAATAAAAACAGATATGGTCAAGGTTATTTTTTTTAAATAGTTTATAATTTCAGTCGACAAACTATAATTAAATTTGACCATAACTAATAGGCCACAATCAACAACAAAAAAATAAAATATGATTCAAACATTGATATAATCCACTTTTCACACTATTTATATTGAACTAACCTATTTCTTGAAATTGTGTATTTAAAATCTGATTTCAATCGCAACATGAGATGCAATTTCATAATGACATGTGTCTAAGCTACTACTAACATGGCACCATCCAACATCATGATGCAATTTCACCATGTGATGAAATGGCATCTTCAAGTTACGATTACGATTTTAACTGCCATGAAAAGTTGCAATTTCAATTATGATGAAATTGCATGTTAAAAATATGATTTCATTGTTAATCAAGCAAACTTTATTCAGACGATTTCATTACACTAAAATAAAATAAAATAAATCAAAATTTTAATTCCACTTTCATTAAGAAAGACCTTATGATCCTCTTCTCTTTTTTTTTTGAATTAAAGGTTCTATTTTCGCAGAAAATGCCCAAATTTTTGTCCATGTCGATTAATTGATTTTTATTTGAAATTTCATTACACATTTTTTTTAAAAAACTTTTTTACATTAAAGGTTCTATTTTTTCTTAAATAATTTTTATCCGTATTTTTTTTAGTGTAATGAAATCACATGAATAAAGTTTGCTAGGTTGACAATGAAGTTGCATTTAACAATGAAATCGCATCTTCAAAATGTAATTTTATGACAGTTGAGATCGTAACTTCTAAATATGATTTCATTGCAGGGTGAAATCGTATATAGAAATTGTGAGTTCATAATGCCATGTTGGTAGTAACTTGGAGCTATGTCATCATGAAATTGAATTTTGAATATCGGTTTCAAAAAATGTGTTAGTTCAATCAATAGTTTAAAAAGTGGGTTAATTCAATAATTTTTTTTTTGAAATATTCAAAAAAATAAATAAAAGAAAGGGGGGGGGGGGGAAGAAGTCAAAAATCAAAAGAGAAAAAAAAAAGATGAGTAAATTAAAAATACATTTTTTTATGTTTACTTAAAATACGGATTGTCTCATGTGATTTTAAATATTACAAATTTCTCATTGTCAATCTTTTTTATTTAACAAAATTAAGAGAAAAAATAAAATTTCTAACTAATCTACTAGATAACAATAAAATAATTAAAATTGTAAATTGAAATATATTTATGATATTATTAAAAACTATTAATTAACTTAATAATTTATTAATAAAAATAATTATTTATTATGTAATTAAAAATTTGATGAAATATAATTTGTAGAGCCATGTGAAGTAGTTTATATTCTAAGTAAATTTTAAAAAATGTATTTGTAATTTTAAAAAAGGAAAAAAAAAAAAAAAAAAAAAAAAAAAAAAAGGCTATATACAGTGTAACTGGGATTGGAAGTAGGTGCTATTCTTATTTCTTGAGATTTATTCAATTCATATTTTGATAATTCGAACCTTTTATTTTATATAATTTATTGAGTATATTATTTATATAAAAAATAAAATTAATCTGCCAAGTATAACCACATGATCAAGCTGAATAATAATTTTAAAAAAGTATTAAAATCATACTAATTGTTTATTTTCCTAAACATAAACATTGTTTTATTGTGAGTTACAAATGTTTAATTAACTTGAATTTTTTCATGAATGATCTATTCAATAAATTTTACACTATAAATAATTTAAATTATTAAAATAAATCCATGACATATTTTCATAAGCTTAGAGCATCAGCTTCAAACTCTTCAAATTCTTAGTCAAATTAGAGCTTAAAAAGCTATTTTGCAATTTAACTAGTCATCTTTTTAGTACCCACTACATGACTCTCTATTCTAACTTAATCCTATTAGAATATTATTTTATTATTATGTTTGTTATTATTATTTTTTAATTAAATTGATGAGCTGTCAATCAAATAATTTTAAAAAAATGCAAAAAAAAAAAAATGTCGTTGACCGGTTGACCGGCCGGATTTTCGGTAACACCTAATCCACTTGTTGTAATGATAAACAGTATTTCATTTACTGTAACGAGATACTGTAACGTTAACAAAATGAAGGAACCTTATACCGAATAATAAAGCATATATTTTTTACTTTTGTTTTTTACAATAACTTCAAAGTTATTATAAAGAAGTTAAAACTGATGTTGATACTCTTACAACACAACAATATGGCAGTAAAACACTGCACCAACCTTGTTTCCCGTGTAACTAATGTCGTGGACAAGTGGGTAGTCGTATACACAAATTCAGTCCAGACAGTGCATTTTAGCAACAAAAGGAAAGAAAAAAGAAAAAGAGTTTCGTGGTTAAGAAATGAAACGCAAGTGTCAGTAAGAGACCTTTTCTTTCTTTTGATCCACGAAATCAGAAACAGCTTCACCTGCAAGCCTCTCTCCTCTAGTTTGTTTGTGTTCCCAATATAGCCGTTACTCTCCTAATATAAATACGCGTGACCCTCACCCCCACCCATTAATAACCTCCATTTCGAATTTCGCACCCCCTTTCTTTTCCTCCCACCTCACCATCCACTTTCCCTCCACCCGAACATCCCCTTTACATATTTTCCCCCACTTTC
Source organism: Camellia japonica (assembly GCA_030407325.1). NCBI lineage: Eukaryota > Viridiplantae > Streptophyta > Magnoliopsida > Ericales > Theaceae > Camellia > Camellia japonica. The sequence continues at coordinate 168,397,309 of JAPPVO010000036.1, forward strand.
CCAGAAAAACCTTTACTGTTCGTTGTAATAGACTGGCTTGGTAAAATTTATTGGGTATGTTTGGTTTCTCTCTGAAAATATATTTTTAAAGAAATTTTTTTAAAATATGTTTGGTTAAAAAAATTTAGGATAAATTATAAATATATCTCTTGAAATTTGTTTAAAATGCAGATTATTTTTTGTGATTTAAAAAATTATAAATATTTTCTTATTATAATTTTTTATTTAACAAAATTAATTATAAAAATAAAATTCATAATTATTCATTTATACAATAATAAAATTACATAAATTATTAATTCAAACATATTTTTAACATTATTAAAAACTGTTAATTGGACTTGATGATTTTTTAATAAAATGGGCGCTTTATTATGAAATTAAAAACTTCAGTGGGTGGAATGTAATATCCAAAACTATAGGCAATTCGTATTTTAATCAAATTTCAGGGAGTATATTTATAATTTCCCAAAATTTTTTAAAAACCACTTTTCCTTCTATTACACATCAATCAATCACATTTACTTTTCTTTTCACGCCTATCTCTCTAGAAAATTATTTTTGAAATAATATCTCAAAACACAAACCAAACAAGCCATTATCATTAAAACTGTGTTTAAATCATGAATTAAAAAGAAAATTTAAAACAATGAAATATATGTACATTTCATACACATCTTTTCTTTTCTTTTCTTTTTTTTTCAAATCCTTACATAAATTAATGATCCAAATACAACTTAAAAGTTAACAGACAAAAAGTGGAATATGTTTGGTGTAACATTTTACAAATTAAAAGTTGATAAGGCACAAATTGAAACTATCAATCTCGTTTGGGAACGTCATATTTAGTTTAAAAGTCAAAAAATCATTAAAAAAGTCAAAAAGTTAACAAATTATATCCAAAAAAAAAATTTAATCTTTTCTCTCTACTTTTTTAGTAAAAAATCAAAAATTCATCACAAACATACTAATTTTTTAACCTTATATTTTAGCCAAAAAATTAAAAAATTATTAAAAAAATATGTTCTCAAACGAGGTCGTTTAAATTATTTTTGTCTCATAAAGACTGTTTTAGGAACTACCTAAATTACAAAAAATCACTACTAAAATATCAACTCTTCTTTCTATTTTTTTTATATCTCTTTTCGTAAATTTTTTTTTTTAAAATCAATTAAAATAGAGTAATGCTACGCTTATGAAAGAAATATTATGAAAAATTTGATAAAGAGTCTCTACCCTTAGATTAATTTAAGATGTTTTAGTATATGTTATACAATTATATACAAGTTACAATCTACTATCTATTAATCGTGGAGCACTTAAGATAAAACTTGTTTTTTTTTTTTTTGGTGCATCTTAAGACAAATAAGTTTATACTATTTGTAAACTAAAATTTCAAAATTAAAACATACTTACATTAATGTAAGTTTCTTTTCTTATTTTGTTATCTATCATGCTAAATTATTTTTAAAAATTTCGTGAAATTTTTTTATGATATTTCTTTTATCAAACCTAACATTACTCTTTAAATAACTATTTCTCAAAATAATTTTTTTAAAATATATATATATATATACAAACTCACTTTCTAAATGTATTTTCTAGACCCAATTCATAATGAATCAAGATCCTCTCTTTCATCTCTCTCTTTAACTCCCTACTTGTTAGGTCATTGGGCTCACTTTTAGATCCAATTTTGATGATCAGAACCATTCACATTTTAAGATTTGTTGAGTATATCATACCTGTAAAAAAATCAAGTTGATCGGATATCAGAAACCATGTGTTCCGAAAACTGTTTATTAAATTTTAAAAAAAATGGTTTGTAGTTCGATGATCCAAATACGCAGTTTTTGATATCCGATCAACTTATTTTTTTATATGTATGATATACTCAACAAATCTTAAAATGTGAACGGTTCGGATCATCGAAATTGGACCCAAAAATAGGCCCAATGACCTAGCAAGTAGGGAGTTAAGGAAAGAGATAAAGGAGAAGAATTTGATTCCAAAAGTGGATCCAAAAGTGGGCCCAATGGCCTAGCAAGGAAGGAGTTAGGGAGAGACATGAAGGAGAGGATCTTGATTCCCAATAATGTGTAAGCAATTTGATTGATTGATAATTGAGAAGATATGAGAATAGTATTACTTTAAATATCTTAATTGATTCTCACATCATTAGTATTGAAAATTAAATTAAATTTTTAAATCTGTATAGCAATGCCTTCCAAAAAATTATTAGAAACTCCTCAAATATTTTACACATTTTTTTTAAAAATAAATAAAGTTATAAGCAAATTTATAAATTTTTGATAATCAAATTTTTAAACTTATTTAAACAGATTCTCAAAATAAAATAAAATAAAGATTATAAGGAATTAAAATACACAGTCCCATACAATCCCGATATCCTACACCCCACCACCCTTTAGCCCTCTCTCTCTCTCTCCTCTATCAAACACCCACAGAATTTCCTTTCTCATTCGACTTAAAAAACAGAAGGAAATGTTGGTTTCGGTGTTTCTTGCACTGTTTCTACCGTGCGCCGGCATGAGCGCAGTGTTCGTGGTCTACTTATGTCTGTTGTGGTACGCGGCGAACATCGACAGCAGCCGGACTGATTACCGGCTACGGGAGAAACCGGAGGAGAAGAGTGGTCTGACGGCGGCGGAGCTGGAAAAGCTGCCCAAGATTACGGGAAAGGAGTTGGCGATGGGGACGGAGTGCGCGGTGTGTCTGGACGAGATAGAGGTGGATCAACCGGCTCGGCTGGTACCCGGTTGCAATCACGGGTTTCATCTACAATGCGCCGATACGTGGCTTTCCAAAAACCCTGTTTGCCCTGTTTGCAGGGCTAAGCTCGACCCTGAGTTTTTTAACCCTCCTCAAGACAATCCCTGCTAGAGAGAGAGAGAGAGAGAGAGAGAGAGAGATTGTGGATTCTCTGTTTTCATGGTTTTAATTGTTTATTTTATTTTATTTTTGAATTTTTATTGGTTTTTTAGAGATGGTGATTAGTCTTTTTTTGATATATGTTCGTATCTGGGTGATCATGAGGTTCTTTAGAACTACATAAAACACAACCTTCTTCTGTAAATATATATATATATATATTTGTAATAAAACTTTATGTATAATACACGTTTTTGATTCACTTGGGAAGTGCTTGTGCTGTGAAAATTTTGTTTGTTGGTGATTGCATGTGTAACTTTTACAGTTGTTCCACCTGTGCAAATTTATTCATACATTAAATAAGTTTGTCAACATTACATTTTATGGTTAGTGTTATTGACTGTTTTTTTGTCTTAGAAGCGTGACAATCTAATTCAGCAACAAAGTAAAAAAAAGTAGTGTGAACAAATTTACTTAGTTTTTAGTTAAAGACAAATGTAAATAAGTGTTCTTTATGTATTGTTTAATATTAAAAAGTGTGTATAAAATGTCTTAACAATATATAAAATTATTGAAAAATATATTGAATTTAATGAAAAGTACCTTTTATTTTTTAAATTTTTTTATCCTTTACTTGAGCCCAAAAGATACTTGTTAAAAAGACGCTTAATTAAAATAAGGATGAGTTATAATAAAATCAAGCTTTAACTGATTCGCTTCTTAAATTTAGGAGATACTACGGTGGTTTGCAAAGTCACTAATAATCTCCTAAATTTTAAAAAATTAAAAAAAATGAATTAGAGGGGAAAAAAATGAAATATTATTTAAAAAGATAAAAGTGATTCTCTAGAAATAGGAAATTTTTTATTTTTTGTAATAATTTAAATAAAAAATAAAGAGTATTACCAAAGATGTTTATCAATTTGAGTAGGAGCGTTATTGCAAAATAGCTGTGGAGTGACGCGGAAAGTGGCTGTGGCGTGAGAGTATACGTATGTGTTAAGTGACGTTGTCTTTGCCTAAATCAATTTTCATCATACTTTACTTTGTGGCAATTTGCTGTGGATTCGCTGGAAATTTGATTTTTTTTACATTGTGTTTTCATTTGATTTTATACGGTACAAATAAGTTATGAATTTGAAAATATATATTTTTTAATTGTATCAAAAAATTGTAAATTATTGAGATTTTTAATTTCTTTTAGTAACTTTTTTTCTATAATTTTTATTTTCTTTTAACTTTTAATTATTTTAATCAAAAAATTAAATTACTAATTTTAAGATTAAATTATAAAGAGAATTTTTGAGTGTGTAAGGCATATGATATGTCATTTGCTTATGTATTTTTGTGATTTAGATTACACACTTTTGTGCAAACTTACGACATATTTTTATTAGTTAACTTACACGAATTTGTGTTAAATTATGCGATTTTATAAGGTGACTAATATATATTTATGAAAACTTACGTCAATTTATAATTTCTCATCAAATATTGATGAGTTAATTTATGTGAATGTGTATTTAGCCAAATTGTGATTTCTCAAATTTTTTTGACTTAACTTAAGCAATTTTGTAAAATTACTTATTTATTTTTTTGAAAACTTACTTAAATTTACATACCACTTGCATATGATGTGCAACCGTTACGGGATGGCACACCCAGACACTTCTCAATTATAAATATAATTCCTGAAATTTACTTAAAATATATATTATAAATATCATCTTATTAGAAATTTTTTATAAGAAAATTGATAGCAAATCCAATATAAGAAGGGTATAACGCATTAGATTCAATGAATATTTATTATTGGTTATAGGTCTGCCTTCCGTGAAATAATTTGGTAAGAAATCCTTTTATTGATTTTAAAGAATATTTTGTTTCCAATTTTATCTATTAATTTATTTGTGAACTTTTTCAACTGCTAACTTTTTTCAACTATTTGTTCAATTTTTTCTTCTTTATCTTATCTGTTCAAATTTTTGCTATAGGTTGAAATTTACCACCTGATCCGCTGCATTTTGACACCTATCTGTTCAAATTTTTTTATTTTCCTATCTGTTAAAATACCAAATCAAAACGAAATCCTGTTTGTTCAAATCCACAAATCCACGATCTGTTCAATATGAGCCTTTACCAGATCTGAGCTCAAATCTTAAAAAAAAAAAAAAAAAAAACCCTTATAGACACAAACAATACCTAACAAAACACAAAGCTTATACAATGAAATCTAACAAACTACAATCAAAATAGAATCCAGATTGCAAAATCAAACACATAATCCAAAGAAAAAGCTAAACAACCATTATTAGTATTCAAACCATGGTGTGTGTATAAAGAAACAACAAAAGTCCTACAAACCAGAGATTGAGGAAGAGAGAGATGAGTCGACCTGCGAGAAAGAGATGACCTGAACTCTGTGCTCTTTTACAATCTCTCTCTCTTCTCTGTTATATATATATACATATACATATACATATACATGTATGTGTATGTATATGCTTTTGCTTTTTGGAATTTCAGAATGGAGGAGAGAGAAACAGAGACTCCAATTGAATAAGGAAGCCGGTGAAGTAGAAGGGCGGTTGATGGTTGTCATGTGCTTGATGGTTTGAGACTCCAACGCCATCGATTCCTCAACCTCGAAGGTCTCGCCATCGGAGCTTTTCAACACGATTGTCTTCGAAGTCGACATGGTTGTGGTGAGCAGATCGGAGCAGATCGGGGGCTATTAAAGTGCCGTCCAGAAGCTCTGATTCAGATATAGACAATGAATCGTCCAGATCTGAGGCGGTGGTGGGGGTTTTGGAGAGAGAGGTGGTGCGGTGGGTAGAGAGAAACACGGTGTTTAGGGGGGAGAGAGAGAGAGGTCGCGGCGGAGGAGGAGGGAGGCTGACATCGGCTGAAGAAGGCGGATGAGAGAGAGAGAGAGAGAGAGAGATCTGAGATCTTTTGAGTGAGAGTGAGAGTGACGCCTGGCCTGGAATTAATTATTTTAATTGATTTTTATGAAAAATATATAGAAAAGTATATAAAAGGGAAAATTAGTCTAAGGTTCTTCTCATATTTTTAGTAATGGAAGAGATTTATAATATTATTTTTTAATATCTAAGATCCCTAAACCCATACCCGCATATTAGATCAGAGAAATTTGACTCTCTCTCTCTCTCTCTCTTTCCGATCTTCGTTCTATCCAAACCAAACCCTCTTTCTTTGTATACATTCATTTCTCCCTCTTTGTTCCTTTCTCCTTTCTCGTTCTTCATTTCCAACGCCGCCGGCTTCACCTTCGCCTCTGTCTCTACCACGCCGTTGTCGGAATGTCCCGATCTGAGCCGGACTACCGCAATACCTCTCATTTTTATCCATATACGTGCCTGCCTGTGTATATTCTCTTTCTCTGTAGATTGTTGTGGTTATCCAGTTTCGATTTCATTTAATTTCAACAATGGAAAATCATGGAAAGAAGGTGTTGCTCACTTCCAATGGCGATGAAATTTCTTTCAACATTGCTCACCATTTAGCTAAACACGGTTGCAGGTCTCATCTCTCTCTTTCTCTCTCTCTCTCTCTCTATATATATATATATGTATGTATGTATCTATCAATCTAATTATCTCTCTCTCTCTTTGTGTTTTTGGCTTTGTGATTAGGTTGGTTCTGATGGGCAATGAGTGCAGTCTTAGGAGTGCTGCTGAGAAGATAAGCGTCTCTTCTGGTAAGATTTTCTCTATTTGTGAATTTTCTTTGGTTTGGACTAAAGAAATTCTCTAGATTGGAAATCTATAGTTTGTTTATGTATATTTCTTGGTTTCAATGCTCACCAAACATGATGTGCAATGGTTTAGTTTTGAGTAAATTTTACGTTCATCATGAGATTACAGATGTTTGGAGTTTGAAGGATTCTGACTTATTTGCAATATATGTCAAAAGAGTTTGAATCCAATGAAATTTCAATTTTCTCTGCCGTGTTTGGAATTCTCTATGATATATCCAGAGAAATTTGAAATTTTCTCTGTGATGTGTCCAGAGAAATTTCAAATTCTTTGTGATGTGTCTAGAGAAGAGAGACCTTAGACATTATGAAAATATTGAGTATCTTTTATACTATAAAATCTTAATACCAGGGACCTTAAAAAAATCCTCTATATAGAATGATATAATAATTTATAATAATTTTTTAATTTTTTTTTATTAAAATTTTAAGTCTTCTTGGAGAAAATCATAAAGAGGGAGGGCAGACGTAGAGAGGGGTATTTTAGTTATTTTGTGAGAATTTGACATAATAAATTAGTGTCTGGACCTTTAAGTAAGAAAAATTGAAAATCAAATTTTTCGTTGGAGCACCCTTTTTTTATTTAACAAAATTATCAAAAAATAAAATAAAATTTTTAACTAGTCTCCTACAATAATAAAGTTATCAGAATTATTAATTAAAATATATTTATAATATCATTAAAAATTATTAATTAAGTTAATAATTTATTAATAAAAGTGATCATTTGTTATGCGATTATAAATTTGGAGGAGTGATATATAATTATTAAAATTAAATAACATAATTTGTATTTTAAACAATTCTCGTAAAGTGTATTTATAATTTAAAGGGAAATTTAGTCAAAACACCTTCATTGGACCCTCATTTGGTGAAAATGACAGTCCAATTTATTTTTCTTCATAAACTCCCTAGGGAAAAAACACATAATTGAGTAAGAATAAAGTAATATATATATATATATATATATATATATATATATATATATTTTTCTTTCTTGGACAATATTGCCAAAGTAACATGTTACTGTGAAGCAGAGTAACACATTACTGTCAAACAGAATAATTGTCAAACAGAGTAACACATTACTGTGAGACAGAGTTACATGTTACTGTCAAACAGAATAACTTGTTATTGTTACTATTTGCATCAATTTCAACAGTAATAAATTTTTTTTTAAAGAATTTCATAGTCAATATGGATCTTCTTTGATAGATCTTGATGAAAGAATTCTAAAAATATTAATTTTATTAAAAACCGATATCTACATCAAAAGTTATATTATTTTAAAGTTTAATATTTTAATAATAGTTATATTTGCTAGACTTTTTAAAGAAAATTTTTTACACTTACTCTTAATGTATTGAAATTTTATTATGAGGAGTGTTTAACTAAATCCCCCTTTAAACAATAAATTTTCAGGCGGAGGAGACTGCATTCCATGCCACCCAATGTATGTGCCGAGCGTAAGATGAAGGGTGCTCAACCATCACCAAACACAGTTTGTTTGGTTGTCTCCGTTTTTTTTTAAATTGAGTTTTTTATTTTTTGTATTTTTTATTTTTAGTAATTTTTTTGAAATATTTTATATAATTTTTATTTTTTTAGATACACATAATCTATACATACTTAAAAAGTATAATATTTATAAATAAAAAAAAAACACTTTAAAAAATTTACTAAATACTAAAAATATCAAAAAATAAAAATTCAAATAATTTTCATATTTTGTTATATTCAATGATTTTTTTTTTAATTTAGATTTTTGTATAAATTATATATTTTTTAAGTATATCAATAGTAAGTGGATCTAAAAAATAAAAAAAATGATTGAAATATTTTTAAAAATACAAAAAATACAGAAATACGAATTAAAAACTCAGAAAACTATTTTTGAAACTCTAAACCAAACATGTATTAATATTCAATAGTTGTAATAATATTTAGGATAAATTATAAATATATTTTTCAAGATTTGTTTAAAATATAGATTTGTCTCTTGAAAATATATAAAAATGCTAAAAAGTGTATTGATTTTAATAAATATGCATTAAAATTAATAAAAAAATATTTTATATTCTACAAATATTTTATCTTTTACTTGTACCCTAACTTTTGTAAACCTTATTAGGTCCCTAAATTTTGAGTTATTATAATAAAGCCCTTAATTCGTTGATTGTTTGCAAATTAAACCCTAGAACTGAAAACGCATCGCGGACGAACCCATACAAACCCTAATCGACCCTACAAGCTTAGAAATTATTTCTAACACTCTAATATTAATTATTTAACTCTCAAATTTTAGATTAATCGATCTAAACCTTAACTTCTGGTTTTCACAGTCTTCGTTCGATTATTTACCTTTAAATTCAAAGCAAGATAATACAAATCGAATTATTTTTCCTAACACTAATTTATTAACTCTACACTTAAAATAGATACTTTAATTGAGCTCAAGCCCTCACATTTTTATTAAATCACAAATTGATCCCAAACAAGTACCATTATATATTTATATATACACTTGTACCCTAAAATCTTTTTTTAACATTATATTTTATAATTTCTAAGATTTGTACACAAAAATATATATATATATATATAAACAAGTCCATCAATTCACCATCACATGGCCAACCATCATACCTCCTAGACTGTAATCATTGTACTTTAATATAAACAAATCCCTTGAAATCTTGGAGCAATAATGACATTGGTACCTATAAAGATTTGCTATATATATGAGTGTACTTCTAACTAGAAGGTATTTAAATTAGCCCTAAACCTAACTAGATCATAATTAAATACATAATTAAGGTTCTAATCCTCCCTCATTCCATTACATTGAAACTAAATCAAGGCACTATTCAATTGAATTGGAACCAATGGGCATTTGAGACTTTTCACACCAAATTCTCTATAAATACCACTCATCCCCATATGTTGAGCACATATACACACCCACACACACACCCACACTATATTCAAGTGAGAGAAGAGAGGGAGGAGGGTGAGCTTGGTGGAAGATAGGAGAAGAAGTTTGCTAGCAATTCCAACAACCCTCACGTAAGTCACAACACAACTCTCTCTTTCATTTTCCTTTTTCAAATACATGTTATTAGAAGTTTTAAATGGTATTTTCAGATGTGTTTTGATGGTATTCTCATGTTAAAAATGAAAGAAGTTGAGTCTTGATTCTATCATTCTTGTATTTCTCTTAATCGGTATAAGACTACCTTTTTCCATATCAAACTCTCAAAATTTCCAAAGGCACACATTCACCTTAAATTTCTGATTTTAGTACATATTATTTAGCAAGTTTTCATCACAAGATAAGTCAAAAATTCCCCCTAGTTGACCTCTTTTCTCACCAAACTTCTTATTTTGAGTATTGTGCATGAAAAATCTATTTCACAGCCAACTTTCGAAAATTCTAGAACAATGTAGAAAAATCTTCTGGACCTCAGTTTTATGTCAACATCTTCCTTAAAGAGTTATCTTTAAAGTAAAATTGGTTTCATTGAAAAAGTGTGAGCGGTTTGTAAGAAAATCCAATTTTCGTAACGATCGACGAATCTGGACAGCACTGGAGTATTTCTTAAATAACTAAAAACCTAGAAAAGCTATCACATTTCCGAAACATGTTCTGAAAACTAGATTAAATTCTCTACGAACCATAGGAAGGCTAGGTTCGGGAAAGATCTGATAGCCCTTTTGATTTTAATCTTTAAATGGTATTGAATCTGGAAATTTAGTTTTGCATGGGTGTTTTATTGCTCTTGTGTACATGAATATGCTTATTAGTTTATGATCATGTCTTGGTATAATATTGCATGTGTTATGTTTATGTTCCTTATCTTCTTCATTTTAATGATGCTCATGCTTATGTGGATATTACTATCTTGTTGAGTTTGTTCTAACTTGACTTAAAACATTGATCCAAACGGAAAACTTAATTAGGGTGGTATTGGGTTTTTGATCACTTGAATATTGAAGAATGATAATGTGTTATGTATGGATTGATGGGATGTGCCCCCTAATTGAAGTTTAAGTCATGCGCAAGCAGTTGTCGCGTAAACCCTAGAATGGAACGGACGTATTCGGACTCTTTGCAATGGTTTGATTGGTGAGATAAGGTTGTGTCCGGATGGGACATTCAGAAAGATAAAACTTTTTTGGAAGGGTAAGGTTGGATTCAGGAGATAAAACCTTCTTCTTTTCGCTGTCCTTTTTGAGGCCCTGCGGTTGGTGTTACGCGGTATATAACCGTTGGTAGGCATCCGAGGTTAGTTCTGCAACAAAGCAGCAAAAGGGGGAGTTCCCACTACTACAAAAATAGTTAAAGATCACACTTTGACAAAAAAAAATATCTCACTTTTATTGAAAGTGTGATAAAAAAAATTAGATGATATTTTAATCACACTTGATTTGATTAAGTGTGATAATATTTATTTTTTATGTCACTTTTCAATTAAGTGTGATTATATATATATTTTTTTAATCACACCTTCTAATTAAAGTGTGATTATATATACACTACTACTTTTTAATCACACTTTTTAAATAAATGTGATTGTATATATATTTTTTAATCACACATTCTAATTAAAGTGTGATTATTTATATATTTTTTAATCACACATTCTAATTAAAGTGTGATTATTTATATATTTTTTAATCACACATTCTGATTAAAATGTAATTACATATAGGACCGTGCTGTTGGGCGCGTGGAGGCCTACCACGGGTCCCGTTTTGAAAATCTGAACCGTTCAATGTGTAAAATTCGTCGAGTACTATATGCCTGTGAAAAATCACGTTGATCGGATATCGATAGCTATGTGATCAAAACAATTTTTTTATCAACCGTTAATTTATTCACCGTCCATTTTTTTTATATACAAAACTGATTTGATCACATAGCTATCGATATCCGATCAACGTGATTTTTCACAGTTGTATAGTACTCGACGAGTTCTACACATTGACGGTTCAGATTTTCAAAACGAGACCCGTGGTGGGCCCCTACGGGCCCAACAGCACGGTCCAGTCCGATGGCGGACTGGACCAAAGCCAGACCCTTTAAATAAGTGTGATTATATATATATATATATATATTTAATCACACTTCCTAAATAGGTGTGTTTGTATAAAATATTCCAATTTAATTTTTATATAAAATATACAATTCCCAATTTTTTTTTAAAAAAAGCCCTAACACCAAAATACAAATTAAAAAAAAAATATTTCAAAATACATTTAACTCTTTGGCTACTTCTAATCAAAAGGAAATATATATCCTTTATAATTGATCCTTTCTATGAAAATATATGTCCTTTATAATTGATTAAAATGGTCCACAGATCTTACAACAAATAAATGGCTGAGATCATTTTACACATTAGAGAGTTCCCACCCATCACACACGCACAACAGTTTCTTCTTTTCTTCTTCTCACGCTCTCTCTCTCTCTCTCTCTCTCTCTCTCTCTCTCTCTCGGAACGATAAACACCTCATCGGCACAACCTTTGTGTCTCATCTTCTTCCCCAATAGACACCCACCCTCTTCGCTATAGACGGTGCTCTTCATTTCCCTTACAACCTTTCGAAACTCATTGGCTTGGGAAAGACCTGCAATTTTGGTAAGGTTCTAAACCTAGAGTTTGTTTCTTTTCTTTTCTGAAACCCTTCCCTTCTTAAATTAGGGCATTTGATTAAACTATTTGGATTTCAATTCAACGATTTCTGGTTGGGGGTTTTGATCCTTTTTAAAAAAAAAATAAAAATGTATGTATATATGTATAAGCTCAAATCAATTACAGTAGATGTTTGTTTATATATGCTTTTGAAGGTGGCAAGCGATCGATTATGCTCGATTGAATCACAATACGATTACATTCTTCAATTTCTCCAAACCAGAGACCGCAGCTTCACGCTGGAGTCGAGTCAGGTTGAATGCTTCCAAGGTCATCTGCTTCTTCCTCTTCTTCTAATCTGGATTTTTCAATATTATAGCAGAGTACTGTCCCTGGTTTTGAAATAACCAAGTTACAAATCACAAGAGAAACAATGTTCAACTAAAATCTTTCTCGGTCTTTCCTTTTGGGTTATTGGAATAAATCGAGTAGAAAGAAGATTCACTATGCAATTTGAATTTAAGACGATTTCCTTTCTTTGGTTTGAAATAGGATGGGACAAGGTATAGTCTGGTTATAAAGAAAGAAACCGCTAGAGTTGGGGATTATCATATTCTTAGTGGATTTCTTATTATTATAAATTTGAAATTATTTAATGACATTAATGAATTTTGGCAAGTGTCTAATTGAAAGAATTCATGAAAGAATTCATGGTAGACACATTGCAAGTGCTTAACACTTTTTAATTGTTTTTTTAATTTTTAAAATCATTTTTTTAAGGGGGACCAAAAATGAAAATAGAACAACCCACAGCCTTGAAATGAAAACTAGCATCCCTCAGTTTAATTTATATAAATTTGTAAACATATATATAATCCCATATTTTGTCATCATCATACAGTAGCATAGTAACCACCCCCCTTTGGGGCCATATGATCTCCTCCCCTTCAATAATAAATTAATCTTTTTTATGCATATATGTACACATTTTTAATTAAGTGTGATTATATATTTTTTTTAAATCATATTTTTTAATTAACGTGTGGTTATATATATATATATTTTTTTTTTTTTTAATTTTATTTTTAGATCAAATATTCCTATAAGCATCCTTATTTTGAATACGACGGAAACCGATCGACTCACTCACTCACTCTCTCTCTCTCTCTCAATCTCAACCTTAACCCTAGGGTTCCAATCAACAGATTCAACACAGAGCCCTCATATTCAACACAGGGTTCCGATTTTAGATAATTATGTTGTCTGTATATCTTTCTCTCTGGCTTTGCTGTTCTTGTTCGAAGCTTAAATCTCTCTCTCATTGTGCTCGATTCTTTGTCTTTGCCTTTTGAATTCAAGCATCTGATCATTCAAAGGCCTAATTCATTTATGGTAAAGATTCTAATCTTCTCTTTCTGGCTTTGTTTTGTTTGTTCGAAGCTTGAATCTCTTTTTCATTTCTTAAACATGTTCAATTTCTCCTATTTTTGCATTTGAATTCAAGTATTTGATGATTGGAAACCCTAATTCATTTTGTAATGACTCGAGATAAGGAGTTTTCCATGGCTACACAATAGACATTTTGATTTGCATTCGATTTCAATTGTTTTTGTTCATTTTCGATTTTGAAATTGCTTGGATCTATATTCAATTAGTTTGTGTTTGGTTAGTTTGTTTGATTGACGTATAGTTTCGATTTTGGGGTCTTGAAACATCTGTGTTATCGATGTTTTGGTAGTGTAGAGATTTCTAGGTTTTTCTTTTTAAACATTTGTGTCGATGATGAACAACTCTGATTCTTCCCCAATCTATCCTTGGTAAAGGTTTTGACTTCATCTTTCTTCAGATCTTACGTTAACTTCTTCTTCTCTGTTATGTATACATATCTATAGACTGGTATATCTGTGTTTATAATACATACATATGTATGTGTGTGTATGTATGTATTATACAAATGATTGAATTTGTGTCATTTTTTCTAGTTACATTAAATTGTTTATTTCGGTGGACTTTATGTGGTTCAATTAATGATGATTGAGATTCGATTTGGCTATTGATTTTATAGATTTTGTGTTTCATTTTTTTCGTAACCAGGAGTCCAGACCCAAATTGCCCAACTCAACTTTTTATTCAGAGAACATGTGTTGACTGGTGAGACTTGAAAGAAAGGTATGAAATCTTTGTCTTGCTTACCATTCGAGCTATTGTTTGTTATTGTTTTAAAGGTTTTTAAATTAGAATGGGAGTTTCTCTTTACTATGGATTTTATCAAGACTTGATGTTTCATTGCTGATATGAATATTTTAAAAAAAAAAAAAAATTTGTGTGTTCATTTTGCCACTTTTGGTTTTGTTTGCTGCCTTAGGATTTTATGTTTGATGGGGTGTATGTTTAGTAGGAATGATATTTTTGGTAGGGATAATTCAATCTGGTTTAGTAATGTTGTCAATTATAGTTCAATGCTCTGTTATCTTTTTGTTATTTTTGGAGGAGTTCTGATAAAGTAGTTTTTGATGAGATATGGTTCTTTGACTGGTGTTGTTCATATGGGAGTTTAGGACGGTTTATTTATAGTTTCCATTGGTTGAGATTAATCCAAAGGTCAGTGGATAAACTTGAGCTATAGACTATGGTGTTAGGCATGTTTTGAATTGGGGTTGAGAAATTCCTATAGGAGATTTGTGGGCTGACAGTGTTTAGAAACTGTATTATTGCATGTTGATGTTATGAGGAATTTGCAATTACAATTAAGGAACACACACCCTATGTGAGAAATTTCTTGGAAAGTTCTATGCTTGGCTTAAGCAATCCACATTACCTTTCTCTCTTTTTCATTTCTACAATATGAAGATGATTAAATGTGCAACGTTAGGGTATTCTTTTCAAATGGGTTTATCTATTTTCTTTCATAGAATTTGTTACAAACATTTTTTGGGCTGATTTGACTGTCTCTTGAAGGTCTCAAGGAAAATTGATATGTTCCAATTTCTTTTATTTTTCACCATCTATATCTACATGTTTAATTTCTTAAATAGTTCACTTCCTTCATGTTCCTAATTGACAAGGTCAATGATCCTATTTTATTGAATTTTAGATCCTCTTTCTTCATTAATTTACATAACCATCTAAAATCTTGCTTTTATTGACATTATGTTTCAGTTACTAGAAGAGTTGAGGAAGCAAAATTCCATTGCTGAAGTCCACCTATGTAATGCAAGTATTTTACCTTGGTCCTTCTCTCTCTTTTGATTGCTCTTAGTATTACTTTTTCTTTTTCTTTTTTCCTTCTTTCTGTTCACTTAGTAGTACTCCCATAGATGAATGAAGTACTTGACTAGATAACGAAAAATTTAAAACTGCAATCCATCACCTATTGGAGGGAGTATACCTGCTATTTAGTATTCTCCCAAGTGATCAATTTCTGCAATATTGAGATATGTATACTTAAAAACATAGGCTTTTGCAATTGAAGTATATAACTGAAAACTCAAACCCATTGAAACCAATATACTATTCTTCAATTGATATTCCCTATTCTATTAAAGAAGTTGTATAAATAATACATATTTTTTCTATTTAGTAGGAGAGTCCATGCAACATTTACTTAATTTTTTGTGACATATTTTTCTCATTCATTTTAAAGATGCCTAATTTAATTATTATTTTTTTAAACCTATCTCTCATGGTATTGTGGAACTATATATATGACATGGAAAATAAGTATAGTAGTTTGTGTTTGAATTTTATAGAGTATGTAGATATATTTATATCCTCATGCAACTGGCAAATCATGGCATTATTCTTTATATTGCAGTATTTGCGAAATGTGAGTCAGACTTGATGGATTATTGATGATGAAAGGATGGGAGAAGCATCTGTTGAGGTACTATATTATGCTTCAGCTACAGTAATTGTCATTTTAGAGGACTTGTTTTTATATGTTTCATGTCATGCTAGAGGTATTTAATGTTAAGACATTTGAAGGAGTGTGATCAGTCGGACTTTGTCTTTTGTAAGACAAGAACAGTCTCTACAAAAATAATAAGTTTATTCATATGCTTCTAGCTGTTTCTGAATTAATTTGTGTTTTTATTTTTCAGGTCAGAAATTTCTTGGAGAGGTGCAAAATATGGTCAAAGAATTCAAGAACTTAGTTTTTCAAGTTTTTTCATTTTTTAATATATGTAAGCACAGTTTAAAACGTTTTATTTAATTCATTTGTATCTACTTTTAAACATATTTAACTTTCATTTATGAAATATATGACGTTATTCCATTCAATATATGGTTGTAATTCAAAATATAGTATATAGTGTGTATTGCATTCTTCAAATGTGCGTACTAAAATAATATTGATTATTCTTCAAATCAATATTGGTTGTTATTCACAGGCTTTATTAGATATTAATCACACTTAAAATCTGTGATCTAAATGTTTATTATCATAGGTTTTATTAGTTATTAATCACACTTAAAAGATGTGATTTAAATGTTATTAATCACACTTAAAAGGTGTGATCTAAATATTTTTAATCACACTGAAAAGGTGTGATGTAAATGTTATTAATCACACTTAAAAGGTGTGATCTAAATATTTTTAATCACATTTAAAAGATGTGATTAAAAATGACCCGTTTTAATCACATCCCCAAAGATCACACTTTAATAAAACTTAAAAGGTGTGATTAAATAACATACATCACACAAAAAAAGTATGATCTTTATCTGTTTTTGTAGTAGTGCCCGAATAGTCTGGTGTCTAATTCTTGTGGTTGGGATGATGAAATCTCTTTGGGGGATTTCTAGAATACTAACCACTAACATTATAACATTTGTTATCTATTTGAATGACATGTTCCTTTCCTTTATTATTGAAATTGCTGTTATTGACTTGAATATCATGCTTCACTACTTGCTTGCTATAAATATGATGGTGTATTGGATTGGGAAAAAGGGACGGGGTGTGTGTGCGTTTACTGGGCATTCAAAACTCACGGCGTTTCATGCCAGGTATTGAAGACTATTAGACCGGTCGAAGGCAAAGCTAAAGTATTTGAAAACGTATGGCTATCCTATGAGAGTTAGGAACTAGTTATGTTAAACGTGTTTTGAGAATTTCCATGTTGTATTTAAGACATGATTTTGTAATTAGTATATATATAACAATTGTAACCTATCCTTATACTCTGTCAACTCATGTAGGCCTTGTGTTAATACCTTGTCAAGATCTGCCAAAAAGGTAGCTTTGCTATCTAAGGTGGTTGGACTTAGAAGGGAGGCTATTTTGACTCCTCCGACCTTCCTAGGATCTTGCTTGGTTATTATCCAAAGGACTTATTAGTGACGTTTCCTACTCTTGTAACCTTAGATAAACCCTGTATTTAATAGTTAATATATTATCTGATGTTCCTGACTTTTGAGGCGTCACAATTTCTATGTAATACATCATGTGAAGAATGTACAGATTCTTAGGGGAGTTAAGACTAAATTGACTTAAATTAACAATTTTGAAAATCAAAATGATAAAATTAAAATTTAAGGGACTAAAATGCTAAAAAAAATGCACATTTTAGGGATTAAAACTGTCATTTATTCTTTAATTTACAATTTTTATCCTCTTTTTTTTTTTTAAATTAAATTATTTTAATCAAAAAAATTAAGTTACAAGCCCAGTGGGCATGAAATAATTTTGGATAAATTACAAATACACCTCTTAAGATTTGCAACACCTCTTAAGATTTGCTTAAAATATGAATTACCCCTTAAGATTTTAAAAATTGCTTATCGCCCCTTCAAATTTTTGATCGCATAACAAATAACTCCTTTTATTAAGGGCGAATTACACTAAAGGTCCCTATAGTTTAGAACTTGTGTCACTTTGGTCCTTAACTCTTCAATTGTGACACATTTGACCCTGAATTTTGAATCTTGTTCCAAATAAAAACAATTAAATATACCATTACTCAATTTCAAGGGCAAAGTCGTCAATTTGATAAAATATAAACTAATTTGACAAAAATAAATATAAAAAAAATATTTTTACATTTTTTAAAATTATTTTTACCCATCAATGATAAAATTATGTAAAATTGATAAATTTTTTACACATTTATTTATTTTTTTTACCAAATTAATTGTTATTATATGTTTAGATGATGATCGTGTAATGGGTGGTTGTTTTTGTTTTCATTTAATTAGTTTCTATTTTTTCAAAAGTCAAATATGGCGACAACTTTGATATCATTATTAAACCAATTCATTAGATCAAAAAATTCAAAATTAAAAACATTTCATATATTAAATATATCGATTACACATTACAAACTTAGCAACCACCCATCACATGATCATCATCCAAACACATAATAAAAATTAATTTGGTAAAAAAAAAATAAATGTGTAAAAGATTTATGAATTTTACATAATTTTATCTTTGGTGGGTAGAAATAATTTTTAAAAATTTAAAAATATTTTTTTTGATATTTATTTTTGTCAAATTAATTTATATTTTATCAAATTAACGACTTTGCCCTTGAAATTGAGTAATGATATCTTCAATTGTCCTTGTTTGGAACAAGATTCAAAATTCATGGTCAAATATGTCACAATTGAAAAGTCAGGGACTAAAGTGACACAAGCCCCAAACTATAGGGACTGTTAGTATAATTCACCCTTTTATTAATAAATCATTAAGTCAATTAATAATTTTTAATAATATTAAAAATATATTTTAATTAACAATTCTGGTAATTTTATTTTCTTATAGGAGAGTA
This sequence comes from Camellia japonica, assembly GCA_030407325.1. Taxonomy (NCBI): domain Eukaryota; kingdom Viridiplantae; phylum Streptophyta; class Magnoliopsida; order Ericales; family Theaceae; genus Camellia; species Camellia japonica. Next base: position 168,416,388 of record JAPPVO010000036.1, read on the forward strand.
GTTAGGAATTTTATTTTTTCTATTAATTCTATTAAATAATTTTTTTTGATAATGAGGTATTTATAATTTTTAGAACCATAAAGGGACAATCTATCACAACTCAAACCCGCCCCTATAGGTTTAGCGTTGTAACTGGTCAGTAATCCTGAGATTACCAAAGGCCTCTAAACAGATTATTACATAACAAGGGGCTGCGAAAGCAAATATATAAAACATATATAGTCTATAGAGCTGTGCAGACATACATGAGACAATTTTTTTTTTAAACTTTATATATATATAAACGTGATGTCATTTAAGCAACGGTCTTACGACACTTCACTTACAGATAACCAAAATGGGACTTAGCCTAATATACAAATAAATAATATAAAAAAAACTTAAACGGGATTCTGGATCACAAAATATTGACCACAAACAGGTTTCGGAACCTCCGCGGGAGGCATTGTGGTTGGCTGGATAAAACTGACCTCCAGGCAACAGCTTAGGCCTGGTTAGGCGCCTGATCACCTACATACATAAATAATACGGTGAGCTAGAGCCCAGTGAATAATAACAGAGTAAAGATTTTAATGAATGATATCTATAACAGATTCATAATTAAGATTCATATTCAGAAATAGATACATATTCATATTCCTGTTCAAAGTTCATACATTTCACATGATCATACGTGGTACATCCATTAGCGTTAACAAATCCGATGGCCCATAAAGAGACAGCCATAAAGACATTTCGATGACCCATAAAGGCATTCCAATGACTCATGTACACAGATACGTTTCCAATGGCCCATAAAGGGATGACCATAAAGGCATCCCCGATGACCTATATTATATAATGCTAAGAATGCCACGAATACATTTTAGAAACTTGGACAATCTTTCATTCATATAGAACATAGCAGTTTAGAAAACTGATCATTTCATATCATCAGAAAATAATTAAAGTTAAACATAACTTTACAGAGTTATTACTCACAAATGGCTCCAATAGTAGATTAGACGAATCAAACAAACCAAGCATCTAAGACGCGTAATCTACACAAACACATAACGAATACATATTGAAACGTACATTTTGAAAACACTTAACTTGTTTCTTTTCTATCTTAGTGTGTTTCTAACTCTTATTCTCATTATTATTTCTTAATTAAGGCTTAAGAATGCCTAAGCTGCAATGAGGATGCCAAAATATGTGCTGCAACACTTAGTCAAATTTCTAAAAACAGGATCTTCGCTTGAGCGCAAGTTCCTTCGCTTAAGCTAAGGTTCAAAAATAAGGGTGATCGCTCGAGCGGTCTGCAAAACTTTTGCAAAAGTACTGGCTGCATGATTTTTTCGCTCGACGGATGCTCGACGGTCGCTCGAGCGCAAGACTGAGTAAATACGGACTTTGCTCGCTCGAACAATCTGCAAAATTTTGTAAAACTTTTGGAAGCATGAATTTTACGCTCGAGCCAACTTTTGGTCACTCGAGCAAAAGTGCAAAACAAAGAGTCGTCGCTCGAGCACAACTTCTGTCGCTCGAGCAAATATGCAAAATTCTAGAATTTCCATATTGATGTTCAAGTTTCAAAACTCAAATTCAAACCAACAAAACCCATCCTTTTGGGCCCAAAACTTGAGGAAACTTGTCATGACCCAAACCCGCCCCTATGGGTTTAGCACCGTAACCGGCCAGTAATCCGAGATTACCGAAGGCCTGCTTAACAGTAAAACAGTAATTCAGAGTACAGGGGCTGGCGGAAGCCAATACAGTAATTAAAAGATGTCCAATGAGCTGTGACAGTCCGTATGTAAAAGACTTTTCATACATATATACAATCAGTTCCAAACAGTAAGCACAGTATTTACAATTACCCAGATTAGGGACTTGATCCCCATTAAGACAGTACGGTACAAAAACATTCAGTCTATACAGGACATATACAAAAAGGGGGAAAAACTAAAACACCCCAAGCAGCCGCAGCTTGAACAGTTCGAGAACCTCAAAATGAGGCACAAAGGTTGGCTTGACAAAACAGGAGCCTATCCTGACGCCTCTAGCAACAGTCCGGTGCCTGTACACCTACATATATATATGAGCAGTGAGCTAAAGCCCAGTGAATAAAATAATGCGTAAAGAGGTTAAGAATGAATGTCCTTTCAGTATTGAAAACAGTCATTTAAACAGTATATCAGTCATTCAGTTTGTGGCTCATATTTCAGGCCATAACAGTCATTCAGAAACTATAATAATCATATGTGGTACATCCAATAGCAAAACAGTACAGTAGGTCTTAACAGACCGAACAGTCAGTTGATAGCCATCATATCAGTAAACAGTAGTGGTTCCAACATGGGAACCGGCAGAGATCTCTGTGTCAGTAGCAGTACAGTACAGTAACAGTAGGTTGCTAAGGATGCCACAATACAGTTCACAATTAGGACATCATTCATTCAGTAACAGTATCATTTCAGAAAACAGTACAGTTCAATTGTTCAAAAGATAATCATTTTTGAACATATCTTTACAACATTGTTACTCACAGAGTTCTGGGCTACAGATAAGCTAGTACGCGTCTCCGGATGCCAACCCTACACAGTTACAGAACGAACACACACTAAGCTACACAGTTGGGAAAAACAATAACTTAATCCCTAACTTGACTCGGTGTGGTCCTACATCAATATCCTCATTAAGATGCCTTAAACTAGGCCTAAAAATGCCTAGGATGGAATGAGGATGCAAAGATGCACTTTAAAAACATTTTCAGAATTTTCAGAAAAACAGGGTCCTGCTCGAGCGTGTCTTTCCCCGCTCGAGCGGACATGCAGACAAAGGTTCCCCGCTCGAGCGTCACTTCCCACGCTCGAGCGGACTGTAAAACATGGCAAAAGTACTAGATATGTGAAAATCACGCTCGACGGGCGCTCGAAGACATTTTGACACAAAATCAGCAATTTCAGCAATGAAGACATTTTGGCAATGAAGACATTTTGACACAAAATCAGCAATTTCAGCAATGAAGACATTTTGGCAATGAAGACATTTTGACACAAAATCAGCAATTTCTTTCTTCATTCCCGGCCACCAGAAATTCAATTTCAAGTCTTGATACATTTTCGTATTTCCTGGATGGATAGACAGTTTCGAATTGTGGCCCTCTTGCAGAACTCTTCTTTCCAGTTCAGAATCACTCGGTACACACAATCTTCCTTGGAATTTCAACACATTATTCTCAAATTTGAAATCCGGCCTTGGTTTGGATTCCCGTTCTTCGATGATCTTCTTCAAGAAGTCATCCTGTTGTTGTTTCTCTTTAATCTCTTCAATCAGTGCTGGTTGAGCAGAAATAGCAGCTAATGTTCCACCTTGTTCACACAAAACAATCTCAATATCAGACTTTTCAAGGTCACATAGCAACTCTTTCTGTCCGGTGAGTAAACAGGCTAAGTTCCCAATCGATTTCCGACTCAATGCATCGGCAACGGTGTTGGCTGTTCCCGGATGGTACAAAATCTGTAGGTCATAGTCTTTAATCAATTCTAGCCATCTCCGCTGTCTTATGTTCAGTTCTTTCTGTGTGAAGAAGTATTTCAAACTCTTGTGGTCGGTATACACCTCACATGTCGCCCCATAAAGGTAGTGACGCCAGATTTTCAATGCAAACACTACTGCGGCAAGTTCTAAGTCATGGGTCAGGTAGTTCTTTTCATGCGGTCTCAGTTGTTGGGAAGCATAGGCAATAACTCTCCCATTTTGCATTAAACCACATCCCAAACCCTTATGAGAAGCATCACTGAAAATGGTAAAACCATCCGTACCTGAAGGTAGGGTAAGAACCGGTGCAGTCACAAGTCGAGTTTTCAACTCTTGGAATGCTGATTCCCTTTGGTCAATCCAGTCAAATGATATCCCTTTCTGAGTCAACTGTGTCAGTGGTAGGGCAATTTTGGAGAAGTCTTTGACAAATCTTCTGTAATACCCGGCTAACCCCAAAAAGCTTCGGACTTCTGTAACATTTGTTGGTCTGGGCCAATTTACCACGGCTTCAACTTTCTGTGGGTCAACTGAAATGCCATCTCTACTAATAACATATCCCAAAAACATAACATGATCAAGCCAAAATTCACATTTATTCAATTTCGCATACAGTTTCTGTTCTCTTAGGGTCTGTAAGGCAAGTCTCAGATGATGTTCATGTTCTTCTCTACTTTTGGAATAAATCAAAATGTCGTCTATAAATACAACAATAAAGTCATCAAGGAATGGTTTAAAAATTCTGTTCATAAGGTCCATAAATGCAGCAGGTGCATTGGTAACTTCGAAAGGCATAACTAAAAATTCGTAATGTCCATACCTCATTCGAAAAGTAGTTTTATCAATGTCCTCTGGTTTAACTTTCAACTGATGATATCCGGATCTGAGATCAATCTTAGAGAATACTTGAGCACCCTGTAACTGATCAAATAATTCATCAATACGCGGCAATGGATATTTATTTTTCACAGTTACCTTGTTCAGTTCACGGTAGTCAATACAAAGTCTCAGTGAACCGTCTTTCTTTTCACAAACAAGACAGGTGCGCCCCATGGCGAAATACTGGGCCTGATGAACTTCTTATCTAACAGTTCTTGCAGTTGCACTTTCAATTCTTTCAGTTCAGTCGGAGCCATTCGGTAAGGAGCTTTAGATACTGGCTGTGTACCCGGAATCACATCAACGGTGAACTCAATCTCCCTATCAATCAAATCCCCTGGCAGTTCATTTGGAAAAACATCTGGGAATTCTCTGGCTATAGGAATACTGTTCACATTAGCATTAACATCAGTAGCTACAGTCAATACAGAACAGAAATACCCTTTACACCCCTTTCTAATCAGTTTGTATGCTTTCATAAATGAAGTCAAATATGGGGAAGGTACCACTCCACTTCCGTTAAACACAAATTCGGGTAGGCCAGGTGGACAGAAAACAACTTGTTTTGTCACACAATCTATAGTAGCATGATATTTTGTTAACCAGTCCATTCCCAATATTACGTCAAAATGGTCAATGTTCAGAGGCAGTAAATCAATATACAGATGCATATTCCCAACAATAATTTCACATGCAGGGTACATATAAGCACAAGTCACAGATCCCCCAACAGGTGAAGATACAACTAACAAGTAATTCATGGGTTCCAATAGTCTATTCAATTTTCGCGAAAAAGCATGCGATACATATGAATGTGTAGACCCCGAATCAATCAGAACATATGCATTTTGAGTACAAATTGAGAGGATACCTGACACAACGGTCTCGGTATTCTGCATATCTCCCAGTACCAGTGCGAACACTCGGCCCTGCCTCATGGGCTCTTTTCCAATCGCTTTAGGGTTGGGTTTTGGTGGGGCAGTTGATGCTGCTGCGCTTGGTGCAGCTTTACTATTGCCCTGAGGAGTGGAAGGGCAATCTTTGACTATGTGGCCCACCTTTCCACACCTGTAACAAGCACCATAAATTTTATAACAAACTCCCTTATGGTTTTTACCACATTCAGAACAGGGCGGTATGGAATGGTTCCCTTAACTAGAACTAGTCGTTGACCCTGTATTCTGCTTTTTGTTCAACGGATTGTTCCTGCCTTTCTTGAATTTAAAGCCTCGTCTCTTACCACGCCAGTCAGACGCTGGTGTTTCAGTCTGTTTCAATGCCTCAATATTTGACTCGGCCATTATTGCTCGGTCGAGAACATCCATGTATTTCAGTAATTTTAAAACATTTATCCTGTCGAGAATTTCCACATTAAGGCTACCTTCAAACTTCCTGGCCTTTTTGTAATCTGTATCAACCATGTGTGGTGCATAACGGGCAAGTTCGGTAAACTTTGATTCATACTCAGCCACGGACATGGTACCTTGTTTCAGTTGTTCAAATTCAGTCACCTTTCTGTCCCTGACACACTGTGGAAAGTATTTCTCAAAGAAGGCTCCCTTAAACTGAGCCCAAGTCATAACGGTATCGGTGTCACGGACTAGCATCCACCACCTTCTGGCTTCCTCTTGTAAGGTGAAGGTATCTAGCAGTACCTTGTGTGCCTCTGAACACGGAAACACTTCAAATAACTTTTCTGTTTCTAGAACCCATGCTTCAGCCTTTAAGGGTTCAAGGCCTTCCTAAAAGGATGGTGGTTTCATCTTGCTAAATTTCTGTGTTAGAGCAATGATGTCATCATTCACATTCTGTTTCGGCTGTACCGGAGGAGGTGGGGGCTGTTGGTTCTGTTGTTGCTGTTGCCTTAAGGCCTCAGTCAGTAGTTCAACAGTTCTTTCTAATCTCGTCATTCTGGCGTCAGATGATTCAGTTTCATCAGTAGTCATTGCATTATTCATTTCACTATATGCAACATAGCGATAAAATAAATATAAGAACTTGCATACTTTAAACATATTATCACATTAGCACATATTCATGTCATGTCCACACACACTTTTCATGCTCATGTGATGCCCTAATTGCTTTCCTAGGACACCCTATAGCTCATTTGGACACGTGTGTGCGGTATAACTCGTGGTTAAGTATCGCTCTGACACTACTCTGTCACGACCCAAACCCGCCCTTATGGGTTTAGCATCGTAACCGGCTAGTAATCCAAGATTGCCGAAGGCCTGCTTAACAGTAAAACAGTAATTCAGAGTACAGGGGCTGGCGGAAACCAATACAGTAATTAAAAGATGTTCAATGAGCTGTGACAGTTCGTATGCAAAAGAATTTTCATACATATATACAATCAGTTCCAAATAGTATGCACAGTATTTACAATTACCCAGATTAGGGACTTGATCCCCATTAAGACAGTACAGTACAAAAACATTCAGTCTATATAGGACATATACAAAAAGGGGGAAAAACTAAAACACCCCAAGCAGCCACAGCTTGAACAGTTCGGGAACCTCAAAGTGAGACACAAAGGTTGGCTTGACAAAACAGGAGCCTATCCTGACGCCTCTAGCAACGGTCCGGTGCCTGTACACCTACATATATATATGAGCAGTGAGCTAAAGCCTAGTGAATAACATAATGCGTAAAGAGGTTAAGAATGAATGTCCTTTCAGTATTGAAAACAGTCATTTAAACAGTATATCAGTCATTCAGTTTGTGGCTCATATTTCAGGCCATAACAGTCATTCAGAAACTATAATAATCATATGTGGTACATCCAATAGCAAAACAGTACAGTAAGTCTTAACAGATCGAACAGTCAGTTGATAGCCATCATATCAGTAAACAGTAGTGGTTCCAACATGGGAACCGGCAGAGATCTCTATGTCAGTGGCAGTATAGTACAGTAACAGTAGGTTGCCAAGGATGCCACAATACAGTTCACAATTAGGACATCATTCATTCAGTAACAGTATCATTTCAGAAAACAGTACAGTTCAATTACTCAGAAGATAATCATTTTTGAACATATCTTTACAACATTGTTACTCACGGAGTTTTGGGCTACAGATAAGCTAGTACGCGTCTTCGGATGCCAACCCTACACAGTTACAGAACGAACACACACTAAGCTACACAGTTGGGAAAAATAATAACTTAATCCCTAACTTGACTCGGTGTGGTCTTACATCAATATCCTCATTAAGATGCCTTAAACTAGGCCTAAGAATGCCTAGGATGGAATGAGGATGCAAAGATGCACTTTAAAAACATTTTCAGAATTTTCAGAAAAACAGGGTCCCGCTCGAGCGTGTCTTTCCCCGCTCGAGCGGACATGCAGACAAATGTTCTCCGCTTGAGCGTCACTTCCCACGCTCGAGCGGACTGTAAAACATGGCAAAAGTACTGGATGTGTGAAAATCACGCTCGACGGGCGCTCGACACCCGCTCGAGCGTGTGACACAAGTCCCCGCTCGAGCGTGCATTTTCCCGCTCGAGCGGACTATAAAACAATGCAAAGTGCTAGAAACACGTATTTCATGCTCGAGCGCCACTTTCCCCGCTCGAGCGTGAGTCCAAATTCTGGAAAACCCATATTTGAACCTCATGCTCAAAACCAAGTTTAAATGCCTTAAATTCGATCCTCTTGGGCTAATTTTCTGGAAAACACTTGTAAAATCATAGTATAACATGATTCAAAGCTCAATTTGAGAAATCAGAGCCCAAAGGTAAGTTAATTAAATACAAACTTTAGCTCAAAACTTAAGAATGTGATGAACATGCACATGCATGAATTTAACCAACTTCAAAGCTTCAAATACTTGCTCTAATGAGCCAATTCTTTCCAAAACATGATGAATCCAAGGTCCTTAACATTAACATGAACATGCATGTGAACATTTGTGAAGAACAACCTCAAAAATGAGAGATATGCACATGCATGCATGATGCAAGCTCCAATTCAACATTTTCTACTTAAATCTTGACTTTAAACTCTAATCTCCAAGAACCATGCAAGAGCTAACTTAATTCACAATTAAAAGGATAAAGTCCTTACCTAGGTTTCTCAATCACAAGTTTAGAAGCTCAATTTTGCAAATCTTCTACAATTTCTTCAAGTCTCCAAGTTAAACTCTCAAGCACAACTCAATTCTCTCACTCTCTCTCTCTCAGTCGGCTATGGTTCAAGGAATGGCTGATGAAATGTTTTGTTTGAGTGTAATAAGGCTTAAATGTGTTTTGGATAGTGGCTCATTAAGTGGCAAGATAGTAAATAAGTCCAAGTGGTGCCATTTATTAATATTTGATCTAATTTAATCATACCAAATCACATTTTAATTAAATATGCCATAAAATCACATAAATTATGATTAACACATATCACTAATCAATTTCAGATTCGGCCGCCGATAAGGCCTTCAATTTGCAGTTAAAGCATAAAACATGGACAGATAATTTAACAGTCAAACAGATAGAAATGCATTTAAACTGGTATATTCAATCAGTCAGTTCAGTATTTCAGTCGATTCAATTACTTATCATAATCAATCTCAGTTTAGCAGTAATCAGTGGTTAACCAGTAATCAGTGGTGAGGGTTATTACAAAACCTGTCTAAACTTGTAAAACACTGTGAATTCAAAATTATTTCGCAAAATCGAAGCCCAAAAGCATGCAAATTGTGCAAAATAAAACTTGAAACTCCAATTGTATTACATGCATGAAGTGGTATGAACTTTAATCTTCCAAAACATAATCAAGTGATGTAAAATAGCATGAAACTTGATGAATTTCCAAAACCAAGGTAAAACAATGGCATGCATGAGTGAATTACTTGAAATTAACTCCAAAATGCTATGGAATATGCATACATATATGCCTTGAGTCTTAATTCTCCAATCTTAGCTCAATTCTTGTATTAATCAACTTAGTGCTCTTGAATCTATGTGTTAAGTGACTCAATTACATCTAGAGGCTTGAATTCTTACCTTGAAGCCTTGAATTTCCAAGTGTTGAAGCCTAATCTTTCAAATTCTCTTCTATTTTTCAATAATTTCTAGCAATTCTCTCTTTTCTTAATGATCTAACTTTCTCTTTTGGTCTCTCTCTCTCTCTCTCACGTTTATAGCTTCAAGAATAATGATATGAGAGTGTAAAGTGTATTCTAGAGGTCACTTGTACCTTATATAGGCTTGATTAATAAGACTTAATTAAATTGAGTTAAGAATTAATCAATTATGCTTAATTTATTCTAATTATTTGATTCCGAATCGAATTTCAATTAAACCTACCATAAAATTCTAAAAATTCCAAATAACACATAACCCAAGTCAATTTCGTGATCAGATGCCGATAAGGCCTTCAATTTGCAGAACAGAACAGAATCACAGATAGATACTTCTACGACAGACAATACAAACACAAATGATGCAACACACATGCAATTAATTCAGAACTTCTTCTTAATTACTAATTAGGCACTCTTAATCGTGGATTAGTAGCTAATCATAGTTCAGGGTTGTTACATAATCCGAATTTTAAGAAAATATCAGAGAGTGAATTTGGATTTTACTCAATAATTTCTCATTCAGAAAACTTGGAAGATATAGGGTAATTCTATTTTCACACACCAGTTTCCCTCAGTTCACACACTTAATGAAATTTTTCGTTATCATAACTTTGTCCTTGAATGAAAATATCACAATATGCTTATCATCTTTCATCTAAACCCTAATTCTAAAGCACAACAATCATTCTCTATGGCCAATGCCACCTGTGGATGCATTCCACATTACTTTGTGAGAGTACCATATTCCACCTTGTAAGCTGATTAACTCCTTGTAACTAGCACAAGGCCTTTTCATAAGGGAAGAACAAAACCATGAGGGTACGTCCAAAGTGACAATATTGTGCTGGTGAGGGGTTGGTTCGTTCATTTGACATCGTCGTTGGGAACCCCTTTCTAAGAAAGCCAATCAGTTGGGGGGCCTATGTGAGTGTCACAACCCAAACCCAAGCTTATAGGTTGAGCATCTTAATCGGCTAGTAATCCTAAGATTACCAAAGGCCTTTGAGACAGATTAGCAAAACAAGAGGCTAGCGAAAGCAAATATCAAAAATATAATGTCCATAGAACTGTGCAGACTTATATGGGACAGAAAATTTAAGCATATATTTATATATAATATGACATCATACTCGCGTCACCACATGCACAGATAATCAAAAAGGGACTTAGCCCTATTTACAGAGTAACACAAAGACTTGTCCAAATAAACAAAGAAATAAAAGCTTAAAACTTGTTCATTAGCTTGGTCACAAACATTGCCCACAGAAACTTGACCACAAAAGACTTTTGGAACTTTCTCGGGAGGCGCACTGGTTGGCTGACACAAGTAGAACCCAAATTGGAAGTCTCAAGCCTGGTCATATGCCTGATCATCTACATACACAATATAAATAATGAACTGGAGCTCAATGAATAACAACAGAGTAAAGGTTTTATGAATGATATTCATAACAGATTCAGAAATTAGAATTCAGATCAGAAACAAATTCTTATACATATTCAAATTTGTAAACAGTTATACGTGGTACATCTATTAGCTAACAGATCAGATAAGTCATAAAAAATCACGTGCAGAGTAAGTGATTATAAAGACCCATATTCACATGAGATGGTCATTAAACCCACATGCAGAGGAGATAGTTGATTATGCATAATCACTTCTATGAATTAAACCCACATGAAACCCTAGTACTAGGTAATAGATAACATATCACAGATTCACATGATGCTGAGGATACCACGAATACATTTCAGAAAATTGAACATTCATTCATGATTCACAAAATAGCATTTCAAAAAACAGATCATATCATATAAGTCAAAAAATACTTATAGTCAAACATAGTTTTACAGAATTGTTACTCACAAACAGCTCCAGAAGCAGATCAGACTGACAATGTAACGCCCCAAAAATATTACAATAAGATAATCCCACAATAGATTTTAATTAATAACAGGTGACTGAATATAATGTTCTTCCATTCATAAGGTTTCATTTTTTTACAAAAGTGTAACACATGCAGTAATACATTCATAAGCTCTAACCCTGAATCTATGACATGTTATAAACAAAAGATAAGAAATAAAAGTTAAACATATATATAATGCCCTATTGGCTACAACTTTCCAAGACAGTTCTTGGTTATAACAAAAGTGAGTTTAAACTCAATACAATTAAAGCCCTAGGCTTGTACAAAATATATACAATAATAACCAAAAATAGAAGCTCTTGACTCCCAGTTCTCCTAAGCTATTGCCTTGGCGGAAGCATATCATCAACACTTGAAAATGGTTTTCCATATAGGGTGAGCTAAAACCCAGTAAAGATACTATAACACAGTGTATGAATCTTAACAAAGTTATAAAGTGGATGCATATGCAATGCTCGTGCCAAAATATTTTATATATCTTTTCAAACCATGCTTTGCCAGATTTATATGACAGTTCATGCAATTTATTCATTCATTTTCAATAGAAAACAGGACAGTGGATATAACAGTGGGAATCTCTAGGACGTGTCTGCAAGTAGGCTACAAGCACTACCAATTTGTCATTTTTACCGATATTAACCCGAAGACTCGACACCTTACCGTACATGTTTCTGGACTTTTACCAAGGACACACAGGCCAACATAATACCATAACTGCACTCCTATCCAGATTTACCAAGGTATTTACCAATTTTTCTCAAAACAACAACATTTTCAATGTGTTAAATATGTTATAATGCTCAATGCAAATAGATGGAAAAATAGTTTCAATTCACTTAATTCTTATGCAATTTCTACAGCAATCCCAGTTATCCTCCACCAATAGCCTGAGATAGATATCTCTAAATAGATAAATAATTCTCAACACATATATACTTTCCAACTTTTCCAATTAGGAGTGATAATTTATATCCAACTCCACCACCATCATCATCATTGTTCCAATTCTATAAAACCAACATCAATTTCATTTCCTCTTTACAAAAATCAAATTCTCACAATTTAAGGCAAAAACCCCTTTTCTTTAAAAATCAATTTCCATGGATAAAATTCACCATTTATCACAACCCAACCATTTTTACAAAGCCACAATCATATACAAGAGTCCAATTTGAAAACCCTCTTTTGATTTCAAAACTAAACCCTAAGTTTTATCCAAAAATTTCCAAATCATTATCTTGTTTAGAAAAGAAAATAACTAAATTAAAAATCATAAAAATGATTAAAGAAATCCCTGCCTCCAAGACAAGAACCAAGGAGAACAAGAGTTGAAACTTAACAAAGCCGAAAACAAACTTTGTTCCGATCAAACGAAACTTTAGGTGAGCTCTACCTTTTTATCAAAGGGACTATGGTGTAGAAATCAACAGATCAAAATGTATTTGAGTTTTAGAGAGGATTTCTAGAGAAAGAGTAAATAGATGTAGGTTTTGGAGGGTTTTAGACAGAGAGAGAGAGAGATGAGAAAAGGACTCAAAAGTGACCCCTTTCAGACTGATATACGCGCATATCGCTTGAGCGTAGGAATGGTTGCTCGAGCAACCAGACACAACGAAGACACCGCTCGAGCGCAAGAATGGTCGCTCGAGCATACAATGCATCCCTTCCAGTAGTTTAGACTTGTAAAAGTTTGTTCGAGCGCAAGAAGCGTCGCTTGAGCGTAGATATCAAGCTCTCAGTAGTTTGTAGATTATAAAAGATCGCTCGAGCACAAGAAGCGTCGCTCAAGTGAACAAGCAAAATTCTAGGCAGAATTTCTTTTGAAAAACAGTACTAACTTTTTCCAAACACGACAATGATACTCCAATAGCCAAACTAAATGAAGTACAAGACACGGGAATTTCAGATTCAAAACAATAAATGAGCTGGGCTTAAACCAGAATCGCTATAAACAATGACGCATGACTTACGCAAACACGTGACAGATACATACTAAAACACACACTCTGAAAACACTTGACTTATTATATTTCTTGTGTTTCTAATTCATTTCCTTATTATTGTGGCCTAAACCATGGCGTAAGAATGCCTAAGATGGAATGATGATGCAATTATGTATTTTGAAACACTTAACAAATTTCAAAAAACAGGACAATTTGCTCGAGCTTTGGTCGCTTGAGCGGATCTCTTAGTCTACAAAAGTACCGAGAGCTTGCATTTAATGCTTGAGCCAACTTCTTGGTCACTCAAGGCAAGACTGAAAGTAAAGGGTGATCGCTCGAGCAGTCTTTTGGTCGCTCGAGCCAACCATCAAACTCTGCAAAAGTACTGAGAGCTTGCAAAGTGCGCTTGAGCTAATGTTTCACCGCTCGAGTGAACCTTGCGAATTTTGAAATTTCCAGATTTGCTTTTCAAGTGCAAAACACAATTTTAACACATCAAAACTCATTCTTTTGGGCCAAAACTCAAGACAACAATTAGAAACTTGTAGGATATCATAAATTGAAGATCATTTCGCAAAATCAAGGCCTAAAAGCATGTCAATTTTTCCAAAATCAAACTTGAAACTTGATGTACAATACATGTATGTAATGCTATGAATTCAAAACTTCCATATGTACAAATGAAGTGTCTAAGTATAAACCGATAGTGAGCTCTCATAATATAACAAAAACAAGCTCTTGCGTGTAAGAATTTGTTGGAATTAAAACTCAAAATCCATAAATTATGCATGCATGCATGGAAAGATTTCATTTCTACATACTAAGTTCAATTCTCATGCTCAATCCACTATTTTACTTGATTTCTCACAATTCATGGCTTAATCACAAAGTTTAGGAGTTGATTACTCACCTAAAGTTTTGAATTGGCAAGAATCCTAGGTTGTTTCTCCCAATTCTCAAGTCTTTAGCTAGAGTCCAAGCCAATTCCCTTCAAATCTTCTTCTTCAAGTGTTGATCTCCAAGCCTCTCTCTCTCTCTCTCTCTCTCTCTCTCTCTCTACGTTTTGTCTTCAAGAATGCAAATAATAAAGTGTCTAGAATGTTGATGAGTCAACATTATCCTTATATAGGCTTGATTAACTTGGTTTAATTAAGCTTGGTTAGATTTAGTTAATTCTAATCAATTTATTCTAATTAATTGATTACCAAACGAATTCTAATTAAACTTAACGTAAAGTTCTAAAAATTCAAAGAACACATAAACCTAATTAATTTTGTGTTCAAATGCCAATAAGGCCTTCAAATTCCATATCAAAGCAGAAATTCAGATAGATATAAATTCAAATAACATGCAAAACACATAATTTCACTTATACCACATAATTAATATTCTTAAGTACGAATTAACAGCTAATTACGGATCAGGATTGTTACAATGGGTGCATCCCACATCGCTCTGTGAAAGTACCACATTTTATCTTATAAGTTGATTAACTCCTTCTAACTAGCACAAGGCCTTTTCTTAAGGTAAGAACAAAATCGTGAGGGTACACTCAAAGTGGATAATATTGTGCTGGTGGGGGGTTGGCTCCTTTACCTCTTTTTTCTTCCGCCATCCCCTCTCGTTGTCTATTTCCCTCTCTGTTTACGACCACATTCTGCCTTGAACCATATATTTCCACAAGTCCCCCGCCGCGAACCATCCATTTCGAAGTTGACAATGAAGATGTAGGATGGAAGAGGTCTAAGTTGGGAGTGATGGCGGTGGTGGCGATAGAGGATTGAAAGTGACAATAACGGTGACAAAGGAAGAATGAATGGATGGAAGAAAAATTTAAGTTTCGAAATTGAAGATGAGAATATTATTAAAATAAAAGGATGTGTACTAAATTTTTTTATTTTTTTGATATATACTAAGAATATTTTCATTAAATATATACATTAAAAAAAATTCATGTATGAAAACAAAATTAACCGAGATGAAAGTGCTCAACTATCACCGCTAGCTTGTGGCCAGTCACAACACAGTTCACAACTGTAATGCTTTTTTTTTATTTTTTTTTTATTTTTCATATATATATATATATAATATTTAGGGTAAATTAGGCCATATAGACCATACGTGAAGTAGACAAACAATATGTGAAGTAGACCATATATGGGTGTAAGTAATTTTTCCTTTTGCACAGATGGTAAATAAAAAATAGATAGTCAATGATATCAATATTATTATTATTATTATTTTGTGTGTGTGTCTACCCATGTAATGAACCTTTAATTTAAGAATGTGTAAATATATAATAATAATAAATAAAAAAAGGTAGTGAATAATATCAATGTAGAGACTTTGATGAACGTGTGGACGACATTCAACTTAAATTAAATTCGAAGATCAATGCTGTCGTCCGTATATCTAAATTCATTAGGCTAAATGTTTGGGCCAGTGGGCTCAAGGCCCATTTCAATAATGTTAACCGTTTTTTTTGGGTACCTACATGTAAATTATCTTAAAAAATATTAACTTAATTCGATAATCATAATTTATTAAATTTATTTTTAAAAAAATAAAATTTATTTTTAAATTAGACTCAATTTAAAAAAATTATATAATCAATTTGAATATTTTCATAAACAATCTATATAAGAGTACTTACAAAATAAACAACTCGTAACCAACTTAGTAAACCGAGCTCGCATTTCTTTCTTTTCAACTTTGAAGAGGGGTCCCTTCTGCAAAGATTTTTAAGTTTCGTTAATTAACAATTAATTTATTTGTTTAAAAGGTTTGTTTTGCTAAAACAAAACTTAAATTATTTGGCTAAACCATTTTTTTTATAATAAAAATCTACTTTAACTACTCTAAAAAGTTATTAAAAAAAAAGCAAAAAAACTAAACCATAGACTCACTACAAGTCTCGTTTCAATTATTCAAATTATTTATTTTGTAAGGCTCTTAATTTATGTCATCTATGAAAAAAAAATTAAATATTTGATAATCGTAATATTTTCCTTTTATTGTGCATATTTTCAGAAAAAAATTTAAAAAAAATAAGTCATTCATTTTTTTACAGAGAAACATGATCAAACTAAAAATATTTACGACTATCAGATCGATTTAATTTTGTCTCAAAAAATTACCAATTAGTGGTTTCTTCAAAAACTTATTATTGATTCATAATAAAGTTTATATTTTTAATTATCAATATTTATAAAATTTATCATTTATTTGTAATTACTTTTCAAAACTGCCTCTGAAATGAAATTTTTCTTCCTTTTTTTTCCATGAATGATAAACACGGAGGGCCCTTTACAATACGAATATTTTATATTATCGAAACGAGACCCGTAATATCCTCCACAGAGCCATAAACTCTAGAGAAGCCCAACATTTTTAGAATTTAGGTACTTCTTGTGTGCGCATTGAGGCTCACTCCGAGTGTTATTTCTATAATCTAAACTATTTATTTTTTAAAATATACCGTGTAGGGAGGGAGGTGTGAAAATATATTGTATAGAATATACTTATAAAAAATTAAATTAGTCTCATATCGATAGCCCTTTCATCAAAAGTGATTTGTATAAGAAAAAATGAATGACAAGTGTTATTTTAAATATAAAACTAAATGCAAATATGTTTGATGAAAGGGTTATTAATACCCGATTAACTTAATTTTTTTTATAAATATATTTTACACAATATATTTTAAAAAATAAATAATTTAAATTATTAAAATAACACCTAAATAAGTCTCAACGGACCACTCAACGGACCCACAACAATAAAACACATCAGTCACTCCAAATCCAACATTTTTATAAACTTGTTTTTATCCAATAGCCAGCATTTAGGTGACTCCCAAACGAGGCCTTAAATCATGGGTAGCGAGTAACTGCCTTTTCCAACACCTGGATTCAGATTCTTATAATCTGACTTAAAAATATCTCACGCTGCCGACAGAAATATCTATACTTGTGAGAAAAAGCTGTCAACACTGGTTGGTTTCACAATTGTTTTTTTTAAGAGAAAATCAGTGGTAAATTTAATTTAGACTGTCTAAAATATTAGATTTAGTGAATATTTTTTATTAGTGAGATATTTAATCTTTGTAAAATAGATTGGTGATACGTCTCTTTGTTAGTTTTAAAAGATATTTTATTTTTAATTTTATCCTTTATTTATTTGTTGACTTTTATTGACTATCTGTTAAAATTTATATCTATTTCAAATTATTTTCTATCTGTTCAAAATTTTCCCCTATCTGTTTAATTTTTTTTCCTATCTGTTCAACTTTTTCTCCTTATCAGTTGAAATTATAAGTTAAAATTATCTATCTGTTCAATTTTCCCTTATTTGTTTAAAAATATCTGTCCAAATTTTATTATCTGTTCAAATTTCCACAATTTTTCTTATCTGTTGAACCTATCTGTTCATTTATTTTTATCTATTCAATTTTTTATTTATCTGTTGGAGGTCTGATATGTTAAACAAATTAAATCTGTTAAAAAAAATTAAATCTATGCACTTGTTATTGTGTTATCTATGCAATTATTTTGTTCTTGTAATTTTTTTTTAATCTATATGTGTTTAACAGGTTGCACATAGTTATTACAATATGTTTCATCATCATCATCATTATCATCATCAATAATCCCAACAAAAACAAAAACAAAAACAAAAGCAAAAACAACTACAAAAACAAACTTTTGGAACTTCTCATCAAAACAATATATATATACTAGCGGTTGGATGCGATACGTGTGCAAACTCGTTTAGATTATAATATGAATTTCATATTATTTTTTCTAATAATATACATATAAATCATATGAATAATTATGTACAATGTAACATTTGATATTAACGTATTTGATAAATAAAATATGCATACATTAAAATATGTATAAATCTTAAAAAAATACAATATTTACTAATCTTAACTAAAAAAAATGCACAATAAAAATTTATATAAAATCTGAACTTGACAGCATGAGATTGAAGATTTTGCAAATCTTGCAAAAAAATATATAAGATATATGTAAAAATTAGTTTGCTAATAATATACATTAATTAAATTAAAATTTTACATTCTTAAAGTGAGCCAAAATTGTACACATGCATACTTTAACTAATAGAGTACAATAATAACTTTGGTTTTCTAATTGGCTTATTATGTATAAAGACACAAAATGTAAATATTGTAAAAATTTTATATAAATAAAATACAAAAATTAAAAACTTACATTTTGACGTGGATTGATATAGTCTAAATCAAACGTCACGTTCAACAATCTCTTCAAATTGTTTTGATGACCATACCAAATAGAAACATACCAAACAGAAAAAAAAAAAAAACCAAAACTATTTAAGTCTAAGTCTAAACAATTGCACACAGAGAAATCCATCCCACAACCATATCTAGCTAAGTGCTCACTTAGGAATCATGATTAATCAATGTGTTCTTTATACACTGCATCATCTAACTGCTGTTTTAGAGACCTCACCCAACATAAATTTTTTATGTTAAAAAAGAGAGTAGTTTTTGGCCAAACATAGAAATCCATCTCACAACCGTATCTAGCTAAGTGCTCACTTGGGAATCATGATTAATCAATGTGTTCTTCATGTACTACATCATCTAATTACTGTCTTAGAGACCTCACCCAACATAAATTTTTTATGTTAAAAAAGAGAGTAGGTTTTGGATATAGAAATGATAGAGATTAAGAAATTCACTACAGAATATATATATATATATATATATTTTTTTTTTTTGATAACGCAGGTATCCCCAACCCTCTGATTTTTCGGGAAGCCAGGACTAATCCTGCGGGGTAAGTAGACTGGGGGAATCCGTGTACCCCTTTCAAACTGCTGTGAGAGATGCACCCCGTAAGAGTCGAACCTGAGACGTGCGCCTAACCCACACATCCCAGACTCAAATCCCGTGGGAAAACCCACTGGGCTAGAATATATATCTATTCTAAAATTAAAAAAAAAATTTATTTAAAGACATGGGCAAAATTTGAATCCAAGATCTTAGGTTTTATTCAGAACACTCCTTATTATTTAGACAACATACATATTATGATATTAATATCTTTATTATTTATTTTTATACTTACTTATCTGAATTGCACACGTATTATGTATATCACCCCCTAGTCAATAATAATTCTTTGATAAATGTGATTGCCATGACAATTAAAATAAACACAACATCATTTACAATAAATGAAAAAAAAAATCAATAAATTGTATTTTTTTCCCAATAAAATGCCATGAATAATGTGTTAATAAAACTCAAAAATACTTTATTGAGTAACATAAGACAAAAGTAAGAACTTCATTTGAAAAAAAAATTAGGCCTAAGAGGCACGGATTTATTCTACTTCATTTGATAATTTAGTATTCAGCCTATTAGATCGGCTTATTCGAAAGACTAATCCTATCGATCACTAGCAAGGGGTCCAATTAAAATCCGGACAAAATCCCGTATAAATTCACCTTAAAAAATTATTTACATCTAAAATATTTTGAACATGAAATCTTAAAAAGAGCAAATAATATACTTATTATATTACCCAGCCAAAAAAAAATATACTTATTATTTCCTTATATCACATTTGGTATATCAGGGCACATTCACTACACTTGAATATTAATGGAGTTGATGGAATACTCATTGCATTAAAAATTGGAAAAATGCTATTGTCTCAGATTTATTCATCCAAAATTTTTTAGGTGAGTGGTTGTATAGTGGAAATTAAATTTGTGTAATATAAGATTTATGTATAGAATAAATATAAATCACATGATGATAATTCTGGGTAATTTCTTGGTAGTTAAGTCTGAGTTTATAGTAATACTGTAAAACCATATATTTTTCAAACTCATATATTATTATAATTTGATTTGTTTAATTTATAGGACTCATCAAACAAATTATACATGTAAAAAATCTAGTTGATTGGACACTAGTAGACACATGATTAGTTTATATTTTGTATAAAAACAAGAAAGTTTATGTTCAAAATCATATTTATTATAGTATATATTTTTAAGAGAGATGTTTTCGGTGAGGTAGCTATTAATTTTTGATCAAATAAAATTTTTTTTTTGTCTAAACAATTTGGTTGACAAATACTAAATGTACCTAAAATGTAGTCATGTAAATTGAATCGTCCACTCCACTGGACTAGAGTTAGTTTGAAAAAATTAAAAGAAAAGAAAAGAAAAGAGGAGGGGCCGGGGCTGGGGTGTGCTAAATAACACTCAACTCTTCTACGATTTGAGAAAAATAAAATTAATTTAACACTTTTGACATAATTAAATTTACATTTATTTTAGTATAATTAAAATGGCCGAAATTAATTTATTTGGTGCATAGATATTAAAATAAATAAATAAATATTTTAATCAAATATAAATATAAATTTATTTTCATTTATATAACTAACAAATTATTAATAAAAAAAATACTTAACTATTATGTGAAATAAAATCTCAAAAAAAACCAATATAATTATATTTGTGGGCTAACTATATTTTCTTTTAAGGAAAATACTACCACAAAACATCAGCCATA
This sequence comes from Camellia japonica, assembly GCA_030407325.1. NCBI lineage: Eukaryota > Viridiplantae > Streptophyta > Magnoliopsida > Ericales > Theaceae > Camellia > Camellia japonica. The sequence continues at coordinate 168,437,326 of JAPPVO010000036.1, forward strand.
AAAATGTATAATCTCGCTACAAATTGAAATAACAAAAATGTCTAAAATTTTATGGTTAATGTTGCAAAAGTTTGTGACTTTGTTAAGAGAAATTATTTAATATTTCTGGAGTAAGTTGCTCCAAATAAGTGGTCTAGATCATGGAATCTACCACTTTTGTGTTAAAATTTAAGGAGACAAAATATTAAGGCCTAATTTGGGAAGTAGACCCAGAAAAACAAACTTTTTGGGCTTTTTTCGATTTTTTGTTGAAAAAATATGTAAAAAAATAAAAAGGTGATATAATTCAAATAAGTTAAAAAGTTAATAAGTTGATTTTTTTTGTTAATTGCCAAAACAAGCCTAAGTGTCAATCTATAAATGAAATAAAGTGTATTAAATAATTTCTTTTTAATTACAACATTTTTATCAGGCTAATTTATAATTAATATTATAAAATTTTGTGATAAAATTAGGGGGATGCACCAATAAATCGCAAATTAATAACTTATACACTGTTTAGTCCTAAAAGTTTTCTTATAGACTGAAAGGTCCCATTACAATGTTTCAAACATCAGATTAATATTTCGAACATTAGATTTCGAACATCAGGTTAATGTTTCAAATATTAGATTTCAAACATCAGATTAATGTTTCGAATATTAGATTGATGTGCAAATAAGACTAAATAAAATTTAAAAAAACTTTTAAAATTAAATGGTTCAACTTTTCAAAAACTAAAAATTTTCCATAAAATTATCCGTTTATGTGGTAGATTGTATACACCAGTATGGATCGTAAAAGGGTGTACAAAAAACAAGGAAGGGCAATTAAAAATAAAAAAAGAAAAAAATTTGACGGTGACGTGATGAGTGCGGTAAGAAGACAACACCGGATGGAATGGAACCGGAGCTATAAAGGCAGTGTTTATTAGAGCTTTTTAAAATTAAATTCACTCTTAAATTCCAATGTTATGTTTGATTTCAACTTTTAAATCATGGTTTCAAATCAATTTTAAAATATATTTTGAAGATATGTTTGGTAAAATAAATAATTTTTGAATTTTTAGTATATTTGGTCGTCTGCCCTTCAGCCGATCATCCACTCGATTGATTGGAACAGTATCTTTTTTTTTTTGGTTTGTTATTGCCAATCGTCACCTGTTATTTAGGAAAAAAAAAATTATATTTATTTTTGATATTTTTTAAATATAGAAATTATTTTTTAGACTAAAATGACAAATTATTTTTTTTAATTGAATTTTAAAAAGAGTTGGTTATGAGTTTTGAATAGAACTTTCAATAGAGTTTTGAGTTGTGTATTTGGTTGTGAGTTATAAAGTTTTCAATTAAGTTTTAAAAATTATTTTCAAAACTCATAACCAAACAACTTTTCTTATTTCATATGTCATATAAAAAATTCGAAACTCAATTCAAAACTCATAACTAAACAAATTTTTACATTTTCTCATTTCATATGTCAACTCTATTCTCAAATCATAATTCTAAAATTCCATCCAAAACTATCAAAATTTCTCAAATAATTCACTATTTTCTGGTAAGTCCCCTCTCCTCCCATCAGAGATTTCTCAACCAACCGCATTAACTTGTTTATCGTTTTCTTCATAAACGCCTTGTATTCATTTTCTACGCATAATTTCAAACCCTCTCTGATTCTGAACACCTCCAAATCACAAAAAATCTCCAATCGAAACTCTTTCAACCACTCGTAAGTAACTTCTTTCCCTCTACTTGTGAGCTTTTCTCGGAAAATCATCTACTCTACTTACTGATTTTAATTTCCTGTTTGATTTGTGCTTTGATTGCTTGGAAAATGGAACGGAAAATCCTTAAACCTTTCAATTAATTTCCCAGAAAAAAAACTGACAGAAGATCCAAACAATTCAAAATTTTGGTTTCTCAGCAACGAAACAGAGCGTAATTCGATATCGAGCTATCTCTCTCTTGACATTCTTTATTGTGTAAATTGTCAGTTGATAGATGGGAGTGGGACAAAACAGTTCTGACACAGATCATGAGGACCTGTCGATTGGCATGGGTAAGTGATATTCTTTGTCATCCCAACCCAAGCATTCAACAAATAAAATTTTTTATCTCCATTTTCTTTGCTCCCCTTTTATCTAGTGTTCAATTTTTTGATGATATTTCTTTGCCACGACAACTGTTAGATGAGAATTAGATGAGTAGGATACTTACGCTGTGTTTGGTGGGGATTTGAAAAAGGATGAGAAAAAGTCTGTGAAATTAGGAAAAATGTATATATATTTTATTTATATTTCACTTACGATTTTTCTTTTTCTTTTCAAATCCCTCTTTAAATCACCTAATCAAGCACAACATTAGAGAATCTGCCCCCGATACCTATACCCGGGTTTGTAACACTAATATAGAGTCCCACAAAGGCCTTCCTTAACCTCAAATGGACTATCACTTAGTAAATGAAAACAAAACAAAAAAAAAACAAAGGTCTTTGGGGTGTCTAGGGTGAAGAAGAGCTCACTTCCCTGTGTCTATCACAAAGAAGATTTCTTGATATATTTGCTTCAGAATCAGGGGTTATCCCCAAATTACATGAAATGCAAATAAGCTGATACTTTTGTAAAGTATTATTTTGACAAAAAAGCTAGGATCCCAGAATTAGGAACCCATAATTTACCCGAGTATGTGTGTGGTGTGGAGATTAAATTAATAAAGTGTGGGGTCTATAAGTAAAATGAATTTGAACATTGATTCTTATTTCTGGATAAATTCTGGGTTTGTAGTCTTGCTGTTGTTTTGGGGGTAGTTTACTATTCTGTCATTTATTCTTATCGTTAGTCAAGAATTGATCCATGGCCTTGTGACTTTGACTTCAAATGTAATCTGCCTGGCTTGGACGGTTAGGGGTTGTTTGGAATGTTCTAAATAAGTGCACTTTTTGGACTAAAAAGTAGAGAAAAAAAGATGGTGGTTTGGAATAACTTTTTGACTTTTTATGAAAAAATGTATACTAAAATATTGTATAAAATTATAAAATTACGAAATTACCCCTCGCTGACACAAGCAGCAATACTGCGCTGCACAGTTTCTGTCTCTTTTCAATTTTTATTTTTTATTTTTTTTATGGGAATGTGTGGCTACAAGTGTGCCACGTTTTCAATTGACTTGGATGTGTGGCTGCACAAAACTGTGCAGCACTGTTTTGCTTTTTTTGTTTTTTTTTTTTTGGTTTTCAATTGACAGATTTCCCGCCAAAAAAGAGGTAAATAGTGTGAACTTTTTTACTTTTTTTAGTGACTTTTTAGCTTTTTGAATTTTTTTGATAATGCCAAACCAGCCCTCAATCTCAATGATGGGCATTGAGCAGTGATCAAGTTCTTGTCATATGCTTTTGTTTTATATCAGAGTTCTCCCCTCTCTCCAAAAACCAGGTTGATAGTTAGTTTGCTTATGCAGTTTTGTCAATTTGTATTATCATTAATATATTGTTTTTAATTTTTTTCCCTATCCATTTGAATAGATGTTGTAAATTGTATAGTATGCTATATCTTGTCCTAGCCAGTAGCATCTTTCTAAATGGCATGCCTTGAGTTCAATCTACAACGGGTTACTATCAATTCTTGTAAGGAAACTGAAACAGAGTTAAATCAGTTGATAGATTAAAAAGTTGAAATATGGATGATGGAGTATATTGATTTATCTTTCTACTCTGGAGTTAATTTTATTTTTTTGGTTTCCATTATTATTGATGAAAGTTGAGTGTATGAAGCATATGAAGGGGAAAGAATTATTCACTATCTTCTCTTACATGTTCTGTCTAACGTTTGTTTAGTAATTTATTGTTTGGTCATGCATGGTAAGAATAATATTGATACGGAGCTTTGCAAATGGCAGAATACAGAACAGTCTCTGGCGTTGCGGGGCCACTTGTTATTCTTGACAAAGTGAAGGTGTGTTTATGCACGTAATAATTGTCGCCCTCTTTCCTTTTTCACCATCACATGATATTATTGCTCGAAGTACAGTTTTTTTTTCATAAGATGGTACTTTTTGTTGAAATGTTCAGGGTCCTAAATATCAGGAGATTGTCAATATTCGCCTGGGAGATGGAACAATCCGACGTGGTCAAGTCTTGGAAGTTGATGGGGAGAAAGCTGTTGTGCAGGTTATAGTTCATACAACTGAAGAGTGTTTTTTTTAATTTTATTTTTTATGGTTTGACTAATACAATCCAGTGAATCATTTTTCTTAATTGTACTCCATGTTGTTACTCCTTTCTCTTCTTCCCCAGGTTTTTGAAGGAACATCTGGAATTGACAACAAATACACAACCGTGCAATTTACAGGGGAGGTATAGATATATTTTCTTCCAATTTATATATATATATATATTTTGAAATTCAACTTTTGGTCTTTTGACCTTTTGCTAAACTGAGTAGATGGATGTTCAATATTTTGGATGGTCACTCCTAACGAGTGTTTAAAAATGTTAAAATCATGATTTTTTTTTTTTGAATGAGTGTGTGTTAGCCGTTAGGTTCATTGTCAAAGGCAATAATTGTTGCTGTTATCATTTGTTAAATTTTTTTTTTTGGCCGGTTTTTCTTGGATACAGTAAAGCATGGACAGAGTCGTTCTTAGCTCCCCTTGCCCCTTTCAAACACACACAGAGATGCACCCCAAGCATATAAATTCACACTGTTCAGAATTTGTAACCTCAAGGAAGAAAAAAAGGCAGATTCTTCCAACGGTTTCAGCTTTAGAACGGATAAGTGCTGAACATCTTTGTGGCAAGGACTTTTATTAAATTCATTTGGCACTTCCTAAACATATTGTTCTTCTGGTTCAGGATGGGCTGGATTTTCTAATAGATCAATTATCTAATATTTTCTAATGAAGAAAGAAGCAGCGTGGTCTTCTTAAAAAAAATAAAAAAATAAATAAAGTTTTAGTTTTATATTATTTGTGATGTCCACATATGGTGAAAGCTAGGCCTTTGCTCATGAGCAGTTGCATAAAGAGAACTTCTGTGTTTGTTATTCCACCTACTTAGTCCCTTCAAAAAGTTGTTGCGCAGGTTTTGAAAACTCCTGTTTCAATGGATATGCTTGGACGCATATTTAATGGTTCTGGAAAGCCCATTGATAATGGACCTCCAATCTTACCAGAGGCTTACCTAGATATATCTGGTGAGTCATGTTAGAGGGAGAATGATTTTTCAATTAAGGGGTAGCTCATGCCTGACATTGATGTTTTTTCTGTTTAGGAAGCTCCATTAACCCTAGTGAGAGAACCTATCCTGAAGAGATGATACAAACGGGGATTTCTACAATTGACGTGATGAACTCCATTGCTCGTGGACAGAAGATCCCTCTTTTCTCTGCTGCTGGTCTCCCTCATAATGAAATAGCTGCTCAGATCTGCCGTCAGGCTGGTCTTGTAAAACGGTTGGAAAAGTCTGATAATCTTCTTGAGGTATTGTGCACATACCAATGCTATACAAATGAATCCAAACATAATTGATAAGTATAACATAATTGATTTTGAACTTTGTTGTACTCTTATGGAATTTTATGCAGTCTATAATGTTAGAGAGTTAAGTGTTCTTTTTAAAAGAAAGTTTTCTGTCATGGATCAAGAGAAACTTATATTTTGAACATTCAGTTCGCATATTGCTCATTTGCTGTTTTTATTCACCTTGTCTTGATTGATCATCCCGAAGTTGTCTAAGAACTCCATTTGTGATGTTGTCTTTTGTTTCTAAAAGTTCAAGATGATAGTTTTCAGTTCACTTCTCCAGTTATATTTCTTTTTTCTTTTTTTGTCATTCTGTTCTTCTTTTATCTGCTTTGAACAGTCACATGTGATTCTCCAATACTGTGGCATGTCTTGATAGGATGGGGGAGAGGACAATTTTGCCATTGTGTTTGCTGCTATGGGTGTAAATATGGAGACAGCCCAATTTTTTAAGCGTGATTTTGAGGAGAATGGATCAATGGAGAGAGTGACCCTTTTCCTAAATCTGGTATCTTTCCATACATTTATATTAGAATCTTCTTCTGGTGTATTATGTTTTTCGTGGTCCACTTTTAAATTATTTATTTATTTATTTCACTAAAAGGTTTTCTTTTTCCCAAATATTAAAAGATGATCACATTCGTTAACATTTTTAAGTTTTTTTTTTTTGTTTTTTGCTCAGGCCAACGACCCCACTATTGAGCGCATTATTACTCCTCGAATTGCTCTCACAACTGCAGAATACTTGGCCTATGAATGTGGGAAGCATGTTCTTGTCATACTAACAGATATGAGTTCTTATGCTGATGCTCTTCGCGAGGTAATAGGTTATCTCCCTATGGAGTTGGAAGGGTATTACCACAAGTATACTTTAATCATTGATACCAATATAGGGAGCATAAGATTGAAAGATTATGTTGTGTTTTGTGATTAATATTGTAGTACTATGAGATGTTCAAAGTTCTACACTGACATGGTGACCACATTTAGAACTTGTTATAGGACTCAGTTTTCATGGAATTCAAAACTGACGATCTATGATTCTTAATACTACTTGTGACGGCAGGTATCTGCTGCCAGAGAGGAAGTTCCTGGAAGGCGTGGGTATCCTGGATACATGTATACTGATTTGGCAACAATATATGAGCGCGCTGGACGTATTGAAGGAAGGAAGGGCTCCATCACTCAGATTCCTATATTAACTATGCCTAACGATGGTATCACTAACCTTTTTCAATAGTCTAGATATGACTGTTGACGTCATGTTTCTCTTTATGGTTTATATTGAGCAGTGGACCTGATATTAGTTTTGGTTGATAAACCAGATATCACACATCCAACTCCAGATCTTACAGGCTATATTACTGAGGGGCAGATATACATTGATAGGCAGCTCCACAATCGGCAGGTGAATTGAAGGCATATTATGATGCACTTGGGGTTGCATTTATTTCTAAGCAAAAATGATCACCATCTTCCAATAATGTATAATCTTAGCATCAGTTCATATTTTGTTACAAAATAGCATTTCAAGAGCCTCTAGTTGTTTAAAACTTCTTTTTTAAATGTACTTTTCCTATGTTGGTTTGGATCATTCTTCAATGTTGCATTTCATTAAGATGGAACTCTGAATCCTTAGAAAAAGACACTGTAGATCTAGGGGATGGTGTTCTTCATCGTTATAAAAGGCTATGGTTCATCATTTCATCTTTTGTGTTTTTGCTCGACAGATATACCCACCTATTAATGTACTCCCGTCACTTTCCCGATTAATGAAGGTAAGCTTTTATGGTGGTACTCTATCTCCATTTTTATGCATGAAGGATGCCTACTTGCTGTTGATATATGTATATAAATATATATGCTACGGGGTTTATAATCACCAAGATATTGCTTCATTAATTAGTGAGGTGAGTCTGAATGTCAGGTCTTGGGTCAGGCAGGCTCTTGCAATGATGTTACAAAACAAAAGTTCTGGAGGTATATTTTGAGCGTACTGTCTATGTTGTTGTAGAGTGCTATTGGTGAGGGAATGACTCGAAGAGACCATGCTGATGTCTCCAACCAGGTCTGAGTTGAAGTTACTGTGTTACAAATTCTGTTTAATACTGTTCTGCTTCAAGGCCTCCTGAATCCTGATTAACCCTATTGATTTTCATTTTCAGCTATATGCAAATTATGCCATTGGAAAGGATGTTCAAGCAATGAAAGCTGTAGTTGGAGAAGAGGCACTTTCTTCTGAGGATCTGGTCTCTCTCTCTCTCTAGCCATATTTCTTAATTAATTGCTTATATCAGAAGATAATAACTGTTTTTTTTTTTTTTTTTTTTTCTTTTTTTTAATCTCTAATTTTTTTGGTTTTTCCAAAAAAAATGTAGCTTTATTTGGAGTTCCTGGACAAATTTGAGAGGAAATTTGTGGCTCAAGGGGCCTATGATACCCGGAACATTTTCCAGTCACTTGATTTGGCATGGACACTGCTTCGTATCTTCCCCCGTGAGCTTCTCCACCGTATACCAGCAAAGACATTGGACCAGTACTACAGCCGCGATGCACCAAACTAAAATGGATAGCGAGTTCATGGATCCTTCCCTTGAATTTGTGGTTCGTTTCAAAGTGGCTGAGTTGTTGTTTCACCTCAAATAATTTTACTGGGCTGCATGAATTCTCAGAAAAAGGTGAAGTGGATTCTCATCTCAGTCTAAAACACAGCTGTTTATTTCATTAAAATAGTTATGAGGATTCTTATATGAGGCAGTGATGTAGTTTATGTTAAAGGCTTGTAATTTTGACTTGTTACATTTGGTATTGTCTAGTATATCCTTGTATTTGGATGTGAAAACTGAATGTTAGGAACACACGAGGTTTTAATAATAAAGTTTTACTGTTTATTTTTAGTTTAATTTCATGAAAGAGGCTAAACCAAAATAGGGGAAATTCTATAGTTACGACATTTGTGGTATTTAGTTATAATTTATTATGTTGTTACTTATGACTTGATTATACACATTGTAGTGTTTGATGTTGATCATAATATTATTTTGGTTATATGTTTGATTATGATTTTATTTATTTATTTATCTATTTTTTATAGTTATAATTAGAATTTAGTTATGATATTTATAATAATTAATTTTACAAATGACATAACTTAGCAGGACCCCAAAATAGAAATAATTTATACACAAGCGTACAAAAATAACAAACTTAGCACACATTAACTTTTCAGTGCACCTTTTTTTATGCATGTAACTTTTACTAATAGAATAAAGGGAATGGGTTTGCCTCCAGTACGGACTGGAGATTGTTATTTGGGCACGTAAGGTCATGAATTTTATTTTATAAGATTTTTTTTATGGATATCATTTATGAAAAAAAGATAAATTCAGTAATAGTAATTTTTTATTTTATTATGTTTGTTTAAAAATAATAGATGATCTATTTTAAAAATATATTTATCATTTTTTTAAGAAATAAATAAAATAAAATAAAAAAATTATAATTATCAGATCGATTTAATTTTTTTTTTTATAGATGATAAGAACTTTACAAATTGAATGATTTGGTTCATCGTGATGGATTTCATAGGCCGGAACAACACCATCTGCTCCAAATGAGAACTGGAGGTGAAAATTTAAAGATCACATTACTTTTTACATTTTTTATTTTATTTTATTTTATTTATTTTTATAAAAACATAAAAAATTCTTCCAAACATTTTAACTTTTTCATCTCATTTAAAATATCATTTTTCAAACGGACAGTATCTTTGGTCTGTTTGGAAAATCTAAGAATGATAGCCACAATAATTTTATAATTTTTTTTTCCACTTCTTACATGGATCTATATAATCATGTGTACATGTAGAATTCACCATAAAAAAAAAAAAAATAATGCTATTTAAATAATACAAATAAAAAATAAAAAAATATAAAGGAAAAAATAGCTAAAAAATGAAACATCAAAGTGTTATTGGTTGGTTCTGCATAAGGGGCAAGACCGGTGCCTAACGCGCCATTTAGCAATGCAACGTCGATGAAACATGTGCAGACATATTGGCAACCTTTCAGCTACTTCTCCAACTTCAAAATCCTATCAAATAAAAGAAATACATAAGAAAAAAAAAAAAAAAAAATTAAAAATAAAGTTTTGCGTTTAAAGCTAATATTAGAAGTCATGCACGTTTTGGGGTCTATGTATGAACTTATGCAAGTAATAAACAATTTTGTTACGTAACCCAATTTTTCTATTGAAAAATTTATGGAGATCATAAGGGTATGTTTGAATCATAAATTTGTATAAAAATTTAGAAAGAAAAAAAGAAAAGGTAAAGATAATGTTAATAAAATATAAGTTAAATTTTTGGAGATTCAGGCCATAAATCAAATTTTAAATTTTTTGAGACAATAGTCCTAAGCTTATTTGTTTGGTGCCAAAAAGATATAATAATTTAAAAAAAATCATATTATCCTTATCTATCTTTCTATCTATCCACCTAATCTACATATTTGTCTATATCACTTCCACCATACTTTTCCAGACATTTTTCCAATGCTGGTGATCGGTTGGTGGTAGTAGTGTAAAAGTTTTAAAAAAATTCCTTCAAAATAATAATTTGTCTCTCACCAAACAATTTCATCAATTATGTTATTATCACCAAAAAAAAAAAAAAATTAAGATTAGTCATTGAATCTAAATACCATATTTCTTCATAAAAATGGGCTTATCACTAATAAATGTTGGTTTTTCTTTTTTTTCCTCTTGATTTTCTTATTCTTTTTTCTTTTTCTTTTTCTTTTTCTTTTTTAAATTTTTATCTAAATTTATGATTCAAAGTGAAGAGGTCCACCACCAGGGTTGGTGGCCTGGTGGAGGATGCGGCACATTCCCTAGCCAAGAGCCAGGGTCAATTCCTGGGAGGGACCTTTGAAATCACTGTTGTGAACACGCCTATACTCCCCTCGAACCTTGTCTTCTGCTGCGGCGTGTGGTTTGTCCTCCATTGGTGCTCTGGTGATGGGTTTCTCACTTGGGAGGGTTAATTCCTAGTTGGCAACCGGTTATCCCGGGGCTAGGACACAACGGGACCGTGATGACACCACAGAGCCTTTTTTTTACTTGATCAAAAAAAAAGAAAAAAAGAAAAAGTGAAGAGGTCCACTCTATTTTGATTGAAAATGTTCAACTCAATTTATAGGGAGCCATTCCTATTATAATTCTCTATACGTTTGTGAAAATTTATCCAAAAAAGTATCCAAAAAACACTAGTGGGCATATGAACTAGTGGACCTCCTTCACGGCTATCTATCATATATATATATATATATATAAGAATAAAATAAGAAAGTATAGTGGGATTTGCTGATATGTCATCATCACACCGTATTTTCTAGGTTATTTTTGGTAGTTTCAAAAAAAAAAAATAAAAAATATAAAGGAAAAAATAGCTAAAAAATGAAACATCAAAGTGTTATTGGTTGGTTCTGCATAAGGGGCAAGACCGGTGCCTAACGCGCCATTTAGCAATGCAACGTCGATGAAACATGTGCAGACATATTGGCAACCTTTCAGCTACTTCTCCAACTTCAAAATCCTATCAAATAAAAGAAATACATAAGAAAAAAAGAAAAAAAAAAAAAAAAATTAAAAATAAAGTTTTGCGTTTAAAGCTAATATTAGAAGTCATGCACGTTTTGGGGTCTATGTATGAACTTATGCAAGTAATAAACAATTTTGTTACATAACCCAATTTTTCTACTGAAAAATTTATGGAGATCATAAGGGTATGTTTGAATCATAAATTTGTATAAAAATTTAGAAAGGAAAAAAGAAAAGGTAAAGATAATGTCAATAAAATATAAGTTAAATTTTTGGAGATTCAGGCCATAAATCAAATTTTAAATTTTTTGAGACAATAGTCCTAAGCTTATTTGTTTGGTGCCAAAAAGATATAATAATTTAAAAAAAATCATATTATCCTTATCTATCTTTCTATCTATCCACCTAATCTACATATTTGTCTATATCACTTCCACCATACTTTTCCAGACATTTTTCCAATGCTGGTGATCGGTTGGTGGTAGTAGTGTAAAAGTTTTAAAAAAATTCCTTCAAAATAATAATTTGTCTCTCACCAAACAATTTCATCAATTATGTTATTATCACCAAAAAAAAAAAAAAATTAAGATTAGTCATTGAATCTAAATACCATATTTCTTCATAAAAATGGGCTTATCACTAATAAATGTTGGTTTTTCTTTTTTTTCCTCTTGATTTTCTTGTTCTTTTTTTTTTTCTTTTTCTTTTTCTTTTTCTTTTTTAAATTTTTATCTAAATTTATGATTCAAAGTGAAGAGGTCCACCACCAGGGTTGGTGGCCTGGTGGAAGATGCGGCACATTCCCTAGCCAAGAGCCAGGGTCGATTCCTGGGAGGGACCTTTGAAATCACTGTTGTGAACACGCCTATACTCCCCTCGAACCATGTCCTCTGCTGCGGCGTGTGGTTTGCCCTCTATTGGTGCCCTGGTGGTGGGTTCCTCACTTGAGGGGGGTTAATTCCTAACTGGCAACCGGTTACCCCGGGGCTAGGGCACAACGGGACCGTGATGACACCACAGAGCCTTTTTTTTACTTGATCAAAAAAAAAAAAAAAGTGAAGAGGTCCACTCTATTTTGATTGAAAAAGTTCAAATGTGGACTCAATTTATAGGAGCCATTGCTATTATAATTCTCTATACGTTTGTGAAAATTTATCCAAAAAAGTATCCAAAAAACACTAGTGGGCATATGAACTAGTGGACCTCCTTCACGGCTATCTATCATATATATATATATATATATATAAGAATAAAATAAGAAAGTGTAGTGGGATTTGCTGATATGTCATCATCACACCGTATTTTCTAGGTTATTTTTGGTAGTTTCAAAAAAAAAAAATAAATAAAATAAAAAAGAGTAAAATACGCCAATCTTTCATAAGATTTAAAAAAAAAAAAAAAATACAGCGAAGTTCATAATTTTATTATAATTATATGCAGTTTTTTTTATAGTAATGTTTGAATAGACTAAATCTAATGCAAAGAATATAAAAATATAAAAATAAATAAAGTAAAATCTAACAAAATAGAGGGGACTAGATTTATTTTCCCATTCCGTTTACTTAATTTCTTAAAAATTTAATAAAAGTAAAAATTCATATATATATAAATTTTCATATTTTTATCTCTCATGAAATAAAGGAAAATATTTGAGACCCTCACAAAAGGGGACCCCCATGACCCCACTGATATATTGGCCATTGATATATTTGAATTTTTTTTAGAAATTGTATCTGACAATAATATGAATAATTCAGATCATTTTAGAAATTGTAAGAGTTGTGTTTTATGAGGGTCTCTATGATTATTGTGAAATAAAAATGTAGTAGGATTTTTTAATGTGTTATCATCAGGTCATTTTCGGGTTCCTAGACTTTCCCAAAACAAATAAAAAACTAAAGTAAGAATAGTAATTTGTCATGTTTCTTTCACCGATAAAAAACAAAAAATTAAAGTGAGGACGGAATTTGCGTTTCCCAATCCAATTTCTCCGCCCTATTGTAATTATATAGTTTAATTTATTTAATATAATAATTAAAAGCAAAATATCAAAACTTTCATGTGTCTCTCATTTTTCACATCTATATCTCTAATTTTTAATCTTTTCGACTCTCAATTATTCATTAATCTTTGTTCCTCATATATATATATATATATATATATATTTCTTTTTATTTTTTTATTTTTTTCATTCAATTTATATATATCTTTTTTTTTTTGTTACAAAGAAATCCTCACATCTTCCCGCAGGTTTAAGGTAGCGCTCGTGTCGAGATCACTAAGGTGTTCTGTTGTTCGTTTCGAATTAACCTAAAAACTTATACCAACCCTTCAACACAAACTCCAATTAAATCAAGAATTTATACATATCTCCTTCATTAGTAACAATTTCCCTCCTAAAAAGTGAAAAATCACCCAATATTTTCTTGCTTGTGTCCCATCTCCACCTCGACAAGGAACATATATGACAGAAACAGAACACAAAAACTCGCCCAATCCCGCCCCATATTATCATTCCAAAGCTAATTAAAGTATCAAATTGAAGGTGAGATATATACCTCAAGGCAAACTGAGCAGGAGATTCTATTTCCTGAAGAGTCATAGATATTCTTGTCTGTGATTCTAGTCTTTGGGAGCTTATCAAGTATTGAACCTCTATGTAAAGCATTGCCTCCCTTTCTGTCTACAAATCTTGGGACTTGATTGTTCGGTTCAACAGTAGCCACCTGATCATCATCATCATCATCATCAACATTCACATCCTAATTATTTATAAATTAAGTAAATTATATCTGTAATCTCTATATTTTACTCTTTTTTATCATTTTGTCACTATCATTTTAATTAACTTGATTTTAACCATTAATTTTAAATTTGTATAAATTTGGTCAAATTGATAACAATGATTAAGGTTTTATAAGAAAAACTGTCACTAATTGAACTCACAAATTGAACAAATTTACAATTTTACTTATACAAGCATGACATGTGACGCTTATGTGTTAATTTTTTTTTTTATTATAAAAAAAGCACACTTAAAATTGTAATTGATTCGACTAAATTGAGATAAAATCATAAATTTAGAGTTAAAATCAAGCTAATTGAAAACATAGAAATCAAAGTGATACAAAGACTAAAATGCAGGAATTACTAATATAATTTGCCTAATAAATTTCAAGCATGGTTAATTTAAAACAATAATAAATTTATATTCCCATTTTATAATCATGAGATATATAATGAAAATTTTTCATTAAACACATGAAATGGAGAGCGTCACAATCGGTTCAGGGTTCGAATATATATATATATATATATATTACTTTTCTTGACTTTTCAAAAACTATGTGATAGCGATTTTGGAATAAATAAAGCTTTACCGGATTCCTTACTGGACCATGCATGCCTGGACCAAACTCTTCTCCCAGGTACACCAGTGTTGGTTTCAGAAGGCTTGTGATAACCTCAATCTATATCACATTTAAGTGTAAACATGAATTAGAAATCCATCCATAAATTTGAGTTCAAGCTATATATAAATTATAATATAAACTATCTTTGTTATGGATTAAAAAAAATATATATATATATCATGAATTTCTTCTATTTTTTCTTTACATTCACAATTACCAAACCAAACCAAACCAAACCAAACCAAATCCTAAGTTTTCCAAATCCTTAGTTTTATCAAATGAGATCGACCACACTTAAATCCACACTTAAATTCAAGATCCCAAATAAAGCTCAAGTGTAAACATGAATTGGAAGTTCATTCATAAATTTGAGTATCAAATCTCTTTCTCCCTCTCTCTCTACATGTATGGATGCCTGTATAAGTCTCCAGTATTGTTACAAGTAGACGAACAAAATCCTTTATTTATAAGACTTTAAATGAGTCCACCAATTATTTTAACCAAGTTAAGGTTAGTACATCGAGTCATGAACTAATTGTACACAAATTAAAAATAAATAAATGCACGAAATTGTCATTAAAGCCGAATCTAAAAAGAGAAAGATGAAGAGGGACTCACGAAGAGAGGGAAAGAGGGAGGTTCATTGTCATGAAATGAAATCCAGAAAGCAAACGAAGCATTAATGGCGTGAAGGAAAAAAGAAGCACCAGTGAATGCTCCAACAGCAGCCCCATGTACTAATCCAATCTTCCTCTCACTTTTCATCCCAAACACTGCCCCTGTCATTGCTCCTATCGTCATCCCAACTACAAAACAAACACAATTATATATATATATATATGATCATTATCATGAAAAGAAAATTTATGAATGCAAACCCATTACTGTCAATGAAGTCTCAAGATGTCACAGAGAGAGAGAGAGAGAGAGAGAGAGAGGGAAGAAAGGGGGCGTACATACCAACAGCAAAGAAGAAAGAGAAGAAAGCATAGAAGAGGTAGTGAAGAAAAGCAGAAAATACAGAGCTACATAACTCTCTCTTCCTCCTCCTTTCTTCTTCTCCTTCAATACTAACCCACCTCCACCACCAAGGCCTCTGCAAAGTTGGGATTGTTGGGCATGACCACACCTCCATTATTATTACCTCACCACCAACAAATATGGGTATTTTTTAAAATGAACTAGTGTTGTGTAATTTTGTGTATATGTATCTATATCTGTGGTGGTTATATATCTTTTGTTGTGGAAGGAAAAGATATACCAGTAGTGGGGAAATGATGAAGAATCTATTGCAGAAAAAATGAGGTAAAAAGTCACGAACCTACTACACAAACAACGTACGACTACTACTACTTTGTCTTCTCTTTTCTTTTTTTCTCTGCTGGAGTGGAGTCTATTTTGGTGGACGATGAAAAGGATAGGATATACATAAACGTGTTTTTTTTTTACAAGGCTGGGTCAACGTCCTTTCACTGCAACAATTACACAAGTGGAGACCCAGACCAAGTCATTCTTCATTCTACTTCTTTGATTTTTTTTTTCAGCAATGGTAGAGGGTCTTAATTTTTGTGACTCAAATATCTCAAATTTGTCAAAACGATGTCCTTTTGGGTACAAAACAACATCAAAATTGCCAAAACGACGTCGTTTTGACAATTTTAAGCCATTTGAGCCACAAAAATTAGGGCCCCAAACATTTTTCTTTTTTCTTTTTTTTTTCCCTTCAATTGGGGAAGCTTACTAAATGTCGCGTTTCAATAATTCAAATTATTTATTTTAAAATTATATATTATTTATGAAAATAATTTGATTGATTTGATAATTATAACATTTTTATTTTATCATATTTCTTTTTGAAAAAATGGATATCATCAATTTTTTAGAGACAAATGCATAAAATAAAAATATTATAATTATTGAATTGATTTAATTTTTTTTTTATAAATGATATACAAAATAAACAATTTGAATTATTAAAACAAGACCTGTAATGGACTCAAACACCTGAATAATTGTCACAAAATTAAATATGAACTTAGAAAAAAATTCAATCATGATTTTAAAGGGGTCAATATACTTCTCATATCTTGTTAACGTAGAAGTGTGCAATGAATTCGAAAACTTCTTCTTGCTTTTCTTTGACCAAAATTTTTAGTCCTACATGGGAGACGTGAGAAGGTTGGATTTAAATCATTGTGAGATTAAATTTGAAAGACCAAATATCATTTTAGAGAAATGTAAGTTATTTTGTGAACTACTTACTTTAATTGACTTTTTAACTATTTATAAAAAAAATGTAAAAAAAATAAAGAGAAGAGTTGACTTTTTAATAGCGATTTTTTAAATTCTTTGGCTAAAATAACCTATTGCCAAACTTACCTACCAGTTTCATAGAAAAGTATATGAACTTCTCTTTTTAATGTCATAAAGTTTTCACTAATTTGATATATATATATATATATATTC
Source organism: Camellia japonica (assembly GCA_030407325.1). Taxonomy (NCBI): domain Eukaryota; kingdom Viridiplantae; phylum Streptophyta; class Magnoliopsida; order Ericales; family Theaceae; genus Camellia; species Camellia japonica. Next base: position 168,454,298 of record JAPPVO010000036.1, read on the forward strand.
TATTTTTCACCAAAATGATATTTCCTCAATTTGAAATTAGTAATATAGTCGGTATTTGAAAAGTTGCTATTTTAGTAAGTTATTAGTTTTTGGCTATTTTAATAGGCTAAAATTATTGTGTTTGGAAAAATGATTGGATTTTTTTATAATTGGATGTGATGTTTGTGAGAAAAAAATAAAACGATTATAGGTTTGATGTAACATTTTATCTTATTGATTATTTTAACCTATTTTGTCTTTTTATAAATTTTAGCCAAAAAATAACCTAAACCCAACTTGCCAAACAGGGCAATATAAGAGATTAGGTTATATATAAGAGAAAAGGGTAAATTACACTGACATCTCTTGAGGTTTGAAAAAAATTCAGTAAGTTCTACAGTTTTAATATAATTATACTGACATTTTTTTTAATAAGATTAAATAGACTAAAAGTAACGCAGATGGTGCGAAAATACAAAAACAAATAACGTAAAATATACATTTTCATGTAAATAGATCATAATATCATTTTTTTAAATCTATATAACTAATAAACTATTGATGAAAAATGGGCTAAAGGTTATATGAATTAAAATCTAAAGAAAATTCTATACAATTATATCAAAATTGTATAATTTATTGTATTTTTTTAAATTTTAAGAAAAGTGTAATTTAGCCAAGAGAAAATATGGAATGCAAGGACAAGAAATGATTATATTTATTATTGGATAAAATAATTTAACTAATAATCACATGATCATGAGATTTCCAATATGATCGGAGGTTAGCAATACCCACCATGACATTTTTCAAATCAAACGTGTTACATGAAAAATAAAATAAAATAAAGTAAAAAAAGTTGTAAGTTTCACGTGAATCCTACAGAATTAGCAAACCTCAATCCCCTCCATAACATTTTATCACGTGGCCTTAAGAAAATGAATTTGGGTTTTGAATTTACAAATATATATTAGTTAGGTTAGGGCATCTAAAAAACAAAAAAGGTAGGACATTTCTAACAAGTTAGTTAAATAGATCTTTTTATCTAATTTTTCATCCATTCTGAGCAATATTATATCTACTTAAATTTTTATTAATAATTTTATTAAAAATATATATGTCCAAAAATCACTGATGGTTAAATGTAATTTTTTTTCATAACCAATCACATTTAGTGGATGCTTGAGAAGTTGCTATTTTAGTAGGCTATTTTAGTTTTTGACTATTTTAGTAGGTTAAAATTTTTGGGCTTGTTTAGTTTGAGTTTCGGAAATTAATTTTAGAAAAAAATTTCTCAAAAATTGTTTGGTTTGAGTTTTTCTCAAAAAAATTTTCAAAATCACTTTCTTTCTCCTACACATCAATCAATCACTTTTTCTCTTTTCTCTCTCCTTCTCAATCACTTTTTCTCTCATACACATCTACTCAATTCTTCTAAAATATCAAATCATCCCAAACTCCCACAAAAAATTTCTCTCTCAAAATATACAACCAAACAAACCAAAAAAATTTCTAAAACAACTCTTCCAAATTTTTTTCAAAAACAACTCTCCCAAAAACAAACCAAACAATTGAAAAAATAGTTGAATTTTTTTGTAGTTAGATATGATATTTGTGAGAGAAAAAGTGAAATGATTATGTGTTTGGTGTGATATTTTGTCTTATTAGTTCTTTTAGCCTATTTTGTCATTTTGTGGATTTTATCCCAAAAAGCCCAAAAAAGCCTTTGCCAAACAGCCCCCTAGCTTCTTGTATTTTTAGTAAGATTGTTAGGATTCGTTTGAGATGTGAGTTAACTTTTTGACTTGTTGACTATTTTAGCATGGAGCTAAAAAGCCTCGTTTAAGATAAGTTTTTTGACTTTTTTGACAAGAGAAAAAATAAAATGATTATGGATTGGATGTAACATTTTGTTCTATTTGATTAAAATAGCCTATATTTTGTCTTATATGGCTATTTTAGCCCCAATGGGGCATTCCAAACGAGCACTTAGGAGTGGTTTAGAATATTCTAAATAAGTACACTTTTTGAATTTTTATAAAAAAAAAAATATATAGAAAAGTAGAGAGGAGATGTTGATAGATATTGATTAATGTGACTCAAATAAGTGTATGTAGGTAAAAAAAAGTGCCCTTTTTTAGCTTATCCCAAACACCTAATTAGTATGTGTAAAATTATTCTTCTTTTAAGAACTAATAATTATTTTATTTTTTCTCTTGACTAGTTATATTTGAATTAGTTCAGTTGACCAATCATGTACATTCTTATTCAAAATGTCTAAGGTTTGTTTTAGAACAATAAGTACAATGATCTTTTCTTAATTTAAAATAATTATAAATTTACATTTTTATTCATAACTGTTAGATATGTAATAAAGCTTCTCAACTACAAACATGTAATAGAGAGGATCAAAATATGTCACCTCTACCCAAATGTGCCTTTTTTTTTATTGTTTTTTTTTTTTGGGGTGTTTGTTAGGCTTTGTAGATATGCATTGTTAGACTATAATTTTTTAATTTGATATAATTATTCTCGTACCTGTATTTAAAGGTTTGGATACCAAGTCTAATATTCACTTAAAATAATAATATATATAAATTGATAAAATATTAAAATAAAATATTAAAAGACATAATATCAGAGTGAAAAATTATTCATACTTGGGACTTTCTCTCTCTAGTTTGAGACTTTCTCTCTCTAAACTTTTCTCCTCTTAGGGTTTTCGTTTGTGAGGCTGCCGGCGGTGGGGGAGGGGTTTCCGGCGGCCTCCGGCCTCCTTTCCCCTCTCCCTACCCCTCTTTTGCTCTTCCCTTTCCTTATTTTGCTTTCTCATAACTTGGAAGCTTGAGCTTTCCATTCTCTCCCTCCCTTGTGAGGTGGTTCTCCCACATTCTTTCACTCCGGTAGCGGCCCCTCGGATCTGCGCCTTCTCCACCTCCTTCACCGCCTCTTCCCCGTCATCTTCTCCCTTCACGCCGGATCCGCCTCCCCCGCAGCCTTCATCGCCTTTTTCCACCTCTCCAGCCGTCCTCCCTGCCCTTCCTTGCCGCCTCTGCACCGCCGGTCGTCTCCACCGCTGGATCTGCCGAAGCCGCTGCTGGTTTTGCTCGGTGTGGGTGTGTTTGTTTTGTTTGTTTTTCTTTTTTCTTTCATTTGGCCTGTGTAGTTTTCTGGGTTTGTGTGGTTCTGTTTGGAGTCCATCTGTGCACTGTGTTATGCTTACCCTCTTTGTGGTTGGGATCTATGAAATATTTCGGGCATGCTCTATTGCCGAACTTTTATGATCGGCTCTGCTTCGCAGTACGAGCACGAGTACGTTTTGTACGCCTGAATATTTTCATATTTCTTTCTTCCTGTGTGCTTCTTGATTTATTTTCACTTTGTATGGTGTAAGGTTTGGATTGTTTGGACTCCTGTAAGTGCCGTTTGGCTCTCTTAATTGACATATTTCCTCCGATAAAAAAAAAAGAGTGAAAAATTATTCACAAATCCAATGAGAGAAGCAAGCCAGGTTTTCAATTGTTAATAGAACAAGTTGACATTTCCTAATAACTTGATAGAGAAGTTTTCACAAATCCAAGGACAGACGGGAGCTAGATTTTTTTTTATTGTTAGTCAATCGAACTCACATTTTTTTAACAAATAACATTACATTAGTTAAATTTAAATATTAAATTGGACATGAAATGAATGTGTTACTAATAGTTGATATGTTATAATATGTTTTGTCCCAAAGATAAAAAAAAACCTTTTAAACTAATACATTAATGCTAAATCCAATAATATTCAATAGTTAATATTTAAATTTAATCACCAATAACATTACTGATTTCAAACCCACCCCCCCCCCAAAAAAAAAAAAAAAAAAAAAAAAGAGACAAAAACTTCATGGAAAACATGACTACAGATATAGATTCATAGCCCGATCGTTAATTTACGGCCCTGTGATTAATTGAGATGCGCATAAGCTAATCTGGACACTCAGTTATCAAAAAAAAAAAAAAAATTGTTATTGTTAATACGAACATTCTCAATGGAGGGCATTATTGTCAATCTCCCTCCCTTCATTTTTCTCAATGGAGGGCCTTATTGTCAATCTCCCTCCCTTCATTTTTCATGTTGTTCTTGGAATTTCTTGTTTGGACAACATTCTCAATGGTCCAAAATCGATCTTTTTCGTGTTGTTCTTAAAAATTCTTGTTTGGACAACATTCTCTCAATGGTCTAGAATTGATCTTTATTCCTTTATTTTCCATGGAGTTTTTGGAATTTCTTGCAAAATATATAGCATAAGCATGATGACATTATCTTTCATCATTTATTTATTATTTTTTTTAAACAATTTGTCATCGCTTTATTTCATATGCCCCATATAATAAAGGGTTTGTGTACTATCAAAATAAGTTATTTATTGATTTATTTCTATTACGACACTTCTCTATTTTTTTGTATGTCTTTTTATAATAAGTAAAAAAATTAAAATGTAAGTCATACCCAAGCCACCGCTAGTCATCTCAATCTCACTGCAGGTCTACACCTCTGAAAGAAACGGTGGACTTTATTCAATAAATCAACGAAAGCCCTCTAAAGGATCAAAATAATGTAAAGCTTGAAGTTAAGTTTTGTGTACTCAGATAGTATAAGAATGAAAAATTACTCAGATAGTACTCTGTTTGGTTAGGGTTTCAAATTATAGTTTCATTCATTAATTTGAGTGTATTGTTTGTTTTGAATTTTCAAATTATAATTCTACACTTATTTCTCAAAACTCAATTCAAAACATAATCATTACTTTTTAAAACTCATAACCAAACACATAATTCAAAACTCTTTTCAAAACTTAATTCAAATCAATATTTTAATTTTTTAAATATTTTAAATATTTTAATATTTAAATATGTTACGATTTTTTTTAATTTTTTAATTTTTTGAATATTTTTGAATATTTTAATTTCAAAATATTACGATTTTAATTTTTTAATTTGTAAAATATTATATAAAAACAAATTCAAACTCTATTTTATAAAAATATTTTTAAATATTTTAATTTTTTTTGTTATGTATTTGGTTACGATTTGAGTGTAGAGTTGTGAAAGTAGTATGGAGTTTCGAGTTATGTGTTTGGTTATGAGTTTTAAAAATAATTTCTTAATTGAGTTTTGCTTTATGTGTTTGGTTACGATTTGAGTGTAGAGTTGTTTTTAAATTTAAAATATTAACATTTTAAATTATTAAAATTTTTGAATATTTAAATTATTTAAATTTTTACGATTTAAATTTTTTGAATATTTATTTTAATTTTTTACTTATTAAATTTTTTAGATTATTTAAATTATTTAAATATTTATGATTTAAAATTTTTGAATATTTATTTTGAAAAAATATTTATTTCCTTTGTAGTATTTTCAATTAAAAAATTGATTAATGTTATTTTCTGGTTAATAATAAATTTTTTTAATTGAATTTTAAAAAGAGTTTGGTTATGAGTGTTGATTAGAATTTTTAATAGTGTGAAAGTAGTGTGCTTTGTTATGAGTTATAACAATTTGAATTAAATTTTGAAAACTCTTTCCAAAACTCACAACCAAACAAATTTTCTTACTTCACATGTCAAATCAAACTTTCAAAACTCAATTCCACACTCAATTCAAAACTCAATTCAACACTCTCTTCAAAAACCATAATCAAACAAATTTTCTATACTCAAATCATAATTCCACAACTCACAAACTCAAAATACAACTCATACTCTCAAATCATATTTACAAAACTCTACCAAACGCAACCTACATCTTACAACAATAAAGTTCAACTTGAACATCGTGCCCAACAAGAAAATACTTTATCTACATTATCCATCAGGCTATTCCCTTGATCTCCATCCTTTATTTTTGTCCAGCCTCATTTTGCTTTAGTCAACCAAACATGGGAATGAACATCTTGATAGAATGATCATTGTATTCTATTCCATTCTATTCCAATGAATCAAGCACTATCTTGGATTAAAACATATCAAATTTGAAAAATGTCCACTAAGTCTGAGATAAAACAACTAAAAACACTCAAGTTATATACAATGGTATGGAGGGTGTCAACACGTTAAAAGATATAAAACTACAAAAACCAAAATAATAATCCTCAAAAAATAAAAGCCAATTACAAAATCTGAAAAAGCCAGATCAGGCGACAAGTAATAAACAAAATTATATACTTGCAAAGAAAGGAGACTACACAAAGCTGCAGAAACATGGCATGTGTATTTCACTAACTAATATTATTTTCAAGTTACAGTTCGCTATCAATGTATCAACTGCTGCCTATTTTCTATTACCCTAACTAAATCTATATATAAATTTAAAGTGAAGAATATATTCCCTCTTGGCCAAAACAAGCTAGTTATTTTCCTCAAAAGTGGACTAACAACAAGACCCAACCTCAGTGTCAGTTTGAAAGAAAAATAGAAGCCCATTAAAATGTAGAGCACATCAAGACATCCCAAGTTAGAAAGAGTTACAATAGCAGCTTTAGCGAAAGCACCTAAACTATGTTGGAGTAAGGGTTGGTATCCAAATGCCTCATCGCACAAACCACCAATGATCCTCATAAAACATGTTTATGTACCCTGCCAGTGATATATGACAAAAGTAAGGCCAGAGATATAATACATTGAAACTCAAGAAAACATATTCAGATACAAGTTTTGCATTGCTCTTATGTGAAGCTTTGAAAATTAAGCAGAAACGATTAAAAAATAAAATCATGGCAAATAAGACTGCAAAACCGAGAGAGGAAAGGAGGAGGTGTTGGAAGAACAAACTCAATTTGAGTTTGAAGAAGAAGCTGCCAGAGGATTAAAGAATGAAGAAGAGTCCAAGTTGATGAAGACTTGAAGTTGCTAGAAGATGAGAGAACAAAGTGGAAGCTTCATGGAGGTTGCCGTGGTCAGAAGCTTAACATTGAGAAATACTGTAGCACACACGGTTTGTACACGGATTGAAAATCTATAAATAGATAGGTTGTATGTTTGTTTGATATAGAGTGGGAGAAAAATATGATTTCCAAGGAGAAACACAACATCTCTAGATAAGGAGAATTCTAAGGGAGTAGAGAATTTGAGAGTTTGCAGAGAGATAGCTTTGTTTTGTATAATTTGTTTGTGATTGAATAAAAGGAGTGTTTATTCAATTAATTCCTATCTTTGTATATCTACACAACCGGTATACACCCTGTAGACCGCCCAAACGTCCCGGCTCCGTGCGCGAGGGCGCGAATTCGTTTTGTTCATTAGCTACTACAGTTCGGACTCAATGTCACGGTTCTGAATCTAATCTTGCAAAGTGCAATGCAAGACTGATAAATCACCAAAGAGTCCAAATCCGGCAAATCATTTTGGAAAACTGATTTTAATAAAGAAGTACCAAACATGGATTGCTTTGCCACATACAGAGTCGCCACCTAAATATTTTGTTTTTGGAAAATTTAGGAAACCCTGACTCGTGCCGAAGTCCACGTGTCCGTCATCACCAAAGTTGCCTCGGCTCGGGAACTTGGGTACGAGAGGGGAAGGTCATGCAATGAGCACCCCCGCTCGCCCGATCAAAGGATTGGCCTTTACTAACATGATATGTTGTTTTTGAAAACACATGTGTTCTTATTCCGGTTATTAATCTAGAATTACTATGTGATGCGCACAACATACAAGTATAGACTAAATCGCTCAAGTTGGAACGAAACATCTCATGTTTGTTTGTTTGAAAATGGTTTGAAGGTGCTACTCGCAAGTAGGCTAAGTCGTGAATTTGCCACCCTCAAGTCGGCTTAGAAACATGGTTTTGCCATTTCGCAAAGTAGGCTTAAAACTCACATTTCGATGAATTGTTCCAATTCAAGCAATGAAGCCTTCATCTATAAGCATTCATGCAGTTATAGCAATTAAGCAAATAGTCTCATGGCAAGCATGCTGTCATGGCAATCACTTACACACATGCAAGGATGCTAAAGCGAAAACACTTATAGTATACTCCGAGCCAAAACAGAAAACTAATTAGAAATCAATGCATGATCCTAGCTATGTTAAGATACCTAATGCAACACATGCAAAATGCAACTAAGTAGGCTCGGCTATCTAAGATGTCATGTGAATGCAACTTGATAACATGTATTCAAATAGGAATTGAAATACAATGCAGTTTGTATGATGGTGCATGCAAGACAGATGAATGATGCACGCATGTAAAGCATAAGTATGCTAATTGAAATATGCACTAAAACTAACCATCGAAAGCGGTTAAGTAAAAGGGAGAAAGAAATGGGGGTTGAAAGACATGCATCACACACATGCACACTTATTACAACATTTGTGCCCTCTCGACGGAGGGTCCGAATGAATACGCTAAGCTAGCTACGCTAAGCTATTATAACTAATCTAATAATCTAATTAGACTAATTATTACATAATCAAATTGAATAACTAGCTAACACTAAGCTAATTATTACAACACGTTAACTAATTAACAAATTAGCTAGTTTAATTACAAATTCAAAAGCTAACTAATCAAGTAAAGCTAATTACAAATCGCCAAGCCTCACTTAGTTCTAAGAGTTCGAAGATGCATGCTCGATCGCCTTGCTCGGAAATGTGTTGCCATGCCTCATGTTGCCTCTGTTTGCACTGTTTAAGACTTTTGAAAAATGTGCTAATCTCTAAAACACTTCTGATCCACCTCATGGACATGCTAAGAGGCCATCGGCCAAGAGGTATGGCCATCGGCCAAAGGATAACGGTCATCGACCAATTTTGAGGCTATCGGCCAATTATTGATAGCCGATCGGCAGACTAGATAGCCGATCGGCCATATCTTCCTGCAAACTCTCCTTTTTGCTGCAACAGAGCACAAACAGAGGCATGACAATGTATTTGCAAGAAAATGTGTGTGCAACTACACCCTTTATCATGTCTAAGGCTCAAAGGTGTGTAGTACTCGGCTCTCGAGCTATCAATCACGCATTTCGATGCATGATGGCCAAAGAGGCCAAGTTGCACAAATCAATGCCAAATGAATGCACAAAAACACATAAATGCCTTAACCTCTATCATGCATGATTAAGAGGGTCGGCGACCGAGAATTGAGGCACGTTTCATCACTTCAAGTATGAAACGTCCCTCGTTTCTCGTGTTTGGCTTAACATCCAAACCAAACACAATGCAATGCATGCACAACTTAACAAAACTAATGGCATGCAAACAATACTAATGCAATATGAGCATGCAAGCACCATGCAATGCGACAAGCATGCGACAACATGCAATGCAACAAGCATGCAACAACATACTATCTAATCAACATGCTAAACACCATAAATACGCAACAACATGCAAATAATAATGTCATGCAACAATATGCAAACAACAATGGAATGGCAAGGACCATGTAATGCAACACTTAGTGGACTTAAACCACATATGGACAGACCTAAGAGGGTCAAAAACAGTGGCCAAAATGCTATGAAAATGAAGTACGAAAGCACATACAAACATGCACATACTTTGGTTCACAAACAAGGCATGAAGATAACAACTCTCAAGCATGAGCAATGAGTGACAAACATGGAAGTGTGACAACACTAAGTGCTCTGAAATCAGGTATGAAATGATGCCAGATCATTAAACAACAAAAGCATGGCATGCTAGAAGGCTCAAAGCTCGAAATTAGCATAGGCACTTGCACCATAGCTATGCAATACATGAAGCATATGGCCAATGTAACCCAAAACAGTCGTAGAGCATGTTAAAATGATGTTAAAACATGTATGGAAGGAAGCCAAAATAAGCCAACATGAAGGGCATGAAGCATGAACTTGCAAAGCTAATAAGGAGTATTACACTACACCTATCAAAACCAAGCATGAGATGACTTCAACAACAAAAATCAGAGTTATATCATGGCAAGATGAGACCAAATACACACTGAAATGGTGGCCCAAAGTCCTAAGTATGATGGCATATACAATGACCCATTCTTAAGGCATAAAACACCAACTCTTCAAAGCATTGAAAGAGTGACAAATGTGAGGGCATGGAAATGAAACATGCTCTGAAATTACATTTCAAATGATGCCAAATCATGAAAATAGTCCAAGTAATGCATGCTAATGGACTCAACACACAAAACTAGTGAGCTAGATTGAACCATGGCTATACAAAGCAATGCATGTATGACCAAAACAACACAAATCAGAGCTTAAGCATGCTAAAACATGAACAAAAGCTTCTTGGAGTTAGGCCAAAATATGCTAGAATGATGGTCCAAGCACATGATGCATATTAGGCTATCATGCAAGATTGCACTACAAGTATGTGAAGCATGCAAGATGCTATCAAACCAACCTAAAACAGAGTTGAGGCATGCTAAAATAACACCAAAAACTTGCTGAAATAGAACCAATACATGCTAGACAAACATGCTACTTTGATGAGCCATCTATACAAGCATACAAGACACAAGGAGAGGGGATGACCCTCTCCTATTTAAGGCCTCAAAACACACTTTCCACCACTGAAATTCCTTGGAATTCAGTGGTAGAAAGTTCAAACAAAGGCAAAAACAAGAGCCTAAAGGGGTGGCTCAAAACAAGGCAAAACAAGGCACTCAAGGGGGTAGATCACCCCCAACACCAACAAGACCTTAAACAATCATTTCAAACACATGAAAACAAAGCTTTTTACAGTTAAGAGTCAAACCAAAATACGCATGCAAATAGGGCTAAATAAGCAATGAAGACAAAGCTTAAAAAAAAGGTTAGTGACTCACCCTTGTAGAACCACTTCAAAGAGGTAACTCCAGCAACTTTTTGAGCTAAAAACCAAACTTAGAGTTCAAACAAAACCCTCAAGTACCTCAGCAACAAGAGTATGGTGTTCTAGTAGGTGCTTTAGTGCAAAAGTGTGAAGAAATTACACTTTCGAGTACAAACAAGTGCAAATATATATATATATATATAGAGAGAGAGAGAGAGAGAGAGAGAGAGAGAGAGAGAGAAAATATATAGAGAGAGTGATATATAACTTCTATATCAATTTTTCAGAACCTTTGGAAAGGGAGAGGAGTCTCCCTTCTTATAGAAATTCAATTCCTAAGCTTGTTGAGCAAGCTAAGGACTTGAATCAATCCCTCCGTACACGTGTATGGAGGATGAAAAATGTGCTCACCAGCTGGCACAAAAATATCTGAAAAAGCAGATAGAAAGGTCTCGGCCAAAAGATATGGCCGATCAACCAAAAAGAGTGCCGATCGGCCATCACTTATGGCTGACAACAAGAAAACATGGCTGATGGCACAAGGCCTTAGCCGATGGGTTGCAGGGATGGCCAACAAGCCACCCTCTTTCCTCAGAAGCAAAACCACAAGTCCTTGGTCCACAACCAAGCACAAAACAAACAAGTTGAGAGATCCTAAGGCAAGGCGCGCAGCAGAGACCTTCGGGAACTCAAAACGAACACGAGCATGGACGATCATCGAGTGTTCAAACGATGACGTCCAAGTCTTGAGGACGGTCAAAAATGGGGTGTCTACACACCCCTCTCACACCTCAACATGAGGAACATCTAATAGTAACAATATTACACAACCAGATGCTACTTCAACTACCTATCTTTTTAAATCATGGAAATTGCTCTCAATATCAACAAAGAGTACATAACCAAGCCCCAAAATATTTTGCAACATACATCTTGATCACTGTCTTTTCAAATTCATCATATACATGGTTTAGATGAGTGCTACCCAGACCCCTATGAAGTACCGACACTTCAAAATAGGTGTCATACCCATTTGACGTATCAAACAAGTATGGGACACAAACACGTCGGAGACACATAGGGACACGCCACGTGGTGTGTCCATTGTTTAAATATAAATTAACAAATAAATTCCATGCGACATGGTGAGGACATATAAGTGACAAAACAAGGTCTTATTTTAATTTTTCAAAACTAATTTTGGGGGTCACAACTTTGTCGGGGTTGTTTAACAACTCTGCTAGTCCCAAGCCCCGGGTAAAGGAGGAGGATTGTGTGTTAGGTAGCCAACAACTAACACATAAAAAAGTCACTCAGATCCCTTATGACAATGAATCCTACTTTGAATTGATTAAATGCTAGGTCGTTCCCCTCAAGTGACGCGTTACGCCTACCTCTGGGTGTTTCGAAAAGTGAGTAAAGGGCGCTGCATTGACGTTTGGGTGAGGTAAAAAATGGGCAAAGGTTTTCGCATTTTTCTGGACGAGCACGGGTAAAGAAGCTAGTCCAAGACTATAGTTTTAGGGTAGCCACATGGAATATAGGAACTTTAACTGGTAAGACTATGGAATTGGTAGATGTTATGATTAGGAGGAGAGTTAGTATAGCATGCGTACAAGAAACTAAGTAGACGAGTGAGAAAGTTAGGGAAATTGAGGATATCGGGTTTAAACTGTATTATAGTGGCAAGGATAGATACAGGAATGTGGTAGAAATAAAAGTTGCCAAGGGTCTTGTGAAAAATGTAGTGGCGGTCATTAGGAAAGGTGATAAGATTATGTTAGTTAAACTAGTCATTGGAAGGAATATAGTGAATGTTATTAATGCATACGCCCCCTAAGTAGGATTAGATGATCAGACTAAAAGGCATTTTTTGGAGCAAATGGATGAAATCTTACAGGAAATACCTATAGGAGAGAACCTAATTATAGGTGGAGATTTCAATTGCTACGTAGGAATAGATAAACTAGGCTAAAAGAGGGTGCATGGTGGATATGGTTTTAGTGATAGAAATGAGACTGGAGAGAGTATTTTAGATTTTGCGTTGGCTTCTTGTCATGACCCAAACCCGTCCCTATAGGTTTAGCATCGTAACCGGCCAATAATCCTAAGATTACCGAAGGCCTTTGAAATAGATTAGCAAAATAAGGGGCTAGCGGAAGCAAATATCAAAATACAATGTCCATAGAGCTATGCAGACTTATATGGGATAGAAAATTTAAAACTTTATATACATATATTATACGTCAGCCCTACATTATCACAAGTACAGACAAAACAAAAGGGACTTAGCCCTATATACAGAGTAAACAAAAAGTTGTCCAACCAAAACAAAAGAGAATAAAACTTGTTCACTTGCAAATCGGGAATCTCCTTGGGAGGCGCACAGGTTAGATGACCAAAAATAGAATCCAAGAAACCATCACTGGGCATGGTCACGCGCCTGATCACCTACATACATAAATAATACAGTGAGCTGGAATCTAGTGAATAATAACTGAATAAAGCACTACAAGAAATCTAGGCTATTGTGACAAAATTTGGCGACGAAATTTTTTTTTGTCTTAAAATTTAGCCCAAAGATGATGAACTATTAATTTTGTCATTGGTTTTAATTTTTCTCAAAAGTATAGGAGACGAAAACAAAATTTTATCTGCAAAAATGAGGTGCCAATTTCATTTGCATTGGCGCGAATTATTTTAGCTCATTGGAGACAACATTTTTGTCACAAAATATAATTTTTTTTGTGACGAACGTAATTCGTCGCCAATAAATTCTATACCTATTAAACGATGTCGTTGCATATTTCCATTTATTAGGCGACAAATATATTTTTGTCTGGGAATGATAAGTTATGGAAGATGAAAATAATTCGTCACCTATAAACACTCCATCATGCAGACAATGTCATTTCATCTTTCTATTAAATAGGCGACAAATATATTTTTGTCTCGGAAGAATAAGTTGTGGGAGACGAAAATATTTCGTCAGTTATAAATTTTAATTGATTGCGTGATGAATATATTTTTTGTCTCATAAGGTTAAATTGTGGAAGACAAAAATATTTCATCACCAATAATAAATTCTTTGTTTTGGTATTTAAGGATACAAAAATATTTTATCACTAATCATTTTTCTTTATTAAAATGCCGTGATTTTGTGTTTCGAAGCATTGAAACTGTGACCCCAAGGGATACACTCTGACGCTTATCACTCATTTTCATGTACATGGACCTTGAAGTCGTGACCCAAGAAGACACTTTCTACAAACCCTCATTTCTCTCTCGCACTTGAGTCTACTCCTCTCTCACAAGTATTGAAGTCGTGACTCAAGAAGACAATCTATAAACCATTTCTTCTATTTCGCGCTAAAGCCCCTCTCTTCTGTCTCACACTTAAGCCTTTCGTGCATGCCAGCATTGAAGCTATTATCCAAGAAGGCACCCTATGCAAACCCACTATTCTTTCTCACAGTGAAGGCCCCTCTTGCACGCAAACACTTTTTCTCATTGACTGAACCAACTCTACCATTTCTGTCTAGAACACCCATTTTAGAAAAATCGAAGGTCAAAACCTCTCTCCACAAAAAAAAAAAAAAAAAAAGATAATTAATGTAGCTATTTTTTTTTTTGTGAGAAAAAATATAGAGAAAAAAATAATAAAAAATTTATAATTTTCAAAATTAATAGAAAACATTACCTTGTTTAGTATGGAGTTTTCAATAATTAATTTTTAAAATTTGGTGATAAAATTTATTTTTGTTTTAGAATGTAACCCAAACATGACCAAATATTACTTTTGTTGTTTCTTTTAATTCTTCTCAAAACTCTAGGAGACGAAAAAATAAATTTGTCAGAAAAAAAAGAGGCACCAATTTTTTTTTTTTGTTGGCGCCAATTATTTTAGCTCATTGGAGACGAACATTTTTGTCACAAAATTTAAAGTTTTTTGCGACAAAAGGAATTCGTCACCAATAAATTCCAAACTTATTAGACGATGTCGTTTCATTTTCTTATTTATTTGGTGACAAATATATTTTTTGTCTAGGAAGGATAAGTTATGGGAGACGAAAATATTTCGTCACCAATAAACTCTTCATGCTCGTTTTATCTTTTTGTTAATTAGGAGACAAATATATTTTTGTCTCAGAAGGATATGTTTTGGGAGACGAAAATATTTCGTCACTAATAAATTCTCCATGTGTCGTGTTGCATTTTGATTGACTGCACGACAAATATATTTTCGTCTCATAAGGTTAAGTTGAAGGAGACGAAAATATTTCATCACCAATAAATTCTCCATCCCCACACAACGTTGTTTTTGTATTTTTGTTGATTAGGCAACGAACATATGAGTTTGAGATGAAAATATTTTATCACTAATTATTTCTCCTTATTAAAATGTTGTCAGAAACTAAGAGGCACTCTCACCTTAATCACTTACTTTCACACACACACACAAATACTAAAGTTGTGACCCAAAAAGACACCCTCTACAAACCCTCATTTCTCTCTCGCACTTGAGTCTCCTCTCTCACAAGTATTGAAGCTGTGACTCAAGAAAACAATCTCTATAAACCATCTTTTCTATTTCGCACTAAAGCTCCTTTATTCTCTCTCACATTTAAGCCGTTTGTGCATGCAAACATTATTATCCAAGAAGACATTTTGTGCAAAGCTACTATTCTTTCTCACAGTAAACCCCTTTCCACAAAAAGAAAATAATAATAATAATAATTAAACAAGGAAACAAAATACAAGAAATCTAGGCTATTGTGACAAAATTTGGTGACGATTTTTTTTTTAGTCTT
Organism: Camellia japonica; assembly: GCA_030407325.1. Taxonomy (NCBI): domain Eukaryota; kingdom Viridiplantae; phylum Streptophyta; class Magnoliopsida; order Ericales; family Theaceae; genus Camellia; species Camellia japonica. The sequence goes on from JAPPVO010000036.1 coordinate 168,469,886, forward strand.
ACAATTTAACCCAAAGATGACAAAATATTAATTTTGTTGTTTGTTTTAATTTTTCTCAAATGTAAAGGAGACGAAAAAAAATTTCGTCTCCAAAATTCAGGCACCAATTTCATTTACATTGGCGCGAATTATTTTAGCTCATTAAAGACGAACATTTTTTGTCACAAAATATATATATTTTTTGCGACGAACGTAATTCGTCACCAATAAATTCCCTACCTATTAAACGATGTCGTTGCATATTTCCATTTATTAGGCGACAAATATATTTTTTTCTAGGAATGATAAGTTATGGAAGATGAAAATATTTCGTCACCAATAAACACTCCATCGTGCAAACGATGTTGTTTCATCTTTCTATTAAATGGGCGACAAATATATTTTTGTCTCGGAAGAATAAGTTGTGGGAGACGAAATATTTCGTCACTAATAAATTCGGATTAATTGTGCGACGAATATATTTTTCGTCTCATAAAGTTATGTTGTGGAAGACAAAAATATTTCGTCATCAATAATAAATTCTCTGTTCTTGTATTTAAGGAGACAAAAATATTTTATCACTAATTATTTCTCTTTATTAATATGCTATGGTTTTGTGTTTCGGACCACTGAAACCGTGACCCCAAGAGACACACTTTGACCCTTATCACTCATTTTCATGTGTACGGACACTCAAGTCATGACCCAAGAAGACACTTCCTACAAACCCTCATTTCTCTCTCGCACTTGAGCCTATTCCTCTCTCACAAGTATTGAAGTTATGAAGCAAGAAGACACTCTGTAAACCATTTTTTCTATTTTCGCACTAAAGCCCCTCTCATATGTCTCACACTTAAGCCCTTCATGCATGCTAGTATTGAAGCTATTATCCAAGAAGGCACCCTATGCAAAACTGACTATTCTTGCTCATAGTGAAAGCGTCTCTTGCATAAGCACTTTTTCTTATTGTTTGAACCAACTCTACCCTTTCCGTCTAGAACACCCATTTTAGAAAAATCGCAGGTCAAAACCCCTCTCTACAAAAAAAAAAAAAAAAGAAAAAAGAAAAAAGAAAAAAAGAGAAGATATAATTAATGTAGCTATTTTTTTTGTGAGAAAAAAAACAGAGGAAAAATTAATAATAAATTTTTAAATTTCAAAATTAATAGAAAACATTACCTTGTTTAGTATGGAGTTTTCAATAATTAATTTTTAATTTTTAATCTATATTTTTTTAGTGAACATTTTTTAATATTATAATTTTTTTCTTTTGTTTTTTTACTTTTTAAATCCCTTTAATTTAGAGGAGGGCAAATTGCAGCAGTTGTCCCGGTACTTTGGTTCTTGTGTCATATAAATGGTATGTACCATATCTATATCTATTTATCTATCTATATCTATATCTATATCTATATCTATATATTATATATAGCGATCCCGGCTTTCCCTTCATTGTTTAACAGTATTCCGGACTTAGGTTCCGTGGAGTTGGTGGATGTATATGTCTTGTTGTCATCCTTTAATTCCTTATATTTGAGTTTTGGGATGTGTTGGGTGTGTTTCGAACAGGTTGGTTGAGCTTTAGTCCCATTCCTTGTTGCCCAGATTTTTGGTTGTCCGCTCGAGCGGGTCCTTTTGTGCTCGAGTGGAGTCTGCACACTTTCAGTATCTCTTGCGTCTGCAAAACTACTGCAGGTTTGTTTTTCATGCTCGAGCGGAATTCTTTACGCTCAAGCGGGTTCCTTGGCGCTCGAGCGGGTGTTCGTTGTCTGTAAAAGTATTGAAGAAGTGTAATATACGCTCGAGCGGCTTTTCTTTTGCGCTTGAGCAGGTGTGTTTTGCAGTTGTGTCTTGGCGCTCGAGCGGGCATTTTTGCGCTCGAACGGGTCCAGTTTTTGTGTTTGACGCTCGAGCGTCCTATTCTCCGCTCGAGCGGACTAGTTGTATATCAGATGGCAGCTGGGTGATTTTGAATCACTTTTCACATTTCCTTTCTCTCTCTTACTTTTCTAAACCCTCTTTTGAGAGCTCTTTTCTCTAGAATATACCTTCTCTTTAAGGTTTGATCTAATTAGAGTGATCTCCCACCTTTGTCCCTTTGTAAAATGTGTGGAGTTTGTTGTGGGCTATCTATCAATCCGAAAATTTCTTGGTTTGGAGCACTTCGGGATTTCTTCATCATCTCCTTTGGGTTTCATCTCTTGAGGTAGGGATAACTACTCATTCTTATGTGCTTTAACATAGATGTTGAGCTATTTGGATAGATGGTTTGATTTGGGAAGTTAGGGTTTGAGATGTGTTATATTGAAAAGAGGGGTTTTGTCCTTTTGACTCATATATGTATATTTTGGGTGTTAAAAAGAGATCATTGATGTTATTGTTAATATTTGAGCCTTTGGGTCAATATTGAGAAAAAGGGGGAAAATGCCATGTTTGGGTATATTTGGGTCATTAGTGTAATTAATGACATTTATTATGGAATTATGAAATTGAGTTGGAAATAATGAAATTGGCATAATATGGGGTGGAATGGTGGAGTTGGATTTATTAATCACTCACCTTTGAAAATTGTTGATAAATTATTTGTTGATGTGATTATTTTCTGTTTAGAAATAATTGTTTTGGGCTATCGGTGGATGATAGTCTTGATTGTTGTAGACAATGCATGACGATTAGGCAAACCGAAACTAATCAATTGAATATGTCATCGAGTATGGCAGTTGGATTAATACAGCATATATGTGTATTGGTTGTTTGTGTATATGATAATTGTTTATATACATTGTTTTGTGTGGGAGGAGATAGGGGATGTACTCCACGGTTTAGGGGAAGATAGGGGATGGACTCCTAAACCGGACATTATTTGGGAGGAGATAGGGGATGGACTCCATTGATACAGCAAATATATGTCTATTGAAGTGTTGATACAGCAAATCTGTGTATCATGTATGAAGTATGGAAGTGTTTTTATATGTTATTGATACAACAAATATGTGTATCTATTGAGGCTTATGGAAGTGTTTGATATGAGATGTAATCTCATTTAAAGTATATGGCCAGGTTCTGAGCCAGCGTTATGAATTGAGAAATTGGATAAGAAATGGAAAATGAAGTGAAACATGGGCACATTTGTCATGTAGTTGAAAGGGGTTATGAATTGATTTATGTGAGTTAAACATTTATCAAATGCTAATGTTTTAGTTATTGCTCATATCATGTTTAGCATATCTCTACTGGGCATTGGTTCACCCTATATGGGACATCATTTTCAGGTACAGGTAGCATGCCACCTCCAAGGACGTAAATTGAGAGGCTTAGTGGTTGGAACATCTTTTGTGACTAGATTCTTGTATTACATGTATATCAAGCCAAGGGCTTATTTTGTATTTTGAGTTAGTACTTTCCTTTTTGTAACCAAGTGTTGGCTTGGAAAGTTGTAAGCCCTCAGGGTATTTACTTTTGTTGTCAACATGTAATACATTTTGTAATGAATACTCTGATGAAATGTAATTATGCTTTATTCTCTTATGTCTAAGCATGTCAAGAATGTATGATTTATGGGTTTATTTTGAGGGTGTTACAACTTGGTATCAGAGCGTACCGGGTTTGAATACTTTGGGTACGTGGGAAGTGATTAATATCACAATGGGTTTGTCTCGCTTGTTAGAGACTTAGGTGGAATGTTATGTGCTTATATGATAACATGTTTATGTGACTACATGGGTATGGGATTTACTTTCTAGGATGTTGATTGGACCCTTGGGTTTCTGTGAGTCTTGTTGGAAAAGCACTTGATCAATGTTGTTTCTAAGTGGAACTCTGGTAACGCCTCGGGACTATCATCATCCGGAAATGAAATTCGTAAGTGCTTATGTGATTATGTGCTTACGTGGAATGAATTACTGTTGTCCAATGTATTAGGACGCGAGTGTTATAGTTTCGGCACATTTGTGAAGGTGCTAATGTTCTTCGTTACCTTTATTAGGATGTCAGGACGAGGACGTGGTGGTAGGCGAGGTAGGCCTAGGAGGCAGGAGATGCCTATACCGGATGAGATTCCGGAGCAGCAGGAGGGTGTTGGTCAAGCCAATGTGGCCGAGCCAGTAGGTTAGTAGGCCATGGGTGCCTTAGCCCGCGAGATGGCAAGAGCTTTGAGGAAGTCCTTGGGCATTCTTAGAGCTGAGAATCAGGTTCAGGCCCATGTTGCTGAGGCAGGGCCTTCTTTTCTGTAGAGGGAGTTCTTCCGGTCTAATCTGGATGAGTTTGTTGGGGATCTGAAAGAGCCACTTAAGGCTGATGAGTGGTTGGAGCAGATGACGAAGATGTTTGAGATGCTTGGCATCGAAGACGGAGCTTTGAAGGTGACCTTGGCATCTTTCCAGTTGAAGAGAGATGCGGGTCAGTGGTGGAAATTCATGAGGGGTCGTGTTGGTGGTACATGAGAGGCCTTTGTAGATGCTTTCCAGGAGAAGTTTTTGTCTCCAGCTGTCAGAGAGAAGCTGAGAGACCAGTTTTGTCAGCTCAAGCAGCTGAGTTTGTCAGTGGCTGAGTTTGAGGCCGCTTTTACTAGTTTATCCAGGTTTGCACCTGAGCTTGTGGCGTCAGAGGAACGCCGTTGTATTGAGTTTGAGCGGAAGTTGAGGCATGGGCTCAAGATGAGAGTTGGAGGGTCTATGACCCGAGACTATGGGCGTCTTGTGGATGTTGCAGTCCATATGGAAATTATGATACAGAAAGAGGAGGAGAGGCAGAGAGGCTCCAAGAGGAGTCAGGATGGTCAGAGGGACAGTAGGAGGCAGATGGGTCCTAACCCTCGGCAGTCCCAGGGTGATTTTACTAGATCGACCTTTCCAGTGCCGAGTTCAGGTTCTGGGAGAGGCAGTCAGGGAGACATTACCTGTTACAAGTGTGGTCAGTTGGGCCACAAGTCTCCAGCTTGCCCGCAGAGGGGAGGAGGTCAGAGAGCAGCTTCATCTTCGGCTCGACCTCAGAGCCAGAGTCAGGGCAGAGGTCAACCACTATCTTGTTATCAGTGTGGTCAAGCGGGGCACCTGAAGTGGTTTTGCCTGCAGTTGAGTGGCACATCTGGTGCATCTGGGTCGAGGCAGAGTTTTCAGCCAGCTCAGTCAGTTTAGGCCTCGAGGGCTAATCAGGGGGCTTCATCATCCCAGTCTGTGCAGCAGTCTTTTGCTCCAAGAGGTGAGCAAGTAGATCAGGGGCCTTCAGGGCGCGTGTATGCTGTTACCGCGCAGGATCTTGTACCGGCTCCATCGGTTGTGAGAGGTACCTTCTTGTTTTGCAACTCGGTTGCCAATGTGTTGATTGATACAGGTGTATCCCATTCTTTTATATCTGCTGCATTTGCATCTGTTTTGGGTTTTGAGTTGACACAGTTAGCATCTCCTATTTGTGTTGTATCACCTGTTGGGGGTGAGTTGATTCTGAAACAAGGATGTAGAGGTTGTGATATAGAGGTCGCCGACCCCGGCTTTCGTTTCTTTTTGTAGTTATGGCTATGTCGGGTTCTGATGTTATTTTGGGTATGGACTGTCGTCATACCGAGCTGTTATCGATTGCTACCACCAGAGGGTCACAGTATGTACCTCGAGCGGGGATTGTTTCCATTTCTTAGGGGATTGGGTGGGTAGTGTGTTGCCACCGGTGTATGATCCGTGAGGGCGGAGTGAGCTTAGTGGTCTTCTCGCTAGCTTTATAAGTAATGAGTGTGATGAGACCCAGATTGTATTGCCGAGAGTGGTTTGTGAGTACTCGGACGTCTTTCCCGAGGACCTTGTTAGTTTGCCACCACATCGAGAGATCGAGTTCTCTATTGATTTAGTGCTCGGCATGGCGCCAATTTCTATGGCACCTTACCGTTTTGCCCCAGCCGAGTTGAGTGAGTTGAAGATTCAGCTCCAGGAATTACTGGATAAGGGCTTTATTCACCCTAGTGTTTCACCGTAAGGAGCACCGGCCCTCTTTGCTAAAAAGAAAGATGGTGCCTTGAGACTTTGCATTGATTATCGGAAGTTGAATCGGGCTACGGTCAAGAATAAGTACCCTATGCCCCGTATAGATGATTTGTTTGACCAGTTGAAGGGTTCCCGTTGTTTCTCTAAGATAGACTTGAGATTGGGTTACCATCAGTTAAGGGTCAGGGAGGAGGATATTTCTAAGATGGCATTTCGTACGCGGTATGGTCATTATGAGTTTCTGGTGATGCCATTTGGGCTCATCAATGCACCGGCAATGTTTATGGACTTGATGAACCGGATATTTTGGGAATTCTTAGATCGTTTTGTGATCGTTTTCGTGGACGACATTCTGATTTATTCGCCTTCGGAGGAGGAGCACGAGGAACACTTGAGAGTGGTGCTTGAGTTGCTTAGAGCCCATAGGCTGTATGCCAAGTTTGGGAAGTGTGAGTTCTGGCTAAGAGAGGTTAAGTTCTTAGGCCATGTGGTTTTCGGGAAAAGGGTGTCTGTTGATACATCCAAGATAGAGGCAGTGCAGGATTGGGCACCGCCTAAGAGTGTTTTTGAGATCCGCAGTTTTCTGGGATTAGTTGGGTATTACCGCCGGTTTGTAAAAGATTTCTCCAAACTAGCTTCGCCTTTGACTAGATTGACGTGGAAATGGGTCAAATTTGTATGGAGTGAGACTTGTGAAAAGTCGTTCCAAGAGTTGAAAGTTAGACTTACCACCGCTCCGGTCTTGATTATTCCGGAGAGAGGTTTGGGATATGCGGTTTATTGTGATGCCTCACGAGAGGGTTTGGGTTGTGTGTTGATGCAAGAGGGGAAAGTGGTAGCCTATGGCTCGCATCAGTTGAAAATACACGAGAGAAATTACCCTACACATAACCTAGAGTTAGCAGCCGTGATTTTTGCCTTGAAGATTTGGAGGCACTACCTTTATGGTGAGAGATTCGAGGTATTCTCGGATCATAAGAGTTTAAAGTACTTGTTTACACAGAGAGACTTGAATTTGAGGCAGAGAAGGTGGATGGAGTTCATTAAGGACTATGACTTTGAGTTGTACTATCACCTGGGAAAGGCCAACGTTGTGGCCGATGCCTTTAGTAGGAAATCCATTAGTGATGTAGCTTGTATAGCCATCCGGGAGTGGGAGATGTTGGGTGCACTTGGCGAGTTCGATTTGCTTTTGGGCGAATCCGTCGAGGCTACAACCTTGTTTTCTGTTGTTGCGCAGCCTACAATTATGAGTCGAGTGTTAGAGGCACAGAGAGGTGACCTTGAGGCAGAATTCATCCGAGAGAAAATCTCCAGTGGGAAGGTTGAGAAGGGTTTGATTGTGTATCCCGACCTGAGTGTGAGATACCGAGATCGACTGTTTGTATCGGAGTCTTGCTGAGAGGAAGTACTCCGAGAGTTTCACCATTCACGCCTTGCGGTGCATCCGGGAGGCACCAAGATGTATCGTGATTTGGGTTGCCAGTTTTGGTGGCGGGGTATGAAGAAAGATGTGGCAGTGTTTGTGTCTAAGTGCCTTACTTGTCAGCAAGTAAAGGCCGAGCATCAGAGGCCAGCGGGTTTGTTGCAACCCTTGCCTATAGCCGAGTGGAAGTGGGAGCATGTCACTATGGACTTCGTTGTAGGTCTTCCGAGGACTCAACGGGGTAGTGATGCTATTTGGGTGGTTGTAGCCCGGTTGACTAAGTTGGCGCACTTTATCCCTATGCGCGTGAGAGATTCAGTGGATCATCTTGCCGACTTATATATTTGGGACATAGTGAAGTTCCACGGGGTCCCAGTGTCGATCGTCTCTGATAGAGATCCTCGTTTTACTGCTAGGTTGTGGCAGAGTTTGCAGAGTGCTTTGGGCACTAGATTGACCTTTAGCACGGCTTATCATCCTCAGACTGACGGGCAGTTCGAGCGTACCATTCAGATCCTTGAGGATATGCTTCGAGGTTGTGTCCTTGACTTTAGCAGGACGTGGGAGAGGCACTTGTCCTTGGTGGAGTTTGCCTACAACAACAGTTTTCAGTCGAGTATCGGTATGGCACCGTTTGAGGCCTTGTATGGCCGACCTTGTAAGTCTCCAGTTTGTTGGGCTGAGGTGGGTGATGCACCTTTGTTGGGCCCGGAGTTGGTGAGGGAAACGATGGAGAAAGTTGAACTTATCCGTAGGAGACTCGTTACAGCCCAGAGTCACCAAAAGAGTTATGCCGACCGTAGGAGGAGGCCTTTAGCATTTGAGACGAGTGATCATGTCTTTCTGAAAATATCACTTAGGCGGGGTTTGATGAGATTTGGTAAGAGTGGGAAGTTGTCCCCTCGGTTTATTGGTCCCTTTGAGATCTTTGAGAGGATTGGCGAGGTTGCTTATCGTTTGGCCTTGCCACCGCAGTTGTCTAGAGTGCTTGACGTGTTTCATGTTAGTATGCTTCGGAAGTGTGAGCTGGATCCGTCCCATGTGCTGGATTGGACCGATTTGGAGGTTGACGAGGATATCTCGTATGAAGAGAGACCGGTTCGGGTCTTGGATAGGCGGGATCAAGTCTTGCGAGGCAAGACCATTCCCTTAGTAAACGTTTTGTGGAAACATCACGGAGTGGAGGAAGCCACTTGGGAACGTGAGGTGGATGTCCGTGAGAAATATCCGGACTTGTTTGTAAATGTTTAACCATGTATTGGGATTTTGTAATATTGATGAACTTTAAGAGCATTAAATATGTCTTGAGTTGTAAAACATTGTATATGTTTTGATTTATGAAAGTATTTTGAAACTTGCCTTGAAATGGAAGTTTAATGTAACATTGCATATGTTGAATGTATTGTAGAAATGGAAATATATCATGAACATTGAATATGATATAGAATTGTGAAATATGTGTTGAAATTGGTAAATTTCAAGGGAAAGCATGCTAATAATGCATATTGAGTATATATTGTGAAATGCCTCTTGAATAGAGATGGAATGACCGGTAATGGGTCAGGTTGTTGAATATTGAGTTGTAATACTGTTGAGAATTGAGAAAATCACGTTTTTGAAAAACTTGTACTTAATTTCGGGGACGAAATTCTTTAAGGGGGGAAGGTTATAGCGATCCCGGCTTTCCCTTCATTGTTTAACAGTATTCCGGACTTAGGTTCCGTGGAGTTGGTGGATGTATATGTCTTGTTGTCATCCTTTAATTCCTTATATTTGAGTTTTGGGATGTGTTGGATGTGTTTCGAACAGGTTGGTTGAGCTTTAGTCCCATTCCTTGTTGCCCAGATTTTTGGTTGTCCGCTCGAGCGGGTCCCTTTGCGCTCGAGTGGAGTCTGCACACTTTCAGTATCTCTTGCGTCTGCAAAACTACTGCAGGTTTGTTTTTCATGCTCGAGCGGAATTCTTTACGCTCAAGCGGGTTCCTTGGCGCTCGAGCGGGTGTTCGTTGTCTGTAAAAGTATTGAAGAAGTGTAATATACGCTCGAGCGGCTTTTCTTTTGCGCTTGAGCAGGTGTGTTTTTGCAGTTGTGTCTTGGCGCTCGAGCGGGCATTTTTGCGCTCGAACGGGTCCAGTTTTTGTGTTTGACGCTCGAGCGTCCTATTCTCCGCTCGAGCGGACTAGTTGTATATCAGATGGCAACTGGGTGATTTTGAATCACTTTTCACATTTCCTTTCTCTCTCTTACTTTTCTAAACCCTCTTTTGAGAGCTCTTTTCTCTAGAATATACCTTCTCTTTAAGGTTTGATCTAATTAGAGTGATCTCCCACCTTTGTCCCTTTGTAAAATGTGTGGAGTTTGTTGTGGGCTATCTATCAATCCGAAAATTTCTTGGTTTGGAGCACTTCGAGATTTCTTCATCATCTCCTTTGGGTTTCATCTCTTGAGGTAGGGATAACTACTCATTCTTATGTGCTTTAACATAGATGTTGAGCTATTTGGATAGATGGTTTGATTTGGGAAGTTAGGGTTTGAGATGTGTTATATTGAAAAGAGGGGTTTTGTCCTTTTGACTCATATATGTATATTTTGGGTGTTAAAAAGAGATCATTGACGTTATTGTTAATATTTGAGCCTTTGGGTCAATATTGAGAAAAATGAGAAAAATGCCATGTTTGGGTATATTTGGGTCATTAGTGTAATTAATGACATTTATTATGGAATTATGAAATTGAGTTGGAAATAATGAAATTAGCATAATATGGGGTGGAATGGTGGAGTTGGATTTATTAATGACTCACTTTTGAAAATTGTTGATAAATTATCTGTTGATGTGATTATTTTCTGTTTAGAAATAATTGCTTTGGGCTATCGGTGGAGGATAGTCTTGATTGTTGTAGACAATGCATGATGATTAGGCAAACCGAAACTAATCAATTGAATATGTCATCGAGTATGGCGGTTGGATTAATACAATAGATATGTGTATTGGTTGTTTGTGTATATGATAATTGTTTATATACATTGTTTTGTGTGGGAGAAGATAGGGGATGTACTCCACGGTTTAGGGGAAGATAGGGGATGGACTCCTAAACCGGACATTATTTGGGAGGAGATAGGGGATGGACTCCATTGATACAGCAAATATGTGTATCTATTGAAGTGTTGATACAACAAATCTGTGTATCATGTATGAAGTATGTGTAGACACCCCATTTTTGACCGACCTTAAGACTCAGACGTCACCGGTTGAGCGCTCGGTGATGTTGCATACTGTGCTCGTTCAGAAGTCTCAGAGTCGCGGCCATGCGCCCCGCCTCCGAACTTCCGAATCCTCTTCTGTGCCTTGTCTCGGTTTGCGAACCAGACTCGGTTTTCTCTGTTTTCTTTCCTGAGGGAAGGGAGTAGTCCTGTAGACTATCTCTCGGTGGCCGTGCGCTACTTTTCGTGGCCGTAGGTCATTTTGCCCATTTCGGAGCCCGGTTCCCGGTTTTCGAGGCCGTTAGGCCGTGTGCCTCGGCTCGGGACCGCCCAACCATCTCCGGTTTCTCCGGTTCTTGGCTAGTACCTCTGTTTTATCATAACAAGGCACACTGGGGCCCCCGATGCCCACTTCGTGGCCGTATGCCACTTTCGGTGCTTATAGCCTTTTCGGGCCCCAACCTCGCGGTTTGGCCCCCGAGCATTCATTTCGCATCGGTTTTCTCCGGTTTTTGGCGTGTGCCTCTGTTTTGTCATACCGAGAAACCCTGGGGTCTCAGATACCCACTCCGCTGCTGAACACCACTTCCGGTGCCTACAGCCCATTTTCGGGACCCCGAACTACGCGGTTTGGGCCCCGAGCGTTCATTTCTCATCTGTTTTTGTTCAATCTTGGCAGGTACCTCTGTTTCAACATTGGGAAGATCACTGGAGGGTAGGAGGCCAGCAATTATCCCAGATAACCAATTTCGCTCCTCCGGCGCCCGTTTTGCTCACTTCCGGGCCAATGTTGAACACCCTAGGCCATTTTCTTCCAACCAAAGCTACATATCTGTGATGAGGGCACATGGGAGGACCCTAAAAACTACTGGTCAGCCAGAAATTCCAGGTTTCATTTTTGAGCCCCTCCTTCCAGCTCTATGTTGTGGCTCCTGCTTCAGTGTTGCCAATTTCCGACCTTGGAACCTTGTTCCACACATCTGAGAGGACCCTAAAAGTTGGTGGTCGGCCAGCAATTGTTGATTTCATTTTTGAGCCCCTCCTTCCAGCTCTATGTTGTGGCTCCTGCTTCAGAGTTGCCAGATTCCGACCTTGGGGCCTTGTTCTACACACATGGGAGGACACTACTGCATGGTGGTCGGCCAGCAAATTTCAACTTCATTTTTGGGCATGGCTGGCTGGCCAGGGGGAGTGGCTGGCCGACCAGGTGGGGTGGCCGGCCGGCCACCTTGCAGAAAACCACCTGGCCGGCCAGCTTCTTGCTTTCCAGCTCATTCCAGCTGTCCGGATATTTTTGCCAAAATATCTCCCCATCCGGGGGATATTTTGGGAGGGAAATCTTGCCTCCATTTCCCTCCCCTTTTACACTTTTTTTGCCTACTTAAAGGGCTGGACAGCCCTTTGCTAGGGTTAGAAAATTTGCTCTCAAGAACACCTCTCCCAAATCCTCCATCTCCATAGCTAAAAAACTCAAAAAGCTTCAAGGGTCAAAGCCAATTCCTTCATCAACCCCTAGCACCACTATCACCAATTCCATTTCAGCAGCAAGAGAGTGATTTCCAGTGGCCAAGGAGCAACAAATTGAGGTTAAGAAACAAGGAAAGAAAGGTCTTCAAGGGTAAGTCATTAATTCCCTCTTTGTAGCATAATTTTGCTTCCTATTTCTACCCTATTTCCTTTCAGTTTTTGGGCCTTGACCCCTACTGGTTTTAGGCTTATTTTGAACCCCTCTACAACTTTGTAGAAGGGCTCAACTTCATTTGGTGCCTCCATGATACACTTGTTTCAATATCTAGCTTGTATGTCACAATCTTGCATACTAGTTTTAGCCTATTTGCATTTGTTTTTGGGGCTCCGACCCCTACTGGTTATGTGCTTATTTTGAGCCCCTCTACAACATTGTAGAAGGGATCAACCTTGTTTGGCCATTCTATATACCACCTCCCTTTGAATCCATTTTAGGCCTCAATTCTTGCATGTTTGGTAGCCTTTTGTGCTTTTGGTTTTGGCTCTTGGTCAGAACTGAAAGGGGTCTTATTTTGACCCCCTTTACTTGTTTCATGAAGAAAGTTTTGTTGTTTGGTGTAGTTTTGGCATGTCTCTTGTTATAACCTCTTTTGGGCTCCATTTTGCATGGAATTGTTAGCATGTTTGTGTATTGAATTTGGGGTTGCCATAAACTGAATATATGCTTATTTTTGGGCCCTCTTCAGTATTTTAGAAGAAAGTTTTTCCATTTGAATTTTCTATATACTACCTCTCTCAATACTTCTCTTTTGGCCACTAGTTTTGCATGCTAATGTTGTCATATCTAGGCTTACAATTTGGCCTTGTTTTGTACTGAAAAAATGCCATATTTGGGACTTCCTTGCTACTGTTTTTTGCTGTCAAGTGCCAATTTTGCATGTTTAGCATGGCCGTAGGCCATTTCGGTACTTAAAATCGCATTTCGGGATGATTGCATGCATCGTTTGTCATTTCGTATCATTCCGGGGCTGTCTTCCCCTTCATTTAGGGGCTGAAATTTGGTTTGCATGCTTGCATATCATTTCCCATGTCATTCCATGCCTTATTGCATTGCCTCGGTTTGCGTGCCCGTGGGCGCGCACTTCGAGGCGCTCCGTTTTCGTCACCGGCATCTGATGTGAGTGTGGCTGAGGTCCACTCATGTTAGTATAAGCCCAATTTGCATTTCCATCTCATTTTATCATCGCCTCGGTTTGCGCGCCTGTGGGCACGCACTTCGAGGCACTTCGATTTTATCCGATTTCTCATTTTTCTTCATCGCCTCGGTTTGCGCGCCTGTGGGCATGCACTTCGAGGCACTTCGGTTTTATCTGATTTCTCATTTTTCTTCATCGCTCGGTTTGCGCGCCTGTGGGCATGCATTTCGAGGCACTTCGATTTTATCCGATTTTCATCTTTCTTCATCGCCTCGGTTTGCGCGCCTGTGGGCACGCATTTCGAGGCACTTCGGTTTTATCCAATTTTCATCTTTCATCATCGCCTCGGTTTGCGTGCCTGTGGGTACGTGTTTCGAGGCACTTCGGTTTTATCCGATTTCTCATTTCATCCTCACCTCGGTTTGCGTGCCCGTGTGCACGCATTTCGAGGCACCCTGTTTCGACATTTGCATGGCGTATGCCATTTTCTCGGTTTGCGTGCCTGTGGGTACGCATTTCGAGGCATTTCATTTTAGTCTCATTATACATCATATTTCATATCATCTCATGCTTATGCCATTTTCTCGTTTGCGTGCCCGTGGGCACGCATTTCGAGGCATCTCATTTTCATAGCATTGTGCATACTGTATCGCATGTTAGTTGCATTTCATGCATATCATGCATATTGCACGGGAAACGAGGCACGTTTCGTACTCCGAGTAACGGAACGGGTCTCAATTCCCAGTTCACCGACACTCCGGATTATCCATGATGGAGTTAGGTTTTGGTATAGCATCTATCTGCATTCATCCCAATATTGAGTTGTGCAAATCGGCTCCTCGGCCATCATGCATCGATATGCGTGATTGGTGGTGCGAGGATCGAGGCATGCATATATTTGTGAAGATACATTGCTATGCCCTTTTCCTGCTCTCTGTTGCAGCGAATTGAAGAATCGGCAAATTTTCGGAACTCGGCGCGCATTTCGAGAAATACTGTAAACAGAGGCTAATTGGGGCATCCCAGTGGATTTCCGCGCCAGGTAGCCCAACATACGTCAGCCATCAGAAGCGAGGCAGTCCCTGGCTTGCATGCCAGTTTTACTTCTTTTGTAATTAATTTGTTAATTAATTAGAATTTGTATATTTCGGACTGTATTATTCTTTCATTTTCGGACTGTATTATTATTTATTCAGACCCTCTGCGCGAGGGCATAATTGTAATAAGGGTGTGTGAGTGTGATGTATGTCTTCCAACCCCACGTCTTTCTTCCCTTTTATTTACCTGCTTTGTTGGTTAGATATAGGACATATTTCAATTAGCATAACAGTATGACGGCATGTTTGCATCATTCATCTGTTTTGCACGCACCGGGCTCGGCGCATCATACTAACTGCATCGTATTTCAATTCCAAATTGAATACATGTTAGTTGTAGCATTTCACATACCATGTTTAGAATAGCCGAGCCTGCTATAGTTTGCATCCTTGCATGTGTTGCATTAGGCATTGCTGTATTCTTAGGATCATGCATGGATTTCTAATCAGTTTCTGTTTTGGCTCGGAGTACTCGGTAAGTTTTATGCTTTAGCATCCTTGCATGCGTGTGAGTGTTGCCATGATAGCATGCTTACCATGAGGCTATGTGCTTATGTGATATAACTGCCTTGAATGCCTGTGGGTGAAGGTTGAGTTATTTGAATTGGGACAATGCATTGACTGTTTGTTTTAAGCCCACTAGATAGTGGCAACATCATGTTTTCTAAGCCCACCCGAGGGTGGCAAATCCGCATTTTAGCCTACCTGCGGGTAGCACCATCACACAATTTTCAAACAAACAAACATGAAATGTTTTGTTCCAATTCAGACAGCCCAGTCTATACTTGTTTGCTGCGAGCATCACATAGTAATCCTAGGCTAATAATCGGAATAAGAACTCACAAAGTTTTCAAAAACAGATATCATGGTTAGTAGAGGCCGGTCTTTGACCGGGCGAGCGGGGGTGCTCACGATGTGACCTTCCCCAATCGTACCCGAGTTCCCGAGCCAACTTTGGTGATGACGGACACGTGGCCTTTGGCACTGAGTTAGGGTTTCCTAAATTTCCCATTTAAAAAATATTTAGGTGGCGACTCTGTTATCTGGCAAAGCAGTCCATGTTTGGCACTTCTTTCAAAAAATCAGTTTTTCTCAAAACGATTTGCCGGATTTGGACTCTTTGGTTCGAGATTTAGAACCGCAACAAAATCGAGTCCGAACTGTAGCGAGGTCCCTCGCGGGCTTGTTACAGTATGGAAGTGTTTTTATATGTTATTGATGCAGCAAATATGTGTATCTATTGAGGCTTATGGAAGTGTTTGATATAAGATGTAATCTCATTTAAAGTATATGGCCAAGTTCTGAGCCAGGGTTATGAATTGAGAAATTGGATAAGAAATGGAAAATGAAGTGAAACATGGGCACATTTGTCATGTAGTTGAAAGGGGTTATGAATTGATTTATGTGAGTTAAACATTTATCAAATGCTAATGTTTTAGTTATTGCTCATATCATGTTTAACATATCTCTACTGGGCATTGGTTCACCCTATATGGGACATCATTTTCAGGTACAGGTAGCATGCCACCTCCAAGGACGTAACTTGAGAGGCTTAGTGGTTGGGACATCTTTTGTGACTAGATTCTTGTATTACATATATATGAAGCCAAGGGCTTATTTTGTATTTTGAGTTAATACTTTCCTTTTTGTAACCAAGTGTTGGCTTGGAAAGTTGTAAGCGCGCAGGGCATTTACTTTTGTTGTCAACATGTAATACATTTTGTAATGAATACTCTGATGAAATGTAATTATGATTTATTCTCTTATGTCTAAGCATGTCAAGAATGTATGATTTATGGGTTTATTTTGAGGGCGTTACATTATATAAGGAAAATGGGGTTTCTAACTCACAAGTTTTGTGGGAGTTCTAATATCTCAATCTTAATTTCTTAATTTTTTGATTTAAAAAAATAAAAAAACTCAACACTTATTAACTTCTCCCGAGTCTTTTTGACTTCTTCCGTAGATACCCTTTTCAACTTCTCTTATACCTATTTAATTATTTTGAAAATAATAATTATTCCCTCTTTTCAACTTTTCCCATACCTATTTAATTATTCTGGAAATAATAATTATCCCTTAATTTATGGATTTCAAATGGAAAGATAACAAAAATATTTCATAAACTCTCCATTGTAATTTCTCTCATCGATTTCTAAAAGAAAATTAAAATTTGATTTCTTTTTCTCTCTCTTAAAAAATCAGATAATATTTTTCATGAGAATTGTGGTTATCTATCTATATCTTATATATTATATTATAACATAACCTCCCCCCCCCCGAAAAAAAAAAAAATCAAATATACAAACAGATAAAATTAATAAATATGATTTTTATTTATTTAGTTAAAATCTTTCTTTTGCCTCTCAATATCCAATTTTAAATTTTAAAAATCTTTAAAGTCTATCTCACACCATCACATTTTAAATCAATAAAACACACGTATCTATCACATATCTAACTCACATCATGATTTGCCTAAATAATAATAATTAAAAACAAATAGAAACTATAGATAAATTAAATTAAAAAAATAGAAATCCAAAACTCCATCTTAAATAAATTGAAAAAAAATAAATAAATAGAAACAACACAAAAATAAATAAGATAAGAATTTAGATATAGATCTCAAAAAGATATATTTGAATTATGATTTAATAATATAATTATCACTTAATTGGACAAATAATCAATTTTTAAGTTTTATTTAAAGAATAATCTGATTAGTCATTTCAACTGCTAGATTTCGCTGGCACTGGTGGAGGAGCTGACGGATTAGGCGGGGCGAGGTCTAAGTTGTTAGGGGTAATATCCTACCACTAATAATTTAAAAGTTATAAATATAAAAATTAACTTATAAATTTCATATATACCACGAGACAAAATATTAAATTATTTTAACATATTTATAATAATTTTTTTTTTAATTTACAAAGTCCCGTGCATAGCACGGGTTCCCACTAGTATCTATCTATACTATATATTAAGCAAAAGGGAGTTTCTAACCCCTAAGCTTTGTGAAAGCTCAATCTCTCAATCCTAATTTCTTAATTTTTTGATTTAAAAAAAAAAAACTCAGCATTTATTGATTTGGTCAAAATTTCTTAATCAACATTTATTAACTTTTTCCAATCTACATGTCTTTCCACATGCCTACCATTATTGATTTGGTGAAAATCCCCTTATCAGCATTTAAAATCTCCTCATACAAATAATTATAGTGCATAGTTACTGCAGTACCCTTTACAACTTCTCCTATACACTATGGTTAGTGATAAGATTGTTAAATTATTTTTATAAAAAATCTTTAAAAAAAATCTATCTATCTATACTATATATTAAGCAAAAGGGGGGTTTTTAACCCCTCAAAGCCTGTGGGAGCTTCAATATCTCAATCTGAATTTTTTAAAAGCATTTATTGATTTGGTTAAAATCTCCTGATTGGCATTTATTAACTTTTTTCAATTTACATGCCTTTCCACATGCCTGCATTTATTGATTTAGTTAAAATTCCCTAATCAACATTTAAAATCCCCTCATACAAATAATTATAAATACAACTCATGCATAGTTATTGCAGTACAATTTTTAACTTTTCTCATACACTATGGTTAGTGATAAAATTGTTAAATTATTTTTATAAAACATAATTTATATATTAAAAAAATCTAAAACAAATATAAATATCTATCTCCTGATCAGCATTTATTAACTTTTTTTCAATCCACATGTCTTTTCACATGCATGTATTTATTGATTTGGTCAAAATCCTCTGATCAGAATTTAAAATCTCCTCATACAAATAATTATAGATACAATCCGTGTATAATTATTGTAGTACCATTTTCAACTTCTTCCATGCATTATGGTTAGTGATAAGATTGTTAAATTATTTTTATAAAAAATCTTAAAAAATATAATTTATATATTAAAAAAATCTAAAACAAATATAAATATCTATAATTACCCCGTGCATAGCACGGGTGATAGGCTAGTACTATATATTAAGCAAAAGGGGGTTTCTAACCCCCAAGGCCTGTAGGAGCTTCAATATGTTAATCCTAATTTTCTAATTTTTTGTTTTTTTTTTTAAAAAAAATTAAATTAAGCAAAAGGGGGTTTTTAACCCCCAAGGCCTGTGGGAGCTTCAATATCCCAATATGAATTTTCTAATTTTTTTATTTTTTATTTTAAAAAAAAAAACTCAGCATTTATTGATTTGGTCAAAATCCCTTGATCAGTATTTATTAACTTTTTTCAATCCACATGTCTTTTCACATGCCTGCATTATTGATTTGGTCAAAATCCCCTGATCAGCATTTAAAATCCCCTCATACAAATAATTATAGATACAATTCGCATATAATTACTACAGTATCCTTTTCAATTTCTCCCATACACTATGGTTAGTGATAAAATTGTTAAATTATTTTTATAAAAAATCTTAAAAAACATAATTTATATATTAAAAAAAGCTAAAACAAATATAAATATCTAGTATCTATACTATATATTAAGCAAAAGGGGGTTTTTAACCCCAAGCCTTGTGGGAGCTCCAATCTCCCAATCTAAATTTCCTGATTTTTCGATTTAAAAAAAAAAAATCTTAGCATTTATTAACATCTCCCAACTCCCAGGTATTACCCTCATAATAACACTTTAATGCATTAAGAACAAGCATAAAAAAAAATTCTTTGAAATCCAACACACATGAATTCCTTGAAAAGTCCCAACACATATGATTATTATCCCTCATAATAACACTTTAATGCATTAAGAACAAACATAAAAAAAATATCTTGAAAAGTTCAACACATATGATTATTATAAAAATATTGAACTTTAATATAATATAATAAAAAAAAAGACATTTAATTCCTCGAAAAGTCCAACACATATCTATACTTACTATATATTAAGCAAAATGGGGTTTTTAACCCCAAGCCTTGTGGGAGTTCCAATTTCCCAATCTAAATTTCCTGATTTTTTGATTTAAAAAAAAAAAATCTTAGCATTTATTAATATCTCCCAACTCCCAAGTCTTACCTTCATAATAACACTTTAATGCATTAAGAACAAGTATAAAAAAAAATTCTTTGAAATCCAACACACATGAATTTCTTGAAAAGTCCAACACATATGATTATTATCCCTCATAATAACACTTTAATACATTAAGAACAAACATAAAAAAAATTTCTTGAAAAGTTCAACACATATGATTATTATAAAAATATTGAACTTTAATATAATATAATAAAAAAAAAGACATTTAATTCCTCGAAAAGTCCAACACATATCTATACTTACTATATATTAAGCAAAATGGGGTTTTTAACCCCAAGCCTTGTGGGAGTTCCAATTTCCCAATCTAAATTTCCTGATTTTTTGATTTAAAAAAAAAAAAAATCTTAGCATTTATTAATATCTCCCAACTCCCAAGTCTTACCTTCATAATAACACTTTAATGCATTAAGAACAAGCATAAAAAAAAATTCTTTGAAATCCAACACACATGAATTCCTTGAAAAGTCCCAACACATATGATTATTATCCCTCATAATAACACTTTAATACATTAAGAACAAACACAAAAAAAATTTCTTGAAAAGTTCAACACATATGACTATTATCAAAATATTAAACTTTAATATAATATAATAAAAAAAAGACATTTAATTCCTCAAAAAGTCCAACACATATGATTATTATCAAAATATTAAACTTTAATATAATATAAAAAAGGAAAAAAAGAAGACATTTAAAAAAAAATATTTAAAAATTACAATTCACATATATAGATAATTGTAAACACAATAAAATAGGAGGGCATTCATATCTACACGTTTTTTTTATAAGATCTCCTCCATTATAATAAGATAGCACTTTATTTCTCTCATCTTATAATCCATATATATATATATATATATATATTATATTATATATTATCTATCTATACTATATATTAAGCAAAAGGGGATTTTTAACCCCAAGTCTTGTGGGAGCTCCAATCTCCCAATCTAAATTTCCTAATTTTTTGATTTAAAAAAAAAAAAAACTTTAGCATTTATTAACTTCTCACAACCCCAAGTCTTACCATCATAATAACACTTTAATGTATTAAGAACAATCATAAAAAAAAATTCTTTGAAATCCAACACATATGAATTCCTTGAAAAGTCTCAACAAATATGATTATTATCCCTCATAACAACACTTTAATGCATTAAGAACAAGTATAAAAAAAATTTCTTGAAAAGTCCAACACATATAATTATTATCAAAATATTAAAATTTAAAAAAAGAAAACATTTAATTCCTTGAAAAGTCTAACACATATGATTATTATCAAATATTAAACTTTAATATAATATAAAATAGGAAAAAAAGAATACATTTATAAAAAAAAAAAAAAGACATTTAAAAATCACAATTCACATATATAGATAATTATAACCTATCTATCTATACTATATATTAAGCAAAAGGGGGTTTTTAACCCCAAGCCTTGTGGGAGCTCCAATCTCCCAATCTAAATTTCCTGATTTTTTAATTTTTTTAAAAAAAAAATTCTTAACATTTATTAACTTTTCTCAACTCCCAAGTCTTACCCTCATAATAACACTTTAATGCATTAAGAACAAGTATAAAAAAAAAATATTTTGAAATCCAACACATATGAATTCCTTGAAAAGTTTCAACACATATGATTATTATCCCTCATAATAACACTTTAATGCATTAAGAACAAGCATAAAAAAAACTTCTTGAAAAGTCCAACACATATGATTATTATTAAAATATTAAACTTTAATCTACACTATATATTAAGCAAAAGGGGGTTTTTAACCCCAAGGCCTGTGGGAGCTCCAATCTCCTAATCCTAATTTTTTAATTTTTTGATTTAAAAAAAAAATCTCAGCATTTATTGACTTCTTCCAACCCAACCTCAGCATTTATTGACTTCTCCCAACCCACAATCCCTTTTGACTTCTCTCATAATTATTGCAACATCCTTTTCAATTTCTCCCATACACTATGGTTACACACAAAAATAAAAAAAAAAAAGATAAGAATTTAGCTATAGATCTCAAAAAGATATAACATTTAAATTTGAATTATGATTTAATAATATAATTATGTATTTTTTTTATGTGTATCTATCAAAATTTTAAATAACTTAATGGGACAAATTAATCAATTTTGTAAAATTATTGATTTTTAATTTACAAAATAGATTAAAAAAAACTATTAAATGATTTATTTATTTAATAACAAAAATATTTCATAATCTCTCCCTCCTAATCTCTCTCACAAATTTTCAAAAAAAAATATTAAAACTTGCATTCATTTTCTCTCCCCAAAAAATCAGATAATATTTTCTATTAAAGTTGTAGATATCTACCTATATTTTATATATTATATTATAACAAAACAAAAAAAACTAAAAAACTAAAAAACTAAAAAAAAAAAATCTTTAAAGTTTATCTAAATAAACTTTAAATCAATAAAACTCACATGTCTATCACATATCTAACTCAGTTCATAACTTACCTAAATAATAATAATTAAAAACAAATGGAAACCACAGATAAATTAAATTTAAAAAAAAGATACCTACAACTCGAACTTAAATAAATTGAAAAAAAAAATACCCGAATAGAAACCACACAAAAATAAAAATAAAAATAAAAAGATATATCTATCTATCTATCTATATCTATATACTATATATTAAGCAAAATGGTTTTTAACCCTCAAGGCGTATGGGAGCTTCAATATCTCAATCTGAATTTTTAAAATTTTTTATTTAAAAAAAAAAACTCAGCATTTAATGATTTGGTGAAAATCCCCTTATCAGCATTTATTAACTTTTTTCAATCCACATATCTTTCCACATGCCTACAATTATTGATTTGGTCAAAATCCCCTGAGCAGCATTTAAAATCCCCTCATACAAATAATTATAAATGCAATTCGTGTATAGTTACTGCAGTACCATTTTCAACTTCCTCCATACACTATGGTTAGTGATAAGAAAAAAAATCTTAAAAAACATAATTTATATATTAAAAAAAATCTAAAATAAATATAAATATTTATAATTATCCCGTGCATAGCACGGGTGATAGGCTAGTATCTATACTATATATTAAGCAAAAGGGGTTTTTAACCCCAAGCCTTGTGGGAGCTCCAATCTTCCAATCTAGATTTCCTGATTTTTTGATTTAAAAAAAAAAAAAAAAAACCTTAGCATTTATTAACTTCTCCCAACCCCCAAGTCTTACCATCATAATAACACTTTAATGCATTAAAACAACCATAAAAAAAATTTCTTTGAAATCCAACACATATGAATTCTTTGAAAAGTCTCAACACATATGATTATTATCCTTCAACCCTCAAGTCTTACCCTCATAATAACACTTTAATGCATTAAGAACAACCATAAAAAAAATTTCTTTGAAATCCAACACATATGAATTCTTTGAAAAGTCTCAACACATATGATTATTATCCTTCATAATAACACTTTAATGCATTAAGAACAAGCATAAAAAAAATTTCTTGAAAAGTCTAACACATATGATTATTATCAAAATATTAAACTTTAATATAATATATTTAAAAAAAAAGATATTTAATTCCTTGAAAAGTCCAACACATATGATTATTATCAAAATATTAAACTTTAATATAATATAAAAAATGAAAAAAAGAAGACATTTAAAAATTAAAAAAAAAGACATGTATAAATCGCAATTCACCTATATTGATAATTGTAAATATATTAAGGAAAAGGGGTTTCTAAACCCCAAACGGGCTCCAATCTCTCAATCTTAATTTTCTAAATTTTTGATTTAAAAAAAAAAAAAAAACTTCAGCATTTATTGATTTATTCAAAATCCCCTGATCAACATTTATTAACTTTTTTCAATCCATATGCCTGCATTTATTAATTTGGTCAAAATCTCTGATTAGTATTTAAAATCCCCTCATACAAATAATTATAGATACAACCCGTGCATAGTTTAATAATCAAAATATTAAACTTTAATATAATATATTAAAAAAAGAAGACATTTAATTTCTTGAAAAGTCCAACACATATGATTATTATCAAAATATTAAACTTTAATATAATATAACAAATGAAAAAAAGAAGACATTTAAAAATTTTAAAAAAAAAGACATGTAAAAATCGCAATTCACATATATTGATAATTGTAAATATATTAAGGAAAATGGGGTTTCTAAACCCCAAGCGAGCTCCAATCTCTCATTCTTAATTTTCTAAATTTTTGATTTAAAAAAAAAAAAAAAAAACTTCAGCATTTATTGATTTAGTCAAAATTCCCTGATCAGCATTTATTAACTTTTTCCAATCCATATGCCTGCATTTATTAATTTGGTCAAAATCCCTGATTAACATTTAAAATCCCCTCATACAAATAATTATAGATACAGCCTGTGCATAGTTTAATAATCAAAATATTAAACTTTAATATAATATATTAAAAAAAGAAGACATTTAATTTCTTGAAAAGTCCAACACATATGATTATTATCAAAATATTAAACTTTAATATAATATAAAAAATGAAAAAAATAAGACATTTAAAAATTAAAAAAAAAGACATGTAAAAATCGCAATTCACATATATTGATAATTGTAAATATATTAAGGAAAATGGGGTTTCTAAACCCCAAGCGAGCTCCAATCTCTCAATCTTAATTTTCTAAATTTTTCATTTTTAAAAAAAAAAAAAAAAAAACTTCAACATTTATTGATTTAGTCAAAATCCCCTGATCAGCATTTATTAACTTTTTCCAATCCATATGCCTGCATTTATTAATTTGGTCAAAATCCCTGATTAGCATTTAAAATCCTCTCATACAAATAATTATAGATACAGCCCGTGCATAGTTACTGCAGTAGCTTTTTTAATTTCTCCTGTACACTATGGTTAGTGATAAGATTGTTAAATTATTTTTATAAAAAATCTTTAAAAACATAATTTATATATTAAAAAAAAATTAAAATAAATATAAATATCTATAATTATTCCGTGCATAGCACGGTGATAGCATTTAAAATCCCCTCATACAAATAATTATAAATACAGCCTGTGCATAGTTACTGCAGTAGCTTTTTTAATTTTTCCTGTACACTATGGTTAGTGATAAGATTGTTAAATTATTTTTATAAAAAATCTTAAAAAACATAATTTATATATTAAAAAAAATTAAAACAAATATAATTATCTATAATTATCCCGTGCATAGCACGGGTGATAGGCTAGTATTATATAAGGAAAATGGGGTTTTTAGCCCACAAGCCTTGTGGGAGCTCCAATATCCCAATCTTAATTTTCTAATTTTTTGATTTTAAAAAAAAAAACCTCAACACTTATTAGTTTCTCCCAATCCCCATGCCTTTTGTGAGATTTGATCAAAATCCTATCATAATTAAACTTTAATGCATTAAAGACTAGTATAAACAAAATTCCTTGAAAATTTCAACACATCTATCTATCTATATTATATTATATATTATCTATATCTATCTATATCTATCTATACTATATATTAAGCAAAAGCGGGTTTTTAACCCCAAGTCTTGTGGGAGCTCCAATCTCCCAATCTAAATTTCTTGATTTTTTGATTTAAAAAAAAAAATCTTAGCATTTATTAACATCTCCCAACTCCCAAGTCTTATCCTCATAATAACACTTTAATGCATTAAGAACAAGCATAAATTTTTTTTTTGAAATCCAACACATATGAATTCTTTGAAAAGTCCAACACATATAATTATTATCCCTCATAATAACACTTTAATGCATTAAAAACAAACATAAAAAAAATTTCTTGAAAAGTCCAACACATATGATTATTATCAAAATATTAAACTTTAATATAATATAATAAAAAAAAAAGACATTTAATTCTTTGAAAAGTCCAACACATATGATTATTATCAAAATATTAAACTTTAATATAATATAAAAAAGGAAAAAAAGAAGACATTTAAAAAAAAAATATTTAAAAATCACAATTCACAATTCACAATTCACATATATGGATAATTGTGAACACAATAAAATAGAAGGCCATTCATGTCTACTCTTTTTTTATAAGATCTTCTCCATTATAATAAGATAACACTTTATTTTTCTCATCTTATTATATATATATATATATATTATATTATATTATCTATACTATATATTAAGCAAAAAAGGGGTTTTTAACCCCAAGGCCCGTGAGAGCTTCAATATCCCAATCTGAATTTTTAAATTTTTTATTTTTATTTAAAAAAAAATCTCAGCATTTATTGATTTGGTCAAAATCCCCAGATCAGCATTTATTAAATTTTTTTAATCCACATGTTTTTCCACATGCCTGCATTTATTGATTTGGACAAAATTCCCTAATCAGCATTTAAAATCCCATCATACAAATAATTATAGATACAATCTATGTATAGTTACTGTAGTATCATTTTCAACTTCTCCCATGTATAATTTATAATTATCCCGTGCATAGGACGGGTGATAGGCTAGTATCTATACTATATATTAAGTAAAAGGGGGTTTTTAACCCCAAGTCTTGTGGGAGCTCCAATCTCCCAATCTAAATTTCCTGATTTTTTGATTTTAAAAAAAAAATCTTAGCATTTATTAACTTCTCCCAACTCCCAAGTCTTACCCTCATAATAACACTTTAATGCATTATGAACAAGCATAAAAAAAATTCTTTGAAATCCAACACATATGAATTCCTTGAAAAGTCCCAACACATGATTATTATCCCTCATAATAACACTTTAATGTATTAAGAACAAGTATAAAAAATATTTCTTAAAAAGTCCAACACATATGATTATTATCAAAATATTAAACTTTAATATAATATAATAATAAAAAAAGACATTTAATTCCTTGAAAAGTCCAACACATATGATTATTATCAAAATAATAAACTTTAATATAATATAAAAAAGGAAAAAAATAAGACATTTAAAAATCATAATTCACATATATAGATAATTATAAACGCAATCCGTGCATAGCACGGGTGATATGTTAGTATTATATAAGAAAAATGGGGTTTTTAACACACAAGCCTTGTGAGAGCTCCAATGTCTCAATCCTAATTTCTTAATTTTTTGATTTAAAAAAAAAAAAATTAACACTTATTGACTTCTCTCAAACCTTTTTGACTTCCCATACACACCCTTTTTAACTTCTCTCATACCTATTTAATTAATTTAGAAATAATAATTATTTCCCCTTTTCAACTTCTCCCAGACCTATTTAATTATTTTGAAAATAATAATTATCCCTTAATTTATGGATTTCAAATGGAAAGATAACAAAAATATTTCATGATCTCTTCATTCTAATTTCTCTCATCAATTTCCAAAAGAAAATATTAAAACTTTCCTTCCTTTTCTTTCTCTCAAAAAATTGAATAATATTTTTCATGAGAATTGTAGATATCTATTTATATCTTATATATTATATTATAACATAACAAAAAAAAAAAAAAAATTAAAAATCAGATATACAAACAGATAAAATTAATAAATATGATTTTTATTTATTCAGTTAAATTTTTTTTTTGCCTCTCAATATCCAATTTTAAAAATCTTTGAAGTCTATCTAAACAAATTTAATATATCTCACACCATCATACTTTAAATCAATAAAACTCATATGTCTATCACATATCTAGCTCACATCATAACTTACCTAAATAATAATAATTAAAAACAAATAGAAACCTTAGATAAATAAAATTAAAAAAAAAAAATAGAAATCACAACTCCATCTTAAATAAATTTAAAAAATAAAATAAAATAGAAACCACACAAAAATAAAGAAGATAAGAATTTAGATATAGATCTCATATACTATGATTAGTGATAGAATTGTTAAATTATTTTTATAAAAAAATTTTTAAAAAATAATTTGTATATTAAAAAAAATCTAAAACAAATATAAATATATATATATATCTATATATTATATAAGAAAAATGGGGTTTTTAGATATATATATCTATATATATCTATACTTACTATATATTAAGCAAAAGGGAGTTTTTAATCCCAAGCCTTGTGGGAGCTCCAATCTCCCAATCTAAATTTCCTGATTTTTTGATTTAAAAAAAAAAAAATCTTAGCATTTATTATCTTATTCCAACTCCCAAGTCTTACTCTCATAATAACACTTTAATGCATTAAGAACAAGCATAAAATAAATTATTTGAAATCCAACACATATGAATTCCTTGAAAAGTCCCAACATATATGATTATTATACCTCATAATAACACTTTAATGCATTAAGAACAAGCATAAAAAAAATTTCTTAAAAAGTCCAACACATATGATTATTATCAAAATATTAAACTTTAATATAATATAATAAAAAAAAAAGACATTTAATTCCTTGAAAAGTCCAACACATATGATTATTATCAAAATATTAAACTTTAATATAATACAAAAAAGGGAAAAAAAGAAGACATTTAAAAAAAAAAAACATTTAAAAATCACAATTCACATATATAGATAATTGTAAACACAATCCGTGCATAGCACGGGTGATATGCTAGTCTATACTATATATTAAGCAAAAAGGAATTTTTAACCCCAAGCCTTGTGGGAGCTCCAATCTCCCAATCTAAATTTCTTAATTTTTTGATTTAAAAAAAAAAACCTTAGCATTTATTAACTTCTCCCAACCCCCAAGTCTTACACTCATAATAACACTTTAATATATTAAAAACAAGTATAAAAAAAAATTCTTTAAAATCTAACACATATGAATTCCTTGAAAAGTCTCAACATATATGATTATTATCCCTCATAATAACACTTTAATGCATTAAGAACAAGCATAGAAAAAATTTCTTAAAAAGTCCAACACATATGATTATTATCAAAATATTAAAGTTTAATATAATATAATAATAATAAAAAAAGATATTTAATTTCTTGAAAGTCTAACACATATAATTATTATCAAAATATTAAATTTTAATATAATATAAAAAAGGAAAAAAAGAAGACATTTAAGAAAAAAAAAAATTTTAAAAATCGCAATTCACATATATAGATAAAGGTAAACATAATCCGTGCATAGCACGGGTGATATGCTAGTATTATATAAGAAAAAAAGGGTTTGTAACTCACATTCCTTGTGGGAGTTCCAATATCTTAATCTTAATTTTCTAAATTTTTGATTTAAAAAAAAAACTTCAGCATTTATTGACTTCTTCCAACCCACAAACCTTTTTGATTTCTCTCATACCTACTCCTACCCTTTTCAACTTCTCCTATATACTATGGTTATTGATGAGATTGTTAAATTATTTTTATAAAAAATTTTAAAAAATAATTTGTATATTAAAAAAATATCTAAAACGAATATAAATTCTTATTAAATATATATATGTATAATATATATTATAAGTAAAATGGGGTTTCTAATCACAAGTCTTGTGGGAGTTTCAATATCTCAAACTAAAATTTCTAATTTTTTTTATTTTAAATAATTAAAAAAATCCTCTATAGCTTTCATTCAAGCAAAATTACACCATTTTCAACTTCTCTCATACACTATGGTTATAATGGGATTGTTAAATTATTTTTATAAACCAATCTTAATTTTCTAAATTTTTGATTTAAAAAAAAAAAATTCAGCATTTATTGACTTCTCTCATACCTACTCTTACACCCTTTTCAACTTCTCCCATATGCTATGGTTATTAATGTGATTGTTGAATTATTTTTATAAATAATTAAAAAAATAATTTGTATATTAAAAAAATATCTAAAACAAATATAAATTTTTATTAAATCTATCTATCTCTCTATATATATTATAAGTAAAATGGGGTTTCTAATCACAAGTCTTGTGGGAGTTTCAATATCTCAAATTATAATTTCTAATTTTTTGATTTTAAATAATTAAAAAAATGCTCTATAGCTTTCATTCAAGCAAAATTTGTGACACCCTAAATTTTTTTGAGGACATCATAATAAGATTTAGAACTTAAAATCAATGTTGCCACCAAACATCATTAACATCCATTAATTAACAACCCAGAGATTTAAAGTTTTTAAATTACAATGCTGATAAAACTTAAAACTTAGTCTCGGTACGTAAAAAAAAAAAATTTACACAAATATAAAAGAAAACTAGAGAAAAACGATGAAACTGAGAAAATAGTTCATGGAACTTAGGGACTTTTCAAGCTAACCAAGGCTGAATGTCGCCTTGCAAGGCCTCGGTGTTTCCTTCATTTTCTTCGGTACCTGGCATGAAACGCCAGGGCAACGGGAATGCCAATGAGCGATGAGCTCAATAATATACTACAACCTGAAAATACCCACCCCGATAATAATAATCACAATTAATGAATAATACGTAATAACAGAATAACAGGTAGCATTTAATAAGCATAACATGAATGCCAATGATTTAAATAATGACAATAGATAAATAAATAAATAAATAAATAAATGGCAAATAGAAACAGTATTTCATCATAAGGAAAATGCACACTTTTCTTTTTAAATTCTCATTGATTTAGTTTATTAGATAAATGTAAGTAACTCCCTGCGGAGCACTATTTTCACTCAACCGCTAAGCGATGGCCACGGGCAATTCTGACTCCCCCTTGGTCAAATATCAAATGTTACTTGTTGTAACTACGAATGATACCCACGCACCAGGGTTACGTACCCGAGTCGTGATATCACGGTTTGTCCCAAGGGAACAGTTTATGTTGTGACACCCACACCACCAACCTTATATCGCCTACATCGATAAGAGCCGAAATACCTTCCCATGCTATGTTAGGGTTCGCAACTCACTTGAGCAAGATTCTAAACCAGGCTCACCCCATCACTTTTAAATTTTATATGTATCATCGGTTCAATTTCGTGTTTCTTTATTTCGTTGAATTCACATTTTTATGCATGTGTGAGTTTTAGTTTGAGAATCACAGTGACATAAGGTTTATATAGCACAACACAATCACATATGGCAACCAAAATAAATGTGATAGAATGTCTTAGGAATCGTCACAAGATTTCTTAAGAATTCACACACTTCTTCTTTCAGCACTGTATGATCAGACAAAAAAAAAAAAAAAAAATGAAACCCATACCAAATGAATTTCAACCATTATAATATTTTAACTGGTGCTAGTTCATCAAGTTAGGAAAATATTTTGAGAAGAATACCAGGGCTAAAAACGATTTTAAAATGGAGAAATAATTTTTGGAAGAAAACTGGTTTTCTGGACAGTGAGTTACTTTAACCTTCAGCACAGATATTCTGTGTTCGAAAAATAAAAAGGGGCCCCACACGGTGCCGAAAAGAGGCATGGTCCGAATGGTTTGCTAAATATTTGAGTTTAGAACATATTTCCAGAACGATTTGAAGACTGAAAACCAGTGTAAGATGGTCAAATAATTTTTATAAGAAAACTGGACAGATTCTGTCACATTTTGGAAAAATTGACGTTTCTCTCTCGATACTTCATAAAAAATTATGAAACTAGCAGCATTTGAAAGGTAACTTAAAAATATAACTTTTCCAATTTAAATCACTTGAAAACTCATTCTGTAGAATAAACGGTGACCTGGGAAATTCAACATTGTTGTTGCCTCCAGACAGCAATGAAGTTAAAAACATGTTTTGACCACGAAACATTGTCAAACAATTTTTCTTTCGATATTCTAGCACCATGAGAACATGGTAAACGAACTCCAGTAATTTCAGAGTTTTTTGAAAGTGTTCTCATGAGTTTGTTTGAGTTTATTCAAAACAGATTAAAAATCTGTTTTGCTGGAAGTTTAGTATTTTGTGAAAATCACACTTTGTATTTGCCATGAATCACATGCAAGAAAAAAAAATGTTTCTTACTATTATTCCCATGTGAAACTCTAATCCTTCATATTTACTTTCATTAGTGATAACAGAAAATAATATTTATGAAGAGTAAACACAAATGCAAGATTGATTCGACAATGGAGAATACTTCATCACATAAAGAGCAAAATCATTAGCTAAAGCACCTAATCCATACTTGTAAGAAGGACAGAAATCACATAATCATAAGATTATCATTCTATCCAAATGTAACATGCATTGAGCATTGGTGTATTATCAATACACACTCTTGCATATTTTTAATATATAGATTTAGTTAAGAAAAATATCTAAGGGAGCATAAGGGTTGAGTATTTTTTTACCTCAATGAAGTAAAAAAAAAATCCCAAGGGTTGAGCCTTTCTTCCCCTCTCTTCTCTAATTTCCCTCTTGCTTTCTCTCCCTCTCTTTCTCTTTGTTTTGCTCAGTTACATGTGTGTGTAATGAGGCTGAATAGTGCTCCTAATTATAGGAGTTTGAGGGCCTAATTTATTATTATTATTATTATTTTATTTTTACTTTACTTTTTTTTTTTTTGCTTAGGAACTATCATCTAAGCTTAGATGATAACTTACAGTTTGCTGCATGCCATGGCTGCCTTAATCAAAGGCTTGGAATTGCCATCTATGCATGTAGGCATGGAGTGTGGCAGGAAGCAAAGGCATGCATTGGCATGCTTGGGCCAAATCCCTCTGCCCAACAAAAATTTTGATTTCTTTTTTTTTTTTTATATATATATATATTTTTTACATTATAAGAATCAATGTATATAAAATCTTTGTATATACATATAACATAGTCACTAGATATTTTACTCCATACTATTCTCTAACTAACTTAGTTATTATTTGATTAACTCATTTAGTTTCCACAACTGTATTTAGATACAAAAATTTTTATCATAGAAGATAAATAATTTTATTTAAAGAAATCTAATATTGGTATTAATTATGATGCTATTAACATTATAATTCAATAATTTAATAATCACTGTTAACTGACTTAATATTATTATTAATCAAACTAATCAGTTGTCTAAAAATTCACGTTCTTACAAAATTACACCCTTTTCAACTTCTCCCATACACCATGGTTATTAATGGGATTGTTAAGTTATTTTTATAAACCAATCTTAATTTTCTAAATTTTTGATTTAAAAAAAAAAAAAAAACTTAGCATTTATTGACTTCTCTCATACCTACTCTTACACCCTTTTCAACTTCTCCCATACGCTATGGTTATTGATGGGATTGTTAAATTTTTTTTATAAAAAAATTTAAAAATTTTAGAATACTATTTGTTATAATCTTATTTAATTTTCTAATAATTATTTAATTTTTTTTTTATATTTGATAGAAAAATATGATACAAACACAGGCTGATCACCTCTCATAGTCGGGATCAACCCCTTTGACTGCAGAAGAGTTGTCAATCAAAGTCCTAAAGCCAAGGTCTGGCTATGTGAAGGGACTTGGCATGAGACCTTCATCCTGTATTAGGAGGACCAAGCGCCTTGAGATGCAAATAGAGACACAGAAGGAACAAATACAAATGCAGAACAATAAACTAGAAGATCTTGAAGAGGGTAGGAAGAAGCAAGGGGGAGATAATGGCTGATGTTGTCAACTTTTTGAGGACCAAAGGATTCATTGAACACTTTGGAAGCGGAGGGGACTCATCCACAAGTGGACATATTTCTTGGTAAAGTATATTTTTAATATAACAAATTTTATAAAAGAATATATGTTTGAAGAATTAGGAAGTAATGAAAACATGCATATAACATCCAATTTGTACAGGTGCACGGGATGTATAAATTGCGAATTAGTCTAAAAATATATATATATATATATATATATATTTTCTATACTTAAAGCTTCAAAAAAGGCCGTCGAAATGCTAAATTATCACACAACTACAGATTTGTACAGGAACCAATAGAAACAAATTAGGAGGGACTAATATAAGTTGTATGAACTTACGGCATATTAATGGGATGCACCATTTGTGAATTAGCCTTAAAATTAATTTTTTGTTCTCATAATCTCGAAAAAAGTCTGTTAGAGGGATACATTGTATAATTGATCTAATTGTAAATTGATGAGTTACTAATGTTTTTAATCTTTTGTATAATTGATTAATTACTAAAGCTTTTAATTTATTTTTTTGTAGATTGGATTGGGGTGGCATTTTTGATGTGCAACAATGATGTAATTTGCTTGAATGTTCATTTTTGTTTGATAAGGATACACATACTTTGTGGTGTTGCACTAGTTATTGTTGGATGTTTGGTGGAATTGAACAAGTTATAACTTTTGGATATTTTGTGGATATTTCACTATTTTATTGTATTAGGATGAAATTATTTGTAATGATGAATGGATATTTTCATTTTGTTAATTCGTAAATGTGTTGATAACAGGTTAGGTTAAGTTGTGATGGAATTGTTATATTCAACAGGTTTCAACATGAACAGGATTATATTTGATAAAATAGGTATATAATGTGGAAAAAAAAATATTATGGAATTACTAACAAAATTTTCCATCCCTAAAGAAGGTTTTTTTGTCTCTTATTTGGCTTAGGTGGATGATTAATTTTGTCATGAATTCTTTATTTCGTCGCTAAATGAATTTGTCATGACAAAAAAAATTGTCACATTTTGTCACTATTACCCTCAATGTGTGATGAATTTGTTTTGACATTATTTCATCATTCTTAATGATGAATTCGTTTTTGTTTCTATTGGTAGCTTCTTTGACAAAAAATTTTCGTCTTCGTTTATATTAAACGTGACAAAATTATTTCGTCTTTATTTCTTATATTTATGACACAATACTTTTGTCTCTAATTTCTTCCTTTAATGACAAAATATTTTGTCGCTAATTACTTAAAAGTATGTTCCCAACAAAGTGTACTGGAGACAAAAAAATTCGTCACAAATTTATCATTTTTAATGATGAATTTGTTTTTGTCTCTATTGGTAACTTCTTTGACAAAAAATTTTCGTTTTCGTTTATATTAAACGTGACAAAATTATTTTGTTTCTATTTCTTATATTTATGACAAAATACTTTTGTCTCTAATTTCTCCTTTAATGACAAAATATTTTTTTCTAATTACTTAAAAGTATGTTCCTAATAGAGTGTATTGGAGACGAAAAAATTCGTCACAAATTTATCATTTTTAATGATGAATTTGTTTTTGTCTCTATTTGTAGCTTCTTTGACAAAACATTTTCGTCTTCGTTTATATTAAACGTGACAAAATTATCTCATTTCTATTTCTTATATTTATGACAAAATACTTTTGTCTCTAATTTCTCCTTTAATGACAAAATATTTTGTCGCTAATTACTTACAAGTATGTTCCCAACAGAGTGTATTGGAGACAAAAAAATTCGTCACAAATTTATCATTTTCAATGACGAATTTGTTTTTTCGTCTCTAAGACCCTTTAGCGACGAGGCTTTGGCGACAAAACGGGTGACGAAAAATGTTCATCGTAATTAGTTTGGGTGACGAAATATATACATTTTAGGACAAATTTGTTTCGTCTTTAAATCCCAAATTTGTTGTAGTGAAGGTTTATGAATGATATCCATAACAGATCCAGAAATCAAAATTCAGATTATATCAGATTCAAAGTCAGATATATTTTTAGTTTGACATTCAGTTATATGTGGTACATCCATTAGCTAGTAGAATAGATTGGTCATTAAGAACCATATTCAGATCAGACAGATAATTGTGCACAATCGTACAGATAATCATATAGGTTTCACAGATAGTTCTATGATTGGAACCCACAGAGATCTCTGGTACCATGTAACAGATAACAGATAACAGATACACATGATGCTAAAGATGCCACGATACATTTCAGGAATTGGACAATAATTTATCTATACAGAAAATATCATTTCATAAAATAGAACTTATCATATCAGTCAGAAAATACTTATAATTGAATATATCTTTACAAGCTTGTTACTCACAGATAACTCCAGAGATAGAACAGATAACTTAGACAAATTGGACCGATCAGGTGGACGATGGCATGTGACCTACACAAACACTTGACAGATACACATTGAAATACACACGTTTCATAGATACCTAACTTATTACATTCTTTCCTTAGTGTGTTTCTAATTCATATTCTCATTATTATGGCCTAAACCATGGCTTAAGAATGCCTAGGATGGGATGATGATGCAATTATGCACTTTGAAACACTTGCAAAATTTTCAAAAAACGGGACAGCTCGCTCAAGCAATGCTTTGGTTGCTCGAGCAGATCCCTTGGTCTGCAAAAGTACTAGATGTTGAAAATCTAGGCTCGAGCCAACTTTTGGTTGCTTGAGCCATGTGCCTTGAAAAGATGAGTTTGCTGGAGTGAATATTTGGTCGCTCAAGCTAACTGCCTCGATTGCAAAAGTACTGAGAGCCTGTAAAGTGCGCTCTAGCTACGATTTGATCACTCAAGCGATGCGACCAAATTCTTCCAGAATTTGACTTCAAGTTCAAAATCCAATTTCAAGGTACCAAAACTCATTCTTTTGGGCCAAAACTTTAGAAAACACTTATTAACTTGTGTAAAACCATGAAATGAAGTTCAATTCTCAAAATCAAAGCCCAAAAGCAAGTCAATTCTTCAAAATCAAGTTGAAACTTTATGTATATTCACATGTATGTAATGATATGAATTCAAAACTTCCAAAACATGCACAAATGAAGTGTTTTAAGTGTGGAATCATAGTGAGCTCTCATAATTTGGCAAAAATAACATTTGCATGTAAGAATTGAGTAAAAACTAAAATCAAAATCCAAGAGTTATGCATGTATTCTTATTTCTACCTCTTCAGTCCAATTCAAGTATTTGATCTCTAAGTTCCCTTGAATTCTTTCTTTTGGTAATTCAAATACAAAAGTTAAAAGTTGAATTCCTTACCTTCACTCTCCAATTTTTTTCCAATTCTACTTCTCCTAGCTTTGAATTCAACTTCACTCTCTCTCCTTCTCTCTCTACACGGTTTGGAGGCTCAAAGATGATGAAATGTGTGTATGAATGTATTCTAATAATTAATTTATTCTAATTATTTGACTTCGAAACTTACCAAAAAATTATAAAAATTCTAGATAAATCATTGACTTAGTTAATTTCGTGTTCAGATGTCGATAAGGCCTTCAATTAATGGAACAAAATAGAATTTTGAACAGATATTCCTACAGCTGACAGATAGGAATTCAAATAACACGTAAATCACACAATTAACACATAATTATGCTTAACCACTTATTTAGCATTCTTAATTATGGATTAGTACCTAATTACGGAGTGGGGTTATTACACTTTTGACCTATTGGTGGCCAATACTATGTATAAGAAGAGAGATAAACATTTGATAACCTTTAAGAGTGGGTCAGTTAAGAGCCAAATAGATTACTTTTTAGTGAGGAAAGTGGACCGTCTAAAATGCAGTGACTGTAAGGTGATTCTTGGAAAGAGCCTGATGTCTTAACATAGGATTTTGGTACAAAATTTATGCTTTAAAGGCAATACCAAGCTCTGAAGGATAGTGGGTGTCGTAGAACGAGATGGTGGAACCTAAAAGGGAATAAACCAGAAATATTTAAGAAGAAAATGGATAAAGAAGGTACTTGAGACTTGGAAGATGATGTTAACACTATGTGGAACTCGATGGCCAATTGTATAAGGAGAATCTCAAGGGAAGTTCTTGGAAAGTCGAAAGGAAAGGGACCCAACTCTAGGGAAACTTGGTGGTGAAGGGAAGAGATTCAAGCGGTAGTAAAGGCGAAAAAAGAGTGCTTTTGAAAGTAGCAGAAGGATAGAACTGAGGAAAACCTTAATGGTATGTTTGATTGGGTGGATTAGAGCATGGTGTTAGGTTTTATTATTGGCAATCCTGTTTGATAAGGATTTCTTTAAGAAATTGATTTTCTTCCAAAACTAGGATTACTTTTGGATTTCTATAAGTAATTGGATTTCTTCCAAAACTAGGATTACTTTTGGATTTTCTATAAATAGTTGGTTTTCTCCCAAAACTATTTAATTCCTCCAGATCTTCTTTTTGGATCTTAAGGTTTATATCTGGGGATATTTTGTTAGTTTCTTTGATTGAGTATTCAACTCATGGTTTGAAAAGTATACATCAAAGGTTTTGTTTGTTACACAAGAGAGAGAGTTGTTCTTCGGTGGATTCTGAAGAATTCAAGCCTGAAGCTTCGGTGGATTTTGGAGTGGCTCATTGTAAAGACAATTCCGAGGTGAAGACGGGGTTGGAAGAGGCACATAGAGGTTGGTTCAATTAGGCGTGGATTCGCTAGGTAATTGAGAGTATACCTGTGTAATTCCTTTAAATCTTCTTAGTGGATTGTTTTGTGGCTGTTGCCCGTGGTTTTTTAATCACAGTTGGAGGTGTCCAATTGTGGTTTTTCCACGTTAAAATCGTTGTGTTGATTTGTCTTGATTGTTTGATTGGGATTGTTATTTATTGCTTAAAATTGATACATAATCACAAATCAACATCTAGGGTTTCTAGATTTTTCAATTGGTATCAAAGCCGGTCGTTCTAGTTTTTAAAAAAATTCTTTTAGAACGAGATCTTGTTTGATTTGTGATAATGGATACAGTTCGTGAGGGAAATTCTATGGTTCGGCCACCCCTACTTGACGGATCCAATTATTCCTTTTGGAAAGCTCGGATGAGATCGTTTTTAAAATCTATTGATGAAAAAGTTTGGCAATCTGTCATGTATGGGTGGACCGAACCAACGATTACCATTGATGGAGTAACTTTCCCCAAACCAATTGATAAGTGGGACACAATTGATTACCAAAATAGTAGCTGGAATAGTAAAGCTATCAATTCTCTCTTTTACGCTGTCACACCTGAAGAGTTTAGTCGTATTTGTAATTGTGAAGTCGCAAAAGAGGCTTGGGATATCTTACAAACTATTCATGAGGGCACTCCTTATGTTAAACGCTCAAAACTTCAAAGGCTCACATCTAGTTTCGAAAACCTTTCAATGAAAGATAGTGAGACCTTTGATGAATTTTATGCAAAGTTGAGTGACATTGTTAATTCCAGCTTCAATTTAGGTGAAAAAAATACCAGAATCCAAAGTTGTGGGAAAAATTTTGAGATCCTTGCCCGATCGGTTCCAACCAAAAGTTACGGCTATTGAGGAGGCTCAAGATGTTGACAACCTCAAGCTGGATCAGTTGGTTGGAAATCTCCAAACTTATGAGGCACACAGGAATTTCAAAAAGAAACAAAAAGATATTGCTTTTAGTAGTGCTCATAAAGTTAGAGAGGATTTTGATGAGGATTGTGAGATAGATTCCAAGATTATGGATGCTTTTGTAAAACAATTCAAAAAATCTTTTTTGAAAAAGAATCCTAATCTTTTGGAATCTACTCATACTCATAAATCCAAAGGCAAAGATAAACTTAAAATTAATCCTATAGCCAAGAAAGAAAAAGGAAAGATACAAGGGAACTCTGAAAGTGTCCAATGCTATGAATGCCAAGGATTTGGCCACTTTGCTTCAGAATGCCCCACTCGTTTGAGGAAGAAGAAAGCCCTCGCTATCACTTGGGATGATGAATCAGAATCTGATAAAGATGAAAGTGACGATGAAGATCAAGGCGAAGAAGGGCATAAACAATTTCTTGCTTTTATGGCGGCTTCCGAAACTGAAGGACAAACAGAGTCTTCGAAGAGGTCAGTTGAGAATACCACTGATGATGAATCCTCAGAGAGTGATCATGAAGAGCTTGAGCAAGCTTATGAAAAGTTGTATAAGGAGTCTCTTAACTTATTCAAATTGAATGACAAACTCACAAAGAAACTCAAAGCATGTGAAAGTGAGAATGTCAAACTTAAGGAGGAGATTTCCGAGGCCAGGATTGATGCCATCAAGATAGCTGATGATCGACAAGCTTTTGTGCAAAACTATTGACTTGTGAGACAGAGAGAAATGAGCTGCAGGAAACCCATACCATGGATGAAGAAAAGATTGAGGGCTTGTTTGGTTTGAGTTTCGGAGATGAATTTTAGAAAAAAATTTCCCAAAAATTGTTTGGTTTGAGTTTTTCTCAAAAAAATTTCCAAAATCACTTTCTCTCTCCTACACATCAATCAATCACTTTTTCTCTCTCCTCTCTCCTTCTCAATCACTTTTTCTCTTACACACATCTACTCAATTCTTCTAAAATATCAAATCATCCCAAACTTCCACAAAAAATTTCTCTCTCAAAATATACAACCAAACAAACCAAAAAAATTTCTAAAACAACTCTCCCAATTTTTTTTGAAAAACAACTCTCCCAAAAACAAACTAAACAAGCCCTGAATCTCTCGAGATGTCACAAGTTGCTTTGGAAGAACTATTGATCAAGAAAGAGGAAGAGCTCAAGTGTGCTGTGGCTACCATTGGTCTTTGGAACAAAGGATCAAAGACTTTGGAGGATATCATTGGGTCTCAACAAATGAGTTGTGACAAGAGTGCCATTGGCTTTGGTGATAACAAAGAGCAAAAACAGAGTGCATCTACATCTCATGATACAAGAACTCAAGGAAAAGGAGAACAAAAAATTCAACATGAGGATGGACTTCTCAAACTTCCTAGAGTTGGTAAGGTAAAAGAAAAAAAGGTACACCCTATACATCCTGTTTTTATTTGTCATCATTGTGGTATGCATGGTCATCTTCGCCCTTATGGTTATAAGTTGCATGGGAGAGTGTCTCATAGAGATGGAAGAAATTCCAACATCTTGTAGGGTAGGGACACTTCATTGATAGGAAGTTGGAAACCAAATCGAGACAAGTTCCCATTGAGAGCAAAGGGAACCACAATGTCAAGACATCACCCAAAAACCGCAATGCTCACAACTTTGTTTATACTAAAGCGATTTGGGTGAGAAAACTTGACTTGTGTTAATTTGTTTATTTGTTTTAGTTTTTGGATTTCTGTGTGTTTTTTTTAATGAGAAAAAAAAATGTGGGCTTCTTCGTTTTTTGTCTTGCTTGGTTTAGAAAAAGAAAAAAAAACCCAAAAAGATTTTCTTAGTATGGTTTTGCAAGTTTGAAATTTTTGAGTGGTCCTTGGTGCATATTGGAATTGATAAGAATATCCATTACATGTTGATATGTGTGTGCTTTCTATGGTCCTTACTCATTTTGGAGTGTGTGTTTTTTGATTAGTATGTCTCATTCTGTACACACTCTTGGATTAGCATATATCAGAGCCTTCTGCCTTAGTGATCTGTTTTTTCTATGGACTTCTGGCATTGTATCTTTTGCTTTTCTAGAGGAATTGACCTATACTAGTATATCATGGGTGATGTTGAGTCTCTTAACCACCTTCCATCTTTTTGCATCTCCACGGCTTTTCCCTCTGTTCTTTGTAGTCCGGCCATGAGGAAAAGGCTACCTCAGAGTCACCAACCAGGCTATCCTTTTTATATCCATGCTTCTCTGGTTCGGTTTCCATACTCTTGAGTGTGTCAGCCGCCAATGAGTGTGCAAAAGAAAGAAAAGAAAAGAAAAAAATGTGCAAAAGAAAGAAAAGAAAAAAATGTGAAAAAAAAAGGGATTCATTGATTGAGGGAGAGCCTCCGCTATTACTCAACAAATATCCCTTGATTCCTAGTGGTTTGACTTTCCTTAGTTGTGCTTAGATTCTCTTGTCGGAGGTCCAACTTTCATATCACTACTAGGATTTGAATCTAGTGTTTGTCGAACTCCAAGAGTCACACACACACTTTTATCATGGGATCTATGCTTTTCACATAATGCATCACTTTCTTTCATGAGGAATCTTCTACAGGCTGTGCACATTGTGTTTTCAAGTAATTGTGTTTCTTGGATAAGCTTATGTGTTCTAAGGTACAAATCTGAGATTTCTTGCTTGCTTCACTATATTTTTTTTTTTCGTTTTCTTCTTGCTCATTGTTTTTAGTAATGGGGCGTTTGGTTTATCTCTTGCATTTGTCTGAGGATTTCATGTATTAGTTTTCAGGTTTTCATGCTTCATGTTCTTAAAATCTCCAAGCCGCATCTATTCATGTTTTCCATCTCATGCTTCAAGATAATCTTGTCATATGTTTATTGCTTTTTCATATACTCTTGTGGCACTAATAGTTGTTTTGGAGATTGTGGCACTAATAGCTGTTTTGCAGATCTTAATCTTGAGAAAGAAGTTTGTGTTTGTTGGTTGTAATAGGTTGGGGTGATTAGGATTTTATTTGTTAGGTGTGTTTTATCACGGCATTGCCAAAGGGAGAGATTGTTAGGTTTTATTATTGGCAATCCCGTTTGATAAGGATTTCTTTAAGAAATTGATTTTCTTCCAAAACTAGGATTACTTTTGGACTTCTATAAGTAATTGGATTTCTTCCAAAACTAGGATTACTTTTGGATTTTCTATAAATAGTTGGTTTTCTCCCAGAACTATTTAATTCCTCCAGATCTTCTTTTTGGATCTTAAGGTTTATATCTGGGGATATTTTGTTAGTTTCTTTGATTTTTTGATTGAGTATTCAACTCATGGTTTGAAAAGTATACATCAAAGGTTTTGTTTGTTACACAAGAGAGAGAGTTGTTCTTCGGTGGATTCTGAAGAATTCGAGCCTGAAGCTTCGGTGGATTCTGGAGTGGCTCATCGTAAAGACAATTCTGAGGTGAAGACGGGGTTGGAAGAGGCACATAGAGGTTGGTTCAATTAGGCGTGGATTCGCTAGGTAATTAAGAGTATACCTGTGTAATTCCTTTAAATCTTCTTAGTGGATTGTTTTGTGGCTGTTGCCCGTGGTTTTTTAATCACAGTTGGAGGTGTCCAATTGTGGTTTTTCCACGTTAAAATCGTTGTGTTGATTTGTCTTGATTGTTTGATTGGGATTGTTATTTATTGCTTAAAATTGATACATAATCACAAATCAACATCTAGGGTTTCTAGATTTTTCACATGGGATTGGGATTATTAATCCTTGGGCCCAATTATCCTATGTTTGTTTTAACATTTTGGTTTAGGATTATTAATCTAATGGATAATTAATCCAACAAATTTGTAGGATTATTAGTAATGGGGTAGGGGTGGGATTATTAATCCAATGGATATTAATCCAATAGGATAGTGAATACCACACTAATTTAATAGGATTATTAATATTTCACTATTAATCTTGTGAGTCAAACATGACCTAAGAGTTATAGATTGGCTAATAAGGATGTCAAGAAAATAGTGAAAGAGGCTAAGTTGAAAGCTTATGATGACTTATACACTAAAGTAAATAGTAAGAAGGGAGAGAAGAGGGTATACAAACTTGCTAAGATAAAGGAGAGGAAAACAAGAGATTTTAATCAAGTTAAATGCATCAACAGTGAGGATTCTAAGGTATTAGTGAAGGATGAAGAGATTAAGGAGAGGTGGAAGAACTATTTTGAGAAACTGTTGAATGAGGAACATGGGTGTACATTAATAGAGGAGGAAATAGCCAATAATAAAGAAAACCAAGACTATAGGTACGTTAATAGGTTAGCTATCGATATTTGATTAAGTAATTTTTTTTGTCTAAATAATTTGCTATAAGTTAAATGGTTCGAATAATCAAAATATACCTAAAATGGTTCCGTAGTCATGTAAATTGAATCATCCACTCCACTGGACTAGAGTTAGTTAAAAAAGAAGAAGAAAAGGGGCAGGGGTAAGGTTGGGGTTGGGGTGTGTTTAATTACACTCAACTATTCTAAGATTTGAGAAAAATAAAATTAATTTAACACTTTTGGCATAATTAGATTTAATTAGATTGGCATTTATTTTAGTATAAAGGAAAATTTACCTATAAGTTTCATATTAATGAATGGTAATCCATTTAATCCTAAGGATTTTCTTATACACCCATTGATTTTGAAAAAATATATTTAATATATTATTTAAAAATTAGGTTTACGGTTATACCCTCACTTCTATTATGTTTTTTTTTTTTTCCTAATGCTAGAAAGGTAAGGTACACAATATATTAGAATTAAATTTGAGATGAATTTTTATATGAGAATCTTTTTTATTTGGTAAACATTTCAAAATGAGTATAAAAAAGACTTGAAATATGGGATTCTTTAAACATTCCAAAAGGATATGAGATTCTTTAAACATTCCAAAAGGAGTACAAAAACTCCTTAGTAAATTTTGGACAAATATATAATTTCAAACTATAACACTCCAATATAACACGTTTGACTCCAAAAAAAAAATCATAGTGTGCTTTTCCCAAATGTAACACTCCAATATAACGTTGTGAAAAAACTCTTTATTGTAACACTCTAATGTAACACACAAACAAATTCCTTAGTGTACTTTTTCTAAACATAATGTTCCAATATAGCACTCAAAAAAACTCTGTAGTCTAATACTCTAATGTAACACACAAAAAAGATGTGGGATTCTTCAAACCATTTTAAAAGGATGTGAGATTTTTCAAACCATTTCAAAAGGAGTACAAAAATTCCTTAGTAAGTTTTTGACAAATATATAATTTTAAATTGTGACTGTTACGTTTGGAAAAAAAATACACTAAGGAGTTTTTTAGTATTTTTGCGTGTATTACATTAGAATCTGTTACATTGGACTGT
Source organism: Camellia japonica (assembly GCA_030407325.1). Classification (NCBI taxonomy): domain Eukaryota; kingdom Viridiplantae; phylum Streptophyta; class Magnoliopsida; order Ericales; family Theaceae; genus Camellia; species Camellia japonica. Next base: position 168,513,835 of record JAPPVO010000036.1, read on the forward strand.
TATGTTTGAGATTACATTGATTGGAGTGTTATGTTTAAAAAAAGTATAATAAATTTTTTTTTTTGGGTATTACGTTTGAGTGTAACCTTTGGGAAAAGTAAACTAAAGAGTTTTTTTAGTATGTTGCATTTGAGTGTTACATTAGAATTTTACGTTTTTGTTTGTAATGGGAGATTTGTTCCAAAATGAGGGAGAATTCAAAACTTCTATAATGAGAATTGCCCAAATTTGTAATTTTACATTTGGAGAAATCCAATTTTATCCTTAAAAAATTAAATCCAAACATGTAAGTGACTATCATTTTGTGTAATTTTCATTTTAATGGGACCTTTGAGTTCATAAAATAAAAAATAAAAAAGGATTAAACAATTCACAAGATCACATTTTAAGATTTATTAGTGTTTCACCCTAGTTAAAATGACCAAAATTAATTCATTTGGGGTGTAGACATTAAAATAAATAAACAAATATATATTTTAATCAAATATAAATATTAATTTCATTTTTATTTATACAACTAACAATGATTCATCATTGTAAAAGGCTATGGTTCAACAGATATACCCACCTATTAATGTACTCCCGTCACTTTCTCGATTAATGAAGGTAAGATTTTATGGTGGCACTCTATCTCCATTTTTATACATGAAGGATGCCTACTTGCTGTTGATATATGTATATAAATATATATGCTACGGGGTCTATAATCACCAAGATATTGCTTCATTAATTAGTGTGGTGAGTCTGAATGCCAAGTCTTGGGTCAGGCAGACTCTTGCAATGATGTTCCAAAATAAAAGTTTTGGAGGTATGCTATTGGTGAGGGAATGACTCGAGGAGACCATGCTGATGTCTCTAACTAGGTCTGCGTTGAAGTTACTGTGTTACGAATTCTGTTTAATGCTGTTCTGCCTCAAGGCCTCTTGATTAACCCTATTGATTTTCATTTTCAGCTATATGCAAATATTGTTGGGCAATCTTCACTGTATTCGAAGAATGGATTAAAAAAAGGAGAGAGACTATTTGATTACCAAAATTAAAACAATATATATAAATTAAGAAAAACATATTCGTATTTTGTTACAAAAATAAAACCAGAATCTGAAAAGGAAGAGAAAAAAAAAAAAGAAAAGAAAAGAAAAGAAAAGTAATCAAATTACTTATAGTATTATTTTGTCAGATATTTAGATCATCGTTTAAGAAAGCTGTCTTAACATTCATTTGACGTATTTCTAAGTTATACAACGCTACTATAGCAATAAGCATGCAGATGAATGTTATTCTTGTCACAGGGGAATATGTGTCAAAATAGTCCGGACTTTGCTTTTGTCTATTACCTTTTACTACAAGTCTTGCTTTACACTTGTCTATTGAACCATCTACTTTCATTTTTCTCTTGAATATCCATTTATACCCAAGAGGTTTAGAACCGAGTGGAAGATCCACCAATTCCCAAGTATGATTTTGCATAATGGATTCAATTTCATTATTAATAGTCTTTTTTCACAAAGGTACTTTAGGACCTGTCATTGCTTCCTTAAAGTTTTGAGGTTCATTTTCTAACAGGTATGTTAGAAAATTTGAACTAAAGGATTTTGATGTTCTCGCTCTCTTATTTCGTTTTAGTTCATCATCAGTTAACTCTTGTTGGTCGAGACCATTACTAGTCTCTTGTGTTTAATTGTCATTACTCTCTTAACTTTGTGTACAATCATAAGTTCTTTTTTGTGAACTTAATTCCTGTCCTTTCTTGTAAGGAAAAACATGTTAAAAAAACACAGCATTTCTAGACTCTATAATAGTGTTCACATTTATATCAGGTATTTCTGATTTATAAGTCAGAAACTGATATGCACTACTATTCTGAGCATAACCAATAAACACATAATCCACTGTTTTTGGTCCTATCTTAGTCTTTTTCAGAACAGGAACTTCTGCTTTTGCCAAACACCCCCACACTTTTAAATATTTGTAAGAAGATGGTTAACCTTTCCACAATTCATAAAGAGTGCTATTTCGTTTCTTGTGGGGTATTCTGTTAAGAACATAATTAGCAGACAATATTGCTTCTCTCCACAAATTATGTGGTAAGCCTGAACTTAGTAACATGGCATTCATCATTTCTTTAAGGGTTCTATTATTTCTTTCAGCAATTCTATTTTGCTGTCGAGAATAGGGTGCTGTAGTTGGTGAATAATGCCATGTTGTGTACAGATTTTATTTAAAAATGCATCATATTCACTATCCCTATCACTTCTATCCATTTTGATGGTTTTACCAAGTTGATTTTCAACTTTAGTTTTGTAGAGTTTAAACATTTCCAAGGCTTCATCTTTACTTCTAAGTAAATATACAAAACAATATCTTGTGCAATCATCGATAAATATTATGAAATACTTTTTGCCTCCTCTAGTTTGAACAAATTTAAGATCACATATATCAGTATGAATTAATTCTAGAAGTTCGGTTTTTCTTTCAACCTATTTAAATGGAGCCTTCGTTAGTTTTGCTTCGCACAAATCTCACATTTGTGATTAGGATCAATTTCAAACTTTGGTATATAATCCAAACCAATTAGTTTACGTAAAGTATCAAAATTTACATGTCCTAATCTACCATGCCATAAATTTGACTCAAGAATATAAGCAAAAGATGTGTTATTCTTATTGATAGAAAGTTTTTGTACAACGGTCGTTACATTCAACTTGAAGAGACCATCATTCATGTATTCCTTACCAGCATACATACCACTCTTTATTAATACAAATTTATCAGACTCAAACACAAGCCTAAAACCATTTTTACTTAACAAAGAACCAAAAACTAAATTCTTTCAGATGTTTGGTACATGCAGCACGTTGTTGAGGGTAAGTTCCTTCCCCGATGTCATCTTCAAGATCACCTTTCCTTGTCCAGCCACAGTAGAAGTAGAAGAATTTCTGATGAAAAGTTGTTCACCATTTGCAGCCTCATTATAAGTAGTGAACATCTTCTTGTCCGCTCAAATGTGGCGAGTTACTCTTGTGTCAACCTACCATTCCTTGGGATTTCTAACCAAATTAGCCTCCGACACCACAGTAGAGAGATTGATGTCATTTACCTCGTCAGAGACGTAATATAGTTCTGTCACATTGGCTTGATTGGTAGTCTTCTTACTTGTACTTCCGCGATCCTTTTTAAGGCGTTGACAATCAGAGGCACGATGTCCAGTCTTGCCACAGTTATAGCATTTACCTTTGAACTTTTTATTGCCATTGTTGTCGCCTTGTTTAGGACCATCTCCAGCAAACTTTCTCTTCTTGTTGTGTGGTTTAGGCACTTGTTCAACCACATTAGCCTTGGACTCAATGAGATTTTTACCATTCCTTTTTTCAGCCTTACGGTTATCTTCCTCAATTCTTAGTCTTACAATCAATTCATCCATTGTCATCTCTTTGCGTTTATGTTTTAAATAATTTTCAAAATATTTCCAAACCGGTGGTAATTTTTCTACTAACGCAGCGACTTGAAAAGACTCGCTAAGAGACGTACCCTCTGCATGAATATCATGCAAAATTAAGTGAAAACTTTGAACTTGAAAAATTACCATTTGGGAGTCTACCATAACAAAGTCTAGAAATTTACTAGTAACAAATTTCTTTGTGCCGGCATCCTCTGTCTTGTATTTTTTCTTCAAAGAATCCTACAATTCTTTTGCTGTTTTCAAAGGACTGTAAACATTATACAACATGTTGTTTAGGCCATTGAGGATGTAGTTTCTGCATAGAAAATCAAAATGTTTCTAGGCGTCTACAGTGGCAACAACTTGCCGATCACTTTTATCCTCTTTAAGCACTGGAGCCTCTTCATGGAGAAACTTGGCAAGATTCAGAGTTGTAAGATAAAACAACATTTTCTGCTGCCATATCTTAAACTCGGTGCTATTAATTTTTTTTCGTTTTTCTCCATGATTTATTGGAACTTGAACATGGTTCTGGATAAGGACCGAAGTCTTTGTAACAATTGGAGTACCACTTTCAGTTGCGGTAGCCATAATATTTGATTACAAAAAATCAGAAAAAACCTAAAACCAAAACATAAATTAATTTTCTAGTTACTAAGATCAAAAAATAAATTATAATACAAAATAATTTTACTTTTCTAGTTACTAAAACTAGAAAAATAAAATACTACACAATAATTTTCTGTAACACTACTACACAAATTAATATTCTGAAAATGTTAATGATAAGCAGTATATTACTACTATTTGTCAAAAAAAAATAAATAAACAGTATATTACTACTATTTATCAAACAGTATATGACTAATATTTATATTTTCCAACCAAAATATTACTTTGTAAAAGTACAAAAAATAAATAAAATGAAGACACAAAAACGATTTTGTGTTAAGATTGTTAGACAATCTTCACTGTATTAAGAATAAATTCTGTTTGTGTATATAACAACAAACAGAACACACTAGAAATAAATTAAAAGAAATTGTTTCCAAAATCTGTTTAATTACATAAACTAAACAGAAAATGGAAATAGAGAAGGAGAGAAGAAAATAATATTAAGAACATAAAATAATTACAAAAATTTTTTCTTAGAGTGATCAAGTCCAGTGTTTAACACTTTCTCCTTAAGACAGATTTGTCATTTCTAGGGTGCTCACAGAATTTGGACGTCTATCTCCCAGGATAAAATGATCTTCAACAAACAGTAGCCGCACTACAAACTGTTTGCAAAACGAACACATTTTGTGTTTATACACTTTCTTAGAGAAAATTAAATGCAGCAAACTACAGAGAGCAATGACAGCAACAAGAACGAAATTTTTTAATGAAAATTCAAATGAGAGACTTGTCTATTTATAGGTGCAATGGTGGCTTTTCAATTTGAATTCAACTGGCAGCAAACCTGTTTGAACAGGTATAATTCCTGTTCGGTATAGTAAGGAACCTGTTGGGTTTGAAATTTGAACAGATACTGAATCTGTTTGGACAAAATTTAAACAGATATAAATCTGTTTGGGTGGAGGAAAATCTGGACATTATTTTGAAATAAATTTCGAAATTCAAATTCCAAAAAAAAGTAAGAATTTAAATTTTAGAAAAATAAAATTCAAAAGGTTTTTGCCCAAAAAGATAAGTATTAGGCCAAAAACCATACACCATGCACCCAAACCCAAACCCAAACCGCCTGACCGGACGGCGGTGGTGGCGCGTGTTTATTTTGGGTCCAATGGATTTAACCTAATTTGCTCATAACCTCCCCCTCTACAAAACATGAGTGTCCCTTGGGGCTTACCCCAAATTCCAAACCCAAGCCTTATAAACCCACACAAAGTTAACCCACACAAAGTTTGTCTACCAAACCAATGTGGGACAAGCTTTAACTCAAACTTTTGTGGAAATTCTACCAAAACACCATTTTCATGGAGCTCACTTTGGTTTCAATTTCCCATTCATCTGATAATAGTTTTGATCAACCAAATATATTACGTGACTCACAATGCAGTATAGAACGCGTTACCACTTAGACCCGCCAACTTTGACGCATGGGTCCTACCTAAAAATTAGATCAAAGTTGAGGAAAAATCTATTTTTTCCAAAACCATTTCTTACAAATTATGTCGTTGGAAAGGATGTTCAAGCAATAAAAGTTGTAGTTGAAGAAGATGCACTTTCTTTTGAGGATCTGGTCTTTCTCTCTCTCTAGCCATATTTCTTAATTTATTGCTTATATTAGGAATTTATAACAATTTTTTTTTTTTATACAAATTATGCCATTGGAAAGGATGTTCAAGCAATGAAAGTTGTAGTTGGAGAAGATGCACTTTCTTCTGAGGATCTGGTCTCTCTCTCTCTCTCACTACAAGAAAATGCATTTTTGGCGACCATTTTTGGCGACAAAAAAAAATTTAGTCGCCAAAAGTTATGGAATTGGCTACCAAAAATAATATTAGTCGGCAAAAGTCAAATATTTAGCTACTAATTTTTTTTTAGTCAGGGAATATTGATTATTGGCGACAAAAAAAAAATTTAGTAGCTAAAAATATTACAATTGGTGACTAAAAAAAATTTTAGTAGCTAAAAATATCACAATTGGCGACTAAAAGAAATTTTAGTAGCCGTATAGCTAGTTTTAGCTACTAAAATTGTTTAGTAGCCGAATGAAAAGAAAAAAAAAATTATTTTTCATCTTTGGCGACCAAAAGTTTGGTCACCAAAAGTATATTTTCAGCGACAAAAGAATGTTTTTGTCGCCGTATAGTTAGTTTTAGCTACTAAAATTGTTTAGTACCCGAATGAAAAGAAAAAAAAAATAATTTTTTATCTTTGGCGACCAAAAGTTTGGTTGCCAAAAGTATATTTATAGCGACAAAAGATTAGTCTCCAAAAAACTAAAATATTTGGAGGGAAATTTCAAATTTTAGACGGATTAAAAAAATAATTAGTGACTAAAATATTTTGTCGCGAATTATTATTAATTATATATGTATTTTGTTTTCAACCCAAACCATGGGTAAATCAATTCCCCTATCTCCTCTCTCTCTAGCGAGAAGAGAGACCTACTGTCTTCTCATTTCTCTCATTGACCTCTAATTCCACCCACCAATGGCGCAGCCGCAGCCGCAGGTCGCCACCACCACTACCGTCTTGATCCTATTTCTCGTGGCCCAGGTCATTTCCTCTAACGAAGCAACCACCATCGTCCTCCGACCACCCCACGGCGGCAGCAATCGCCACACCATCTTTCTCTCTCCTCCTCCTAGCAGCTCTTTCGGTAACTCCTTTCCCTCCATCTGTCGCCAGATTCAGGGATCCGACCCTCTCCACCTTAACGCTTGCATGCTCCTCTATAACGATCTCCTTCTCAACGGGTAATAAATCTTCACATCTTCTCCGATCTCTTTCATATGTAATTCAATGGAATTGAAAATTGGTGTTATTGCAATTCCCTGCTCTACATGTGAACAGTGTACTTCTCCGATCTTTTTGATTTATGCTCACCAAGTGTATGTCAAAATGTCATAGAGAGGTTTTGAGGACTGGTTTGTTGGTTCAGTAATTAAGTTGACTACATGCTTTATTGTTGGTTGTAGAATGATTTTTTTTTTTTTTTTTTGCTAGGATTGTTGTCTTCACATAGATAATTTGTTTACTCCCTCCGTCCCAAAATAATGGTCCCTTTTCGGGAATCCAACTTTTTTTGGTAGTACAATTATTGTATTTGAAAAAAGTTAATTTTCCAAAATTATCCTTTTGATAGTACATTTTTTGGGAATATCAATGTCATAATTGTACTTTTTATATTGTTTATTAATTTAAAAGAAGGGCAAAATAGGAAATTTATATTATTTTTGTACTTGATTTTTGAAGAGGGACTAATATTTTGGGACAATGAAAAATGGAATAAGGGACTAATATTTTGGGACGGAGGGAGTATTTATTTTGGAAGGTTTGCATAACTATGATAAATATGTTTATCCTTAAGAAGACAATATATTTTTTTAATTTTAATTTTCTCTTTCTCTGATCCATAGCATAGATGCACATGCATAACATACTGTTTGGGGTTTTAGTTATAAATTTTCTAGGTAATACCCCTCGATTAATTGTTATGATGGTGTAGACACCCCATTTTTGACTGCCCTTATGACTTGGGCGTTACTGATGGTTTACTTGGTGATGAAAGGTGTGCAGTGCAAATGTTCGATTTCTCAGGCAAAGAGAGAGTCAAATCCCAACCTTACACCTCATTTTGGACCAAAGCTATTTTGGAATGGTTTTTAGACTTTAAAATCCTCTCTTTCAAAATATTTTTGAAATAAAGTTCCTACGATGTTCTGAGGCTCGCATTTTGTCAAATGTTGCGCTTTTCGGTAAATCGAGTAAGGACAAAGGGGAAATGAATGAAAGAGAGATGAAATCTTGGAAAAATCTTTTAAAACACCTTGTTTGGGGGTTTGGAGTTGAATAAAAGAAGAGAAGAGGGAAGAAACCAAGTTGGAGAAGAAGTTGGGTATGAATCGCTAAGAGAAAGTTGAGCGATCCTCGCTAAATCAGGTCTATCTATCTATGCACTTGGATTTAAGTTATGAGGCCACCACCATTGGAAATATTACTTCCAGGGCTTCATTTTTCACTCAAGAATCTCCTAAAGCTGAGTCCGGATGGGGGAGATATGATTGGTTGAAGTTGGGCATCATTCCGGTTGGACCGAAACTGAGCAGTCTTCACTAAAAGAGGCATAACTTTTTGCAAAGTTGGAATTTTGATGCAAGGATGCCACCATTGGAAAGCTTACTTCCGGGACTTCAATTTGGACACAAGAATCATCTAAAAAGAAGTTCATATGAAGGAGTTATGCCCATTTGAAATTGGGTCTGAAAAGTAGATTTTGTTGGCCGATCGGCCAAAAAAGTAACAGATAAGTAGCAGATCGGCACAAAAGATGGCTGATCAGCCAAGAGTGACCCAAACTCAGATTTTTTGAAGATATTTCATCTCCAGCTGTTCCACACAACCTCCAGCTGTCCCATATTTAGATATTTTCGACCAAAAGCTTTGAATTGCTATATATGAAGCCAAATATCTCATATTCAAAGAGGAGAACTTTTTGAACAAGTTTGGGAGCTTTTCACACTAAAATCTCTCTCTCTCTCTCTCTCTACAATTTCCATAGCTAAATCTCTGTCTCTCTCTCTAGTTTCCTCTCTCTCTTGTTCTTTGGTGCATAGAAGTGCATAGAAGTAGAGAAATACTTCTATTTTGCCTAGGCATCCTTCATCAAGGTTACATATCTATGGGCCGAGGTCCCTTGGAGCTTATTTTTGGGCTGATAGAAGGTCATTTGAGCCAAGAAAGAGGTCATTTTGCTGCTGTGCTCCAAAAGTAATCACTCACCCCTTTTCGCTTGTTTTGCTTACTAGCTTTGCCATAGTTTTCAACTACTTTCGGGCTGTTTTTTGGGGTGATGTTGAACTAAAAAAACCTCTGTTTTTTCTCTATTTTTCAGTCCTAAAAGTCTTGTTTGTGCCTTGGTTGGCTAGGGGGTTGTCCTCCCTTTTGCTCCTTGGCTTGTAGGGCCTTGTGAGCTAACTTTCAAACTTTTCAAACAACTTCTTATTGGCCTTAGAACCACTGAAATCCAGAGGATTTTTAGTGGTAAAAACCCTGTTTTGAGGGCCCGAATAGGAGAGGGTGGTCCCCTCTCCTCTTGTCTTGTTTGTTAGTGTTGATGGCCAACCAAATGAGCATGTGTTTTTACTTCTTTATGGCTTTGTTTAAGCTCATTTTTGTGACTTATCAGACCTGCCATAACTCTATTTTTGGCTCTCTTGGTCACCTCTTGCATGCTTATTGCACTTGTAGTGTAAATCCTCTTTGCTAGCCTTGTTAGCCTTACAAAGTAGCATGCTTTTTTGGTTTGAATTAGCTTAGTTCAAGCATGTTTTTGGTGTTATTTTGATATGTTATAACTCTAATTTTGATTGGTGGACTCACTCCTTGCATGGTTTATACACTTGTAGTGTATTTCTCACAAACTAGTCTTGTATGCTTTATGAAGTAGCATGCCTTTCTAGCATGATTTGATTCTATTTCAGCATGTTTTTGGTGATGTTTTTCCATGTCATACCTCTGTTAAGGTTTGGTTTGGTTGGCCCTTGCATGTTCCATGCACTTGTAATGCAATTCCATGAATTAGCCTAATGTGTATCATGCTTTAACATGTCATTCTAGCATAATTTTGGCTTAACTTTAAGAATCTTTTTGTCATGTTTTAGCATGATTAAGCTCTGATTTTTGTTGTTTTGGTCATGCATGCCATGATTTGTATAGCCATGGTTCATTCTAGCTTGTTAGCTTTGTGCATCAAGTCCACTAGCATGCATTGGTTGACCTATTTTCATGATTTGGCATCATTTCATATGTGATTTCAGTCCATGTAGTGTAGTCATACACTCACATCTTTCACTCTTTTGATGTCTTGGAGGTTTGGTTATTTATGCCTCAAGTATGGGTCTATATGCATGCCATTTTGCCTAAGCTTGTAAGCTGCCATATCAGTGTGTTTTTGGACTTATTTTGACATGCCATAACTCTAATTTTTATTGGTTAAGTCATGCCATGCTTGGTCTTGGTAGGTGTAGTGTAACCCTCTTTATTGGCCTTGCTTGCATCATGCCTTATGCCTTTCATGTTGGCTTGTTTTGGCCTTGGTCCATGCATGTTTTAGACTCATGTTGGCATAATCTAGGACTATTTTGATTGTCCTTGGCCCTTTGGGGTTTGATTCATGTGGCCTTGATACAAGCTCCTGGGCTAGCCTTAAGCTTTGGACCTCCTAGCATACTATGCTTGTATTATGTGCATGATTTGGCATCATTCCTCACATGATTTCAGAGCTTACTTCATTGCCACATACTCATGTTTGTCATTCCTTGCTCATGTTTGAGAGTTTGTGCTCCTATGCTTAGTTAATGGGCCTTTGCATGTGCATGCATTTCCGCACTTTTCATGCCATCATTTCATCATTTTGGCCACTGATTTGGGCATGATTGAGGTCTGTCCATTTTAGTTTAAGTCCATTTTGCATGTTGTTGCATGCTTGGTACATTGCATGTTTGCATGTTTAGGTTGCATTGCATTTTGCATGCTTGGTACATTGCATGTTTGCATGTTTAGGTTGCATGACATTGTTGCATACTTGTTACATGCCATGTTGTTTGCATGCTTGTTATTTGCATTGTGTTTGGCATACCTTGCATTGCATTGTGTTTGGTTTGGGTGTTAAGCCAAACACGAGGAACGAGGGACGTTTCATACTTGAAGTGATGAAAACGTTTCATACTTAAAGTGATGAAACGTGCCTCAATTCTCAGTCGCCGACCCTCTTGATCATGCATGATAGAGGTTAAGGCATTTATGTGTTTTTGTGCATTTCATCCATATTGATTTGTGCAACTCGGCCTCTTTGGCCATCATGCATCGAAATGCGTGATTAATGGCTCGAGAGTCGAGCACTACACTCATTTGAGCTTCAAACATGATAAGGAATGTGGTTGCACACACATTTTTACATTGCCATGCCTCTGTTTGTGCTCTGCTGCAGCAAAAAGGAGAATTTATAGGAAGAGATGGCTGATCGACTATCTGGTGTGCCAATTGGCTAACAATATTTGGCCGATAGCCTCAAAATTGGTCGATGACCATTATCCACTGGCCGATGGCCACCCCTCTTGGCCGATGACCTCTCAGAGTGTCCATGAGGTGGTTTAGAAGCATCACAGAAGTTGGCATAATTTTCAGAGGTGCATAACAGTGCAAACAGAGGCCACATGAGGCATGTCAACGGATTTTCGAGCGAAGCCGACCGAGCATGCATTTCTTCTTTGCCAGCAAGGCCATTTCACTACTGTTGATTAGTTTGAATAATTAATTATTTGATTTGTTGTGTAATAATTAAACTAGCTAATTTGTTTAATTAGTTAATGTGTTGTAATAATTAGCTTAGTGTTAGCTAGTTATTCATTTTGATTGTGTAATAACTAGTCTAATTAGATTATTAGATTAGTTAGAATAGCTTAGCGTAGCTAGCTTGTATTATTCATTCGGACCCTCCGCCGAGAGGGCAAATTTTGTAATACGTGTGCATGAGTGTGTGAATGTCTTCCAATCCCACGTCTTTCTCCCTTTTATTTAACCGCTTACGATGGTTAGTTCTAGGACATATTTCAATTAGCATACTTATGTTTGCATGTTTGCATTCATTCATCTGTCTTGCATGCACCGGGCTCGGTGCATCATACTAACTGAATTGTATTTCAATTCCTACTTGAATACATGATTATCAAGTTGCATCTCACATGCCACCTTAGAATAGCTGAGCCTATTTTTTAGTTGCATTTTGCATGTGTTGCATTAGCCATCTTAACATAAACTAGGATCATGCATGATTTCTAACTAGTTGTTGTTTTGGCTCGGAGTACTAGGTAAGCTTTTACGCTTTAGCATACTGCATGTGTGTTAGTGTTGCCATGATAGCATGCTTGCCATGAGGCTATTTGCTTGACTGATATAACTGCCTGAATGCTTGTGGATGAAGGTTGGATTGCTTGAATTGGAATAATTCATTGAAATGCGAGTTTTAAGCCCACTTGAGAGTGGCAAAATCATGTTTTCTAAGCCCACTTGAGGGTGGCAAAATCATGTTTTCTAAGCCCACTTGAGGGTGGCAAATCCACGTCTTAGCCTACTTGCGAGTAGCACCTTCAAACCATTTTCAAACAAATAAACATGAGATGTTTTGTTCCAACTTAGGCGATCTAGTCTATACTTGTGTGTTGTGTGCATCACATAGTAATTCTAGGCTAATAACCGGAATAAGAACACATGTGTATTCAAAAACAAAATATCATGCTTAGTAAATGCCGATCCTTTGATTGGGCGAGCGGGGGTGCTCATTGCATGACTTTCCCCTCTCGTACCTAAGTTCCCGAGCCGAGGCAACTTTGGTGATGACAGACACATGGCCTTAGGCATGAGTCAGGGTTTCCTAAATTTCTCCCAAAATAAAATATTTAGGTGGCGACTCTGTATCTGGCAAAGCAGTCCATGTTTGGCACTTCTTTATAAAAATCAGTTTTCCAAAACGATTTGCCGGATTTGGACTCTTTGGTGATTTATCAGTCTTGCATTGCACTTTGCGAAAATAGATTCAGAACCGTGACATTGAGTTCGAACTGTAGTAGCTAATGAACAAAACGGATTTCACGCCTTCGCGCGCGGAGCCGTGACGTTTGGGCATGTCTACAGATGGTTGTTTTAATCATGTATGCTCCAATCATCAGGTTGAATGACCAGCATGTGAGCTACTGTCTGAGCCACGATGACCACCATATGCTCTTCACTGTGTAAAAAGGCAGAAAGATATCATTACTGAAACTAAGTTTTGGAAATGCTTTCACGTGATATGCAGTTTTCTTTAGTTAACTCTGTTAAAAGCCTTATTGTGAGTTAAGTTTGATGTAATCATGTCCTTTCTTGAATTCTTATTGCTTCAAATCCATGTCCTGCCTGGCTGCTTTATCCCATGTCCTCTTTCGCGAATGTGGATCAAGTCACTTAACCCTCATAGGTATGTTAGTTTTTGAGTTTTGAACAATTTTGAATCTACATTAAAAGTTGCTCATCAATTAGTTTGGTAGTAATTGATTGGAAGGGATGGAAGATAAAAAAGCATGCAGTATCTTTTATTTGTCCGCCTTGAGTAGGACAACCACCAAAAGCAATTTTTCTATTTAAATGAGTAGAAGACCGTCTTGAAATGTAAATAAAAATTACCATGGAAAATTTCGTGTTTTGTTTCCCAAAATTCAACTTTTTAGGTGTACTGTCTATAACTTGGATCTAATTTTTTGTCCCATTTTCCACTCTCATCCTTGCAGTTATGGGGGTTCGCGCATTCATCACGGTACCTTACTTGAGGTGATGCTAAGATGCTTCACTTATTTGTTATGAGATTTATTGACTTGTATTGTTTGAACAGATAGGTTAGAATGAAAATTAAACCTGTTTGATTCGCTAATTTTAACAAGTTAGAATTAAATAATTGGATAGGAATTAGAGCCTAATTCACATTAGTATAATTTAATATAGTGTAATTGAGATTATGAGATGATGAGATATAATTTAATTAGAAATAATTGCATGTAAAGTAATTTAGGAAATAATATAAAAAGAAAATAAAGAATTAATTATAATTAAGTAATGTATGAGTTCTACTCATCAACTAAGTGAATAAAAAAAAATAAAAAAGAGGTTAGTGGTCTTCTTCATCTCTTGAAACACACACACACTCAGTAAATTTGGTACTGAGTGCTTTTTATATATGGAAAACAATAGTAGCATATGTATAATAGTGCATTCATGTGTTCTTGGTTAGTATTTGGACTTAATTAATGCTTTTTATATATGGAAAATTGATTAGTATTTGTACTGAGTGCTTTTCCGTATGTACTTAATTAATGCTTCATGTTTTTTATATACGGAAAACTTTCACTTTTAGTTAAAAATAACTTAGTAAGTGTATGGAGAGATTAAAATCATTTTATCTTTATTTTATAAATTTATATCTAAATGTCCTGTGAGCATTCTAATTAAAAGTTAATTGATGAAGCCTGGTTGTTCAAGTGAGCTTACTGGTGTTGAAACAACTGAAGCCCAGCTTATTCAGATCAAGGTATGTGAATTACTTGTTAATGTAACTTTAGCTTTATTATTGCTTGCTTACAACTATAATAGAAGTTTTAGTTTTTAAAATGTACAGAGATGGGATTAATAAGTATATTTGACAATTAAAGAGAGAGGATAATCATAGAATCAAGAAAAGAGGAAACATAAAGAAAAAAGAAGGTATAAAGTTATGGTGGTTTGCCATAACTTATGTGGCTGAAATGGCTTGTTGTGTAATTGGAATGGGTCTTGTTGCCATTTTCTTCTCACTCTGACTCTAATTTGGAAGCTTCCCGATGCCAAATGTGACATGTAGGGATAGACAGTACGTAAATAGGACACCTATGTTGGGAGTTAGAGTTGAAAATATCATAAAAATAGTTGAAAAAAGCGTTTGGGGGGTGACAATGTGTTTATGTGGTAGAACATGAAATGCCTATGTCGTGGGTAACTACTTTGGTTATACCATCTTAAACTATACTCTGTTTAACTCTTTCCTTATTAACAATATTTTTGGTAAATTGTTTAGTGTTTTTGTTGACTGTGGCCCTTTTAATTGCCATAAACATAACTTTTTGGCATTAATTCATAGAATCGATGCTCGTCTACCACTCCATGTTTGGGTGTCTTTCATTATTTAATAGCTATTACTCTCCTTGTCTTTTAATGTTTGAAATTAATACAGTTGCTATATGTCGTCCAGAAGTGCCTCTATAGGCACCAAACTAATGATTTTTTTTTTTTTGCAGTTGGTTTTGGACACTCAAATGTGGATATGATTTTTTTTGACAAGTACAGGAGGGCATTGTTTTTATACCTCTATCCATATATATAGTGGTTCGTACAAATTATTTTTTTTGGTGTGGTAAATATCAGCTAATTTGGCATGGTAGAAATTAGCATAGCACGTGGTACAAAATAGTTTTGGGGCAGTACAGATTAAATTTTTGTTGTGGTACATATGTCCTTTTTGTTAATTAATTTGGTTATTCCTGTATTATGTATGGAATTAAATTATTGACGTTGGATTAGACTTGGTTCGTATGGAATTTGTATTATATATAGAATTGGACGTTCAATATTAATTTTTTGGATGATTGGAAGTGAAATGTGTGCACGTTGTTGAATGGTTGATAATATATATAGTGTTGATGGATTATATTGTTTATACAGGGTACAGGTTGTACTAATAATGGATACAGGTTGTACAGATTTCAATATTAGTTTTTTGGTGTGGTACAGATTTCCTCTATTATGTATATTTTTAAATTATTGAGGTTGGAATATACTTGGGTCGTATGTAATTTGTATTACATATGTCGAATGGAATGGAATGGAATTGGATGTCGAATGGAATTTTTTGCATGTACGTTGTCGAATGGTTGATAATATACATTTAGTATTGATGGATTTTATTGTTTATACATTGTATAGGTTGTATTAATAATAGATACAGGTAATTCATAAATTAAAAAAAAAAAAATTATTTGTAATATAGTATTTGGCTACTAACTATTTTGGTAGCCAAAAACTATTTTCACATGTTTTGGCCACTAAAACTTTAGTCTCTAAATAGTTCAAATTAGTTTTGTTATAACTTTTGGTGACTAATATTTTGGTCGCCAAAAATATCACTTTTGCCGACTAACCCAACTTTAGTAGCCAAACATTGATGTTTGGCGACCAATAATTTAGTAGCCAAACATTTCATTTTGCTGACCAACTAAAATTTAGTAGCTAAAAATTAACTTTTCGGCGACCACTTTCTTAGTCGCCAAAAGGTAACGTTGCCGACTAAAAAAAATAGTAGCCAAATGTTTCACTTTCAGCGACCAAACACACATTTAGTCGCTAAAACAATCGCCGATAGGGTTTAGGCGACTAACTTGGCGACAAAAAAATTTAGTTACTAAATGATATCAGCAACTAAAAATGCGACCTTTGGTGACTAATATTTTGGTCGGCAAAACTATTATTTCTTGTAGTGTCTCTCTAGCCATATTTCTTGATTTATTGCTTATATCAGGAATTTATAACTGTTATTTTATTTTATTTTTATTTTTAAATCTCTAATTTTTTTGGTTTTCCAAAAAAAATGCAGCTTTATTTGGAGTTCCTGGACAAATTTGAGAGGAAGTTTGTGGCTCAAGGGGCCTATGATACCCGGAACATTTTCCAGTCACTTGATTTGGCATGGACATTGCTTCGTATCTTCCCCCGTGAGCTTCTTGATTTGGCATGGACATTGCTTCGTATCTTCCCCCGTGAGCTTCTTGATACGTGCACACCCATTATTCACGAACATCACCCATTATCCTATGCTTACACCCATGATCTCATGCATAGGTGGAAGTGGACTTAGAGAATATACTGCCTTAGAAATAGGCTTAGTAATAGTTTGTTTTCATTACTGTCAGCACAGGTTTCATTAATGGTAGTTTGTTTTCATTATTTTCAGCACATGATTGTAACCACTTCTTCCACGATCTACCACATCTTTTAGCATTATCTTTTGTAGTTAGTGTTCTGACTTGGCTTATAAATAGCCTGGTAACTACTGAATAAAGGTAGTAAGTTTAATTCCCAGCTTCGTTTCTCTCTCAAGCCTCTGTTCTTTTGTTTCTTGCTCTCTCTCTAACTGTTTTCTCACAAATATTGGACCAGTACTACAGCCGTGATGCACCAAACTAAAATGGATAACGAGTTTATGGATCCTTCCCTTGAATTTGTTGTTCGCTTCAAAGTGGCCGAGTTGTTGTTTCGCATAATTTTACTGGGCTGCATGAATTCTCAGAAAAAGGTGAAGTGGATTCTCATCTCAGTTTAAAACACAACTGTTTATTTCATTAAAATAGTTATGAGGATTTTTATATGAGGCAGTGATGTAGTTTATGTTAAAGGCTTGTAATTTTGACTTGTTATATTGGGTATTGTCTAGTGTATCCTTGTATTTGGATGTGAAAATTGAATGTTAGGAACACATGAGGTTTTAATATTAAAGTTTTACTGTTTGTTTTTAGTTTAATTTCATGAGAGAGGCTAAACCAAAATAGGGGAAATTCTATAGGTATGACATTTGTGGTATTTAGTTATGATTTGTTATGGTGTTAGCTGTGACTTGATTATATACATTGTGGTATTTGTTATGACTTATTATGATGTTGATTATGACATTATTTTGATTATGATCCAAAAGGTTTTTGATTGTATCTTTTGTGGTATTTGATTATGATTTTATTTATTTATTTATTTTTTATAATTATGATTAGAATTTAATTATAATATTTGTAATAATCAATTTTACAAATGAGATAACTTAGCAGGACCCAAAATAGAAATAGTTTATACACAAGCGTACAAAAATAAACTTAACACATTAACTTTTCAGTGCACTTTTTATGCATGTAACTTTTATTAATAGAATAACAAAAATGTAAGATCTTAAAATTTTATCAAAAATTTTACTAAATGTCTCACATCAGTGTAGAGCCCACATGAGATTGACATTGTGTGGGTCTCACTCATATGAGACATTTTGTAGAAATTTTGGTAAAATTTTTGAGCTCTCTAACATTACTCATAGAATAAAGGGGATGGGTTTGCCTCCACTCCGGATTGGAGGTTGTTGTTTTTTATTTTAATAATTTGAATATTTTATTTTCTAGGGTTCTTTATAGACATCGTTTATGAAAAAAATTTAGATTAATTCATTAGTCGTAAATTTTTTTATTTTATTATGTTTGTTTAAAAATAATAGACTGACTATTTTAAAAATGCACTTATCATTTTTTTTAAGAAATAAATATAATAAAATAAATAAATTACAATTATCAGATCAATCTAATTTTTTTCATAAATGATATATACAAAGGATTTTACAAATTGAGCGGTTCAAATCATGGTGACGAATTTCTTAAGACGGAACAACACCATCCAGTCCAAATGAGAACTGGAGGTAAACTCAACTCAGGAAGACATTTTTAAAAAATTTAAAGATCACAGTACTTTTTAAACTTTTTTTTTTTACAAAAAAATATAAAAAATTTTCAAAAATTTTAATTTTTTCATCTCATATTTTAATTGAAAATTAAAAAATCATTTTTCAAACGGACAATCTGTTTGGAAAATCTAAGAATGATAGCCACAATAATTTTATAATTTTTTTCCACTTCTTACGTGGATCTATATAATCATGTGTACATGTAGAATTCATCATAAAATAAAATAAAAAAATTAATGATATTTAAATAATACAAATAAAGAATAAAAAAACATAAAGAAAAAAATAGCTAAAAAATGAAACATCAAAGTGTTATTGGTTGGTTCTGCATAAGGGGCAAGACCGGTGCCTAACGCGCCATTTAGCAATGCAACGTCGATGAAACATGTGCAGACATATTGGCAACCTTTCAGCTACTTCTCCAACTTCAAAATCCTATCAAATAAAAGAAATACATAAGAGAGAAAAAAAAAAAAATTAAAAATAAAGTTTTGTGTTTAAAGCTAATATTAGAAGTCATGCACGTTTTGGGATCTATGTATGACCTTATCCAAATAATAAACAATATTGTTACATAACCCAATTTTTCTATTGAAAAATTTATGGAGATCATAAGGACATGTTTGAATCATAAATTTGTATAAAAATTTAGAAAGGAAAAAAGAAAAGGTAAAGATAATGTCAATAAAATATAAGTTAAATTTTTGGAGACTCAGGCCATAAATCAAATTTTAAAATTTTTGAGACAGTAATCCTAAGCTTATTTGTTTGGTGCCAAAAAGATAAAATAATTTTAAAAAAATCATATTATCCTTATCATCTTTCTATCTATCCACCTAATCTACATATCTGTTTATATTACTTCCACCACACTTTTCCAGACATTTTTCCAATGCCGGTGATTGGTTGGTGGCAGTAGTGTAAAAGTTAAAAAAAAATTCCTTCAAAATCATAATTCGTCTTTCTCACCAAATAATTTCATTAATTATGTTATTATCACCAAAAAAAATAAAATAAATAAAGATTAGTCATTGAATCTAAATACCATATTTCTTCATAAAAATGGGCTTATCACTAATAAATGTTGGTTTTTTTTTTCCTCTTGATTTTCTTGTTTTTTTTCTTTTTCTTTTTTAAATTTTTATCTAAATTTATGATTCAAAGTGAAGAGGTCCACTCTATTTTGATTGAAAAAGTTCAAGCGTGGATTCAATTTATATGTTTGTGAAAATTTATCCAAAAAAGTATCCAAAAAACACTAGTGGGCATACGAACTAGCGGACCTCCTTCACGGGTATCTATCATATATATATATATATATATATAAGAATAAAATAAGAAAGTATAGTGGGATTTGTTGATATGTCATCATCACACCGTATTTTCTAGGTTATTTTTGGTACTTTCAAAAAAAAAAAAAAAAAAAAAAAGGTAAAATACACCAATCTTCCATAAGATTTTTTTTAAAAAAAAATACAACGAAATTCATAATTTTAGTATAATTATATGCAATTTTTTTTATAGTAATGTTTGAATAGACTAAATCTAATGCAAATAATGTAAAACTATAAAAATAAATAAAGTGAAATCTAACAAAATAGAGAGCGGACGAGATTTATTTTTCCAATCCCGTTTTCTTAATTTCTTAAAAAATTAATAAAAGTAAAAATTCATATATATAAAATTTTTCATATTTTTATCTCTCATGAAATAAAAATGTAGTGGGATCATTTTCGGGTTCCTAGACTTCCCCAAAACAAATAAAAAAACAAAACATAAAAGTGAGGACGGAATTTGCTTTTCCCAATCCAATTTCTCCTTGTAATTATATTACTTAAATAACTTTTGAATGTATATATATCAATATATAGTTTAATTTATTTAATATAATAATTAAAAGCAAAATATCAAAACTTTTATGTATCTCTCATTTTTCACATCTATATCTCTAATTTTTAATCTTTTCGACTTTCAATTATTCATTAATCTTTGTTCCTCATATATATGCGCGTGCACACACATATATATATCTTTCTTTTTTCTTTTTCTTTTTTTCGATTCAATTTATATATGTCTTTCTTTTTTTTTTTTGTTACAGAAAAATCCTCACATCCTCCTGTAGGTCCAAGACAGTGCTCATGTC
The DNA here is from genome assembly GCA_030407325.1 of Camellia japonica. Taxonomy (NCBI): domain Eukaryota; kingdom Viridiplantae; phylum Streptophyta; class Magnoliopsida; order Ericales; family Theaceae; genus Camellia; species Camellia japonica. The sequence continues at coordinate 168,534,205 of JAPPVO010000036.1, forward strand.
GAGATCACTAAGGTGTCTTGTTGTTAGTTTTGAACGAAAAATTATAACTTGAAAACTTATACCGACTCTTCAACTCAAACTCCAATTAAATCAATTTCGTTAGTAACAATCTCCCTCCTAAAAATGAAAAATCACCCAATATTTTCTTGCTTGTGTCCCATCTCCACCTCGACAAGGAACATATATGACAGAAATAGAACACACAAACTCGCCCAATCCCTCCCCATGTTATCATTCCAAAACTAATTAAAGTATCAAATTGAAGGTGAGATATATACCTCAAGGCAAACTGAGCAGGAGATTCTATTTCCTGAAGAGTCATAGATATTCTTGTCTGTGATTCTAGTCTTTGGGAGCTTATCAAATATTGAACCTCTATGTAAAGCATTTCCTCCCTTTCTGTCTATAAATCTTGGGACTTGATTGTTTGTTTCAACGGTGGCCACCTGATAATCATCATCATCATCATTAGCATCATCAGCATTCACATCCTAATTATTTATAAATTAAGTAAATTATATCTGTAGTCTATATATATATGTATATATATATTTTTATCATTTTGTCACTATCATTTTAATTAGCTCAATTTTAGCCATTAATTTTAAAATTGATAACAATGATTAAGGTTTTATAAGAAAAATTGTTACTAACTGAACTCACAAAATTAAACAAAATTTACAATTTTACTTATAAAAGCATGATACGTGACGCTTATGTGCTAATTTTTTATAAAAAAAAACTCACTAAAAATTATAACTGATTCGACTAAATTGAGATAAAATCATAAATTTAGAGTTAAAATCAAGATAATTGAAAATATAAAAATCAAAATAATATAAAGACTAAAATACAGAAATTACTAATATAATTTACCTAATAAATTTCAAGCATGATTAATTTAAAACAATAATAAATTTATATTCTTATTTAATAGTTATTAGATATATAATGAAAATTCTCCATTAAACACATGAAATGGAGAGGGTCACAATCGGTCCAGGGTTCGAATATATATATATATATTACTTTTCTTGACTTTTCAAAAACTATGTGATAGTGATTTTGGAATAAATAAAGCTTTACCGGATTCCTTACTGGACCATGCATGCCTGGACCAAACTCTTCTCCCAGGTACACCAGTGTTGGTTTCAGAAGGCTTGTGATAACCTCAATCTATATCACATTTAAGTGTAAACATGAATTAGAATCCATCCATAAATTTGAGTTCAAGCTATATATAAATTATAATAAAACTATCTTTGTTATGGACTAAATATATATATATATATATACATCATGAATTTCTTCTATTTTTTCTTTACATTCACAAATACAATACCAAACTAAACCAAATTTTAAATCTCATCAAATGAAATCGACTACACTTAAATCCACACTTAAATTGAAGATCCCAAATAAAGCTCAAGTGTAAACATGAATTGGAAGTTCGTTCATAAATTGAGTATCAAATCTCTTTCTCCCTCGCTCTCTACATGTATGGATGCCTTTACAAGTCCGGTATTGTTGCAAGTAGACAAACAAAATTCTTTATTTGTAAGGTTAAGTTTGGCAAGTTGAAAAAAAGTCAAAAAGTTAAAAAGTTACTCAAAAAAGTTAAAAAGTTATCACTATTCATCAAAAGTTAAAAATTACGGCTGTACAACTCCCAATCCTAATTTTTCCCTACACACTAATTTATACAATTTTTTAATACACATTTTTCCATAAAAAGTCAAAAAATTAACCCAAATATCTATATTTTTTTCCTCAAATTTTTAGTCTAAAAAGATAAAAATTGCACTTATTTAGAACATCCCAAACAACCCCTTAAGACTTTAAATGAGTCCACCTATTATTTTAACCAAGTTAAGGTTACTACATCAAGTCATGAACTAATTGTACACAAATTAAAAACAATAATGTTAGGGATCATGAAAAATATATCATGAAATTCATCATGAAAATTTTTTATCCCTTGATTAGTGTGTGATGTTTTATTATATGAGTAATCTAAAGGTGAAAGGAACTCACGAAGAGAGGGAAAGAGGGAGGTTCATAGTCATGAAATGAAATCCAGAAAGCAAACGAAGCATTAACGGCGTGAAGAAAAAAAGAAGCTCCAGTGAATGCTCCAACAGCAGCCCCATGTATTAATCCAATCTTCCTCTCACTTTTCATCCCAAACACTGCCCCTGTCATTGCTCCTATCGTCGTCCCAACTACAAAACAAACACAATTATATATATATATGATCATTATCATCAAAAGAAAATTTATGAATGCAAACCCATTACTGTCAATGAAGTCTCAAGATGTCAGAGAGAGAGAGAGAGAGAGAGAGAGAGAGAGAGAGAGAGGGAAGAAAGGGGGGTTACATACCAACAGCAAAAAAGAAAGAGAAGAAAGCATAGAAGAGGTAGTGAAGAAGAGCAGAAAATACAGAGCTACAAAACTCTCTCTTCCTCCTCCTTTCTTCTTCTTCTCCTCCAACACTAATCCACCTCCACCACCAAGGCCTCTGCAAAGTTGGGATTGTTGGGCATGACCGCACCTCCATTATTATTACCTCACCACCAACAAATATAGGTATTTTTTAAAAATGAATTAGTGTTGTGTAATTTTGTGTATATGTATCTATATCTGTGGTGGTTATATGTTTATCTTTTGTTGTGGAACCAAAAGATATACTAGTAGTGGGGAAATGATGAAGAATCTTTTGCAGAGAAAATGAGGTAAAAGTCACGAACCTACAACACAAACAACGTACAACTACTACTACTTTGTCTTCTCTTTTCTATTTTTCTCTGCTGGAGTGGAGTCTATTTTGGTGGACAATGAAAAGGAAAGGATATACATAAACGCGTTTTTTTTCCAAGCCTGGGTCAACGTCCTTTCACTGCAACAATTACACAAGTGAAGACCCAGACCAACTCATTCTTCATTCTATTTCTTTGAATTTTTTTCTCTTTTTTCCAATTGGGGAAACCTCTTAGAGTTTACTATAAGTTTCAACAATTTAAATCGTTCATTTTATAAAATCTTATAGATATATATATATTATTTATAAAAATAATTCAATCGATTGGATAATTGTAACGTTTTTATTTTATTATGTTTCTCTTCCAAAAAATAAATATTTTTTAAAATAGATTTTTAGAGACAAGTGCATAAAATAAAAATATTATAATTATCGAATCGATTTAATTTTTTACAAATGATATGCAAAACGAACAGTTTAAATTATCGAAACATGACTTGTAGTGGACCCATAGACCCGAATAATTGTCACAAAATTAAATATGAACTTAGAAAAAAAAATTTAATCATGATTTTAAAAGGGTCAATACTTTTCTCATATCTTGTTAACGTAGAAGTGTGCAATGAATAAACTTCTTGCTTTACTTTGACCAAAATTTTTGGTCCTACACATGGGAGACGTGAGAAGGTTGGATTTAAATCATTGCGAGATTAAATTTGAGAGACCACATATCATTTTAGAGAAATCTATGTTGTTTTGTGAACTACTTATTTTAATTGACTTTTTAACTTTTTATAAAAAAAAATATATAAAAAGATAAAGAGAAGAATTGACTTTTTGATAGTGATTTTTTTAGTTTTTTAGTTAAAATAACCAATCGCCAAACTTAACTACCAGTTTCATAGAAAAGTATATGAACTTCTTTTTTAATGTCATAAAGTTTTCACTAACTTGATATATATATATATATATATATTCTATATTTCACCAAAATGATATTTCCTCAATTTGAAATTAGTAATATAGTGGGTGTTTGGAAAGTTACTATTTTAATAAGCTATTAGTTTTTAACTATTTTAATAGGCTAAAATTGTTGTGTTTAAAAAAATGATTGGATTTTTTTATAGTTGGATGTGATTTTTTTTTTTTTTTGATAAGCAAATAGCAACTTTATTGAATAATAAGAGAAGTACAAAGTACATAACAAGCATCAATAGAGCAGGTAAGAGCCGAAAGCATCATAGCTAAGCTAGACGATCCCAACTAGGTTGGCATTGAGAAGAAAATCCAATTATATGCTAGCTCCAACCTAGGATGGTGAGGAACCAACCATGACAAACCAAACAAACCAACAAGGAAAGAAAAAATAGCAAAGCAACCAAACTCCCGAAAGCAAGTATTAAAGCACTCTCAAAGGCAGACCCTCACATGATTGAGATTGAATAATAAGTCAGTCATAGAGTAATGGATGTCTTTTACTGAGGCCTTGTTCCATTATGCAAGCTTAAGCTTTATTAGCTCACTCAACTCAAAGCAATTAGGCTGCACTTCATTGTATATGCATTCATTCCTTTGCTTCCAAAGTGACCAAAGAACAATTAGAGGTAGAGCATCCCAGATCCTCCTTTCTAGTCTTTTAAACTTGCCACCCTTCTACCAATGGAAAAGATTATCAACCGAACTAGGTATCACCCATTAAAACCCCCACCACTACATCATTTCTGCCTAAATGTTCTAGGAAAATGGGCAAAATAGAAGCAGATGACTAGCTGATTCAGGTTATGTTCTGTAGAAAGTGCATAATGTGGCAGCATTGATACCAAGAATCTCAATTTTCTGAAGGAAAACGGCTGATTTGATTCTGTCTTTTCATGCCAACCAACTGAAGAATTGAATTTTGGGAGGGATGTCTTTATTCCAAATGAATTTGTAGATTGAAAACCTGGGACCAAGAGAAGCAAAACAGAATTTATACACATCAGCAGCTTTGAAAATACCTGAATTTGAACCCAGCTAGACAGGGCTGTCAGTCACCCCATTCCTGAGTGAGGGTGCAGAGGATAATACATTTGACAACCTAGCAATTTCATCCTCTTCCCATTCATATGGAGCTCTTCTAAAAGGTAAATTTCAATCCCCTGAAGTTGATCTTCTTGCATAGAACAAAGGTAGTGTGTCTTCCTTGTTTGTCGATAATCTGAAAAGACTAGGAAATTTATCTTTTAGGTAGAAGTTTCCATACCATTTATCTAGCCAAAATCTGACTCTTCTTCTATCACCAACTTTAATGAGAAAGTTGTCCAAAAAGAAATTGCAGAGGGGTTGCCTGTGAATGGCAAAAGAGATAACATCACTCCACACCCTAGAGTAATTACAGGAAGTCCTCAAAGTTGGTTGCCACCTGAATTCATCAATCAAGTATTTGCTACACAGTACCTTTCTTCAAAGAGTAGTGAAATCACTTCCAAACTTCTATCGCCATTTTAGTAAAAGGCTAGCATTAACCTGAGATTCTTCTTATTCCTAGTCCTCTAAGACTTGTGCTTTTTGTGACATCTGTCCACTTCACCATATGAATTTTCTTCTTTAGATTAGAACCTCCCAATAGGAAAATTTGCTTCAATTTTCTCTATTTCTTTGGCCACTCCCACAAGCATTTTCAAAAGGGACAGGTAATAGATTGGTAGATTAGACAACATTGATTTTGTAACGCCCCAAGAAAATATATATAATGATAACATAACATCCATTACTCCTTATGACAAACCAGAGTAAATTTCCAATGCTTACATTAAAGATCATGAGGTTCGAACAAGATAGTTCCACATGCGGATATACATTCAATGAGTTCTAGCACCTAAATCTATAGCATGTAGAATATTAAGTCAAATATAAATAAATGAATGCCCTCAATGGCTTACAAGTTCCAAGGCTTAAGCCTTGTTACACAAAAGATGGTTTCTTGAACCAATACATGTATAGCCCTTGACTTACAAAAATGTAGTTACAACAAAATAGAGCCTTACGCTCTTAATACATACATCCACGTCCTAATTTGGTGGGTTCACCACGTCCTTTCCTGCACCAAAATCCCATAGGGGTGAACATAAATCCCAGTAGGAAATTCTTAACAAAGTATATACATTTTACACAAGCTTCATAAACGAAATGCACATGCCATGCTATGTTTTTGGAAGAAAAAATCACATTTACATCTTTTGAAAACCATCATACTCAATGATAACTTGAAATCTCAGCAATTCAAAAATTATCAATTTAGTTCAAGGGGCGGTAAATACGACATGGGTAATTCCTAAGTTGGTGTTTGCAAGTAGGTATAACTAGCATTACCAAATCTCCATTTTACTGGTAGCTAACTGGAAGGCACGTGGTACCTACTCTGCACGTGTTTTCAATCTTTCACCCTAGACACTCAGGTCAACTTAATCAATTTCATCTATACCTCCTATCCAGACTTACCAACATATTTACCCCATAACTTTTCAATAAGTTTATTTCACAACATTTCTTTCTTAATGCAAATATTTTCAAAACTCAACTCAAAATTTATAATTACACAATAATAGAAATGTCAATGCAATATACGTCAAGGCAAAATATTAATCTTCTATTAACAATATTTTCCGCACAATTCCTCATTTTGATCACAATTTCCAATCCCCTTTCCAATGCAATTTTAGCATATATCACATATGAATTTATATCTATCCAAGTGTAGCAACATTCCCACATCTCATGTGCTCTCAACAATTTGTCATTTCATGACTATATATACATACACTTAAATAATAAATTCCAAAAATCCACTAATTCTCATATACCAAGAAAATTGTCATTTTGTATACAATAATATGAAATTTCCACTCATTCATTCATTTGGCACAAAGAAAATCCATAGATTCTCAACATCTTCCAAACCCCTCCCTTCCCCTCCCCCACCCAAAATTTCTAGGTTTTTCATTAAAACTAGACATTTCCTCATCTCTTGGAAGAATCTGACCAAAAACATCTTTCTTCAATCAATGTGGTTCAAATCCTTAAGGAAATTATTTAAAGAAAACAAGAGATGAACCCATGTTCAAAACCACTAACATTCTTGAGCCAAAAATCAAATTTTCAATGCCACCAAAGGAAATCTCGAAATTTACATAAACTTGCAAAACTATATATGTAACTCTAAGAAAACCTCTACCTCAAGTTCTTGAAGGGAAAAGAGATGAAAGCCCCAAAATCAACGATGACGAAACTCGATCTTCACCGCATACAACGAAGCCCTCAATTAGTTCTCCAACTTTGATGAAGAAACTTGGGTCAAAAATCCAATGGATTGGAAGGGATCAAAAGTTTATGATGTTTGGTGGAGGTTTTTACAGAGAATGGAGAGGAAATGATATTTTTAGAGAGAGAGTATAGTGTAAAAAGTGAGATACACTCAGCCCAAAAAGAGAAAAAGACAGGATTTTTCGGACTCAGCGGAGTCTCGCACGTGCGGCACCCATTCCCGCACGTGCGACACTCACCCTCGCACGTGTGGCGTCTCCTCTGCACCTCCTTCAGCATGTGCTTTTTATGTAGTAGGCAACCCAGCATTTTCCTTGTTCCCCTCACGTGCGGCCCAAGGCCCCGCACGTGCGACTTTGTCATTCCAGCTAGGAAACCCTTTAGCTCAACATAAGCCACTCCGGACCCAACCTCGCACCTTTCGAAACATGAGAAACTCGGGATAGAAACAATCAATAACGAGAATTTTGAGAAAGAGTTTTCAAAAACAATGAACCCAACATAACTTAAAGAGGAACGAGGTGGTTTCATATACCCGGTCATCATAGATTTGATTAAGGTAAGCCTACCTGCAAAGGACAGTAGTCTTCTCTTCCACCCTGCTAGTCTTAACTTGACTTTGTCTAAAACAGGTTTCCAAGTGGACTTTCTTCTTGGATTTGCACCAAGAGGTAGACCTAAGAATTTTAATGGTAGGCCTTGCACTTTACAATTAAGTAGATCAGCAAAGGAAGAAAGTATCCATTCATCAACACCAATTCCACATAACACACTTTTGTGGTAATTTATTTTCAATCCAGATAGCAGCTTAAAGCATCTTAACACTCTTTTAATATTCACTACTTGCTCCATATCTGCTTCACAAAAGATAACTGAGTCATCAGCAAATTGAAAGTGGGAAATGACTACTTCCTTCCTCTCAGTTTTCACATCCTTAATAAGATTAAACTCATAAGCTGTAGTCATAAGTATGTTAAGCCCTTCTACTACTAAGTTGAACAGAAATGGTGAAAGGGGGTCACCCTACCTCAGACCTCTTTGTGGAGAAAATTCTGCAGTTGGAAATCCATTGACTAAAATAGAAAGCCTTGTTGAGGAGATACATTCTTTCGTCCAAGAAATCTATTTTATGCCAAACCCAAAGTTAGAGAGTAAGGAAAAAAGGAAGTTCCAATTGACTGAATCAAATGTTTTTTCGAAATCAAGTTTGATGTGATACCTTTCTTCTTAGATTTTTTCCAACCATCCATAACTTCATTGGCAATTAGTACTCCATCCAAAACTTTTGTATCTTCAAGAAAAGTATACTGAGTAACACCAATTACTTTGGGAATAACTCTTTTCAGCCTGTGTGCAAGGACTTTTGAAAAGATTTTATAAATGGAGCCCACCAAACTCATAGGTCTGTAGTCCCCCAATCCCACAAGATTCTCATTTTTGGGGATAAGAGTGATGAAAGAGCAATTAATCCCATATGCAAGCTTGCAATGAGTGTAAAAATCTTTCATGAACATGATAATCTCCTTTTTCATAACCTTCCAATATTTTTGGAAATAAAGCAAGTTGAAGCCATCTGGACCTATAGCTTTATTACCATTGCACTCCTTGATGGCTGCCTTAATTTCAGATTCAGAGAATTTTGTTTCTAGCTCTTGGAAATAATGGTTCACTTGCACTGATTTGAACACACCACCCAAGGATGGCCTATTGGCCTAGACTTCTGTGAACTACTTTTTGAAGTGTAAAAGAGCCTCATGCTTGATTGTATCAGGTTCCTCATGGATTACTCCATTCACAGAGATAGTATTGATGACATTTCTGTTCTGTCTACAGCTGCCCATTACATGGAAAAATCTAGTGTTTTTGTCCCCATTTAGAGTCCAATTAACTCTAGATTTCTGCTGCCACATTGATTCCCTTATTTTGCTTAGCTTCCATATTTCATTTTGCAATACCCTTATTTTATCTCTTTCTCATGCAAGCAATGGCCTTTCTTCAGCAGATATGTCTAGATAATGTAATTCTACCTCAGCTGCTTTTAGATTAGTTGAGATGTTACCAAAAACTTCACTATTTCACTTCTTGAGAGCTAACTTCAGTAGCTTTAGCTTCTGTAAAAGATCTTGCCTAGGACCACCTCTTACCATAGTTTCCTTCAACGTATTTTCCACAAATGAGGGAAAATTGGAGTGAAGAGTCTAAGCATTAATAAACTTGAATGGCTTTGGGCCCCAATCCCCCTCATCCTTCCTTATCAAGAGACGGCAGTGATCAGAAAGTAATCTAGGCAAGCCCTATAACTTCAATTTGAAAATGATTAACCATTCAGGATTGAGCATAATTCTATCAATCCTACTCCACTTCTCATTTTCTTGTGCATTAGACCAGGTGTATTCCCTTCTAAGCAGTGGTAAGTTAGTTAACTCACATTTATCTATGAATTCATTAAATTCTTTCATCCCTTTATCCCTTCTAAAGCAGCCAATCCTTTCCCCAATATTTCTTATCTCATTGAAATCTCCTCCCATATACCATGGATTAGAAAAAAAATACTCTTTAGCTTAACAAGGCTTCCCCATAATATGTTTCTGCTACTAGCATCATTGGAAGCATATACATTCAGCAATACATAATTAAACGAATTTAGATATGTACCTGAGAGGAGAATGAATCTCTTATTGCTGCAGCAGCCATGAAGCTTGAAGATCTCTGGGTCCCATATGCACAGCAGGCCTCCAGCAAATCCTTCTGAATTAACTGATATATACTCCATGCTTCTCCTTGACCATAGGGCTCTGACCTTATTCTCTGAGATTGAAGTTTTTTTTTGTTTCTTGAAAAAATGTTATTTCTACTTGCCTCTCCCTAATTAGTTTCCTCACCCTTCCTTTTTTCCTAGCTTTTCCCAAGCCTCTAATATTCCATGACAGTAGCTTCATTGATAACAGAGATTGAACACCAAAATTCACCTTGGTTGAATCTGTTTATTGCCTTCCTTGTTCCGCTTCCCCATTTCTTTCCTTGTCTTTGAGCTCTAGTTCAACAATTTTGTTAATTATATCATATTTCTTGCCATTGAAAGTGAGCCCTAGTATTTTACCCATCTGCATTGTAGCTTGAGCTTCGTTTAGAACATATTTTCCCTTCCTATCACTATTCTCAGATGAAGCTGAAAGTATCATAGCTGCAACAGCTGCTCTGAAGATAGCCTTTTTTGGAGAAAGCTTATTCGAGGAGGCTCTTTTATGCCCATGAAGTTTGACATAGTTGAAGATGATTTTAGACTAAGAGAGGGTTTTAGACTTACCTTTCTTGTTCCTTTTCAATTTGACTTTAGTTTTAGGCTTACTGGTCCCAAGTTGATCCCCTTTAACATGGGATGTATTTGGGTTTAACTTGCTTTTTATGGGCCCAACAACTGAACCATCACTGGCAGAGCTAATAGGAACAATTCTATTAAGACTTGTATTTGATGGGCCATGCTCATGGAGAATATTGCCCAAATCAATCTCTAAATTTATGCCAGGCCTAAGCCCAACAGATGTACTGAGGCTTCTAATAAAACTAGGTGTGTACAGATGGCCAAATAACCTCTGATTGTCATTAGTAGCAACATGACTGAGTTCAGCTGCCTTTTCTTTTATTGGGTTTGCCATGCATGCATCATCCTTAAAGCTGCTTCCTATGCCTTCTTTGGTCTCTTCGACTACTGTATCCACCACATCTCTACCACAATGATGTTCTTCTTTTGAATTTCCAGCTTCCTTGTCCAACTTATCACTACCATAGATATGTTCCAACCTCTGAACAAGAGCCACATCATTAGAAGATGTCAGCTCAGCTTCACCCATTTCCAATCTCTTTGCCATTACACCTTCTTCTTTCTCGAGCCTTACAGGTTTTTCATGTTCTTCTCTGACAATCTTATTGGAGCTGCAAATTTCCTCCATATCAATGGATAAGTTGTGATCACTTATATCATTAAACTATTCTTCACAGACCAAGATTGAAACAACTCTGCCCTTGCACTCCAGATTGATTTCTTTATTAATCCATTCCATGTATTTAGTTGCAATTCTAACTCTGCCATAGCAGAATGATACTAGTTGACTGATATCTCCATCAATATGGAGAACCTTTCCCCACATGCCTCCTAATTTGCTAAATGTATCTCTGTTCCACAGATTTAATGGGACACCATAGCACCTTAACCATAAACATCTCTCCTGATCGAAATGTATGTTTGGCTTCCATTCCGTAACAAATTCACACCACTCCTTCAGCTATTCATTTACTGAGCTAAAATTTGTTTTGATCTTCTTTGGCTTGGAATGTTAGAATAACATCTCTCCCTCCTCCTTTTCTAACAATAGTATGACCCAGCCCTTTATCTCTTAGTACTTGCTTAATGTTGGATAAAGTGTACTCATTTTTGAGTCTTGCAAGTATACTTTCATACAACCACCCATGGCCATCTTTGTTCACTTTAATGGTAATGCAAGGTTTACCTTGTGTTGTACCTGCACCTGTTTTGAGTGCATCAGCAAAGGATTTACTGATGGGCTCTCCTACATTACGTTGGATGTGAGCTACTCCAACTCTTTCTTTATCTAAAGGATCTCTTCTGGTGGGATTGGAATGAGATGTATTCCTGTTTTGTTCTCTGCCATACTCTGCATATTTGACTTCAAGTGCCTTATTGTCACGACCCAAACCCGCCCCTATGGGTTTAGTACCGTAACCGGCCAGTAATCCGAGATTACCGAAGGCCTGCTTAACAGTAAGACAGTAATACAGAGTACAGGGGCATGGCGGAAGCCAATACAGTAAATAAACATTGTCCAATGAGCTGTGACAGTCTGTATGCAAAAAGACTTTTCATACATATATGCAGTCAGTGACAAAACAGTATGTACAATATTTACAACCATTCAAAACAGGGACCTAATCCCTATTAAACAGTACAGTAACAGTCTACACAGTCATTACAAAACAGAACAGAAGAGGGAAAACTAAAACACCCCATAGCCTTTGCTAGACAGGCTCGGAACCTCGCATTGAGGCACAGTAGTTGGCTTGACAAAATTGGAGTTTACCCCGACGCTCCTAGCCGCAGTCTGGTGCCTGTACACCTACATATATATATGAGCAGTGAGCTAAAGGCCAGTGAATAACATAATGCGTAAAGGGGTTTAGAATGAATGTCCTTCAGTAGTGAAAACAGTCGTTTCAATCAGTATATCAGTTGTTCAGTATAGTAAACAGTCATATGTGGTACATCAATTAGCATAGTAGTACAGTAAACAGTAGGTCTAAAAAGACCGAACAGTCAATGATGGCCATTAATCAGTAAACAGTAGTGGTTCCAACAAGGCAACCGACAGAGATCTTTGTAACAGTAACAGTAAATAGTAGTTGCTAAGGATGCCACAATACAGTTCAGAATATAGGACATACATTCATTCAATTAACAGTATCAGTTCAGAAAACAGTTCAGTTAAACAGTCAGAAAATATTCTCAGTTGAACATATCTTTACACAATTGTTACTCACAGAGTTCTGGGCTACAGTATGCTAGAGCGCGTCTCCAGTCGCCAACCCTACACAGTTAACAGATCGAACACACACTAAGCTACACAGTTGGGAAAGATAATAACTTAATCCCTAATTGCCTCGGTGTGTTCTACATCTATATCCTCATTAAGATGTCTTAAACTAGGCCTAAGAATGCTAGGATGAAATGAGGATGCAAAGATGCACTTAAAAGCATTTTTCAGAATTTTCAGAAAACAGGGGTCTCGCTCGAGCGTGGATTTCTACGCTCGAGCGGACATGCAGACAAAGGAGCTCCGCTCGAGTGTGACTTCCGTCGCTCGAGCGGACTATAAGCTACAGTGAAAATACTGGATGCTCAAAATCTACGCTCGACGGGCGCTCGACCCTCGCTCGAGCGTGAGACACAAGTCCTCGCTCGAGCGTGAATTCTCTCGCTCGAGCGGACTGCAAGCTCATGTAAAGTACTGGATGCACGCATTTCACGCTCGAGCGTCACTTTTCTCGCTCAAGCGGAAGGCATGATCACAGAGTGTACGCTCGAGCGTGGACTTCCTCGCTCAAGCGTGGGTCCAAAATCTGGAAAACCCATATTTGAGTCCCAAACACAAAACCAAGTTTAAATGCATTAAAATCGATCCTTTTGGGCTGAAAATTTGGAAAACACTTGTAAACACATGAAATAACATGATTTAAAGCTCAATTTGTAAAATCAAGGCCCAAGGGTAGCTCAATTAAATCCAAATTTCAAACCAATTTTCATGGACATGAAGAACATGCAAACATGCATGAATTTAAACCATTTTAAAGGTTCAATGCTTGCTCAAATGAGCTCAAATCTTGCAAAAACATGATGACAACATGAACTATAACAATATTATGAACATGCATGTGAGGAATTATGAACTACAACCTCAAAACTTCAATATATATACATGCATGCAACAATTAAGCTTCAACACAACAATTTGAGCCATAAATTGGCTCTAGACTTCAACTTTGCTCTAAACCATGCAAGAATCAACTCAAACATAAACAAGAAGACAATGAATCTACCTTAAGTCTTGTAGTTCAAGAAGGGAGCTCAAATATGCAATCTCTTCTACAATTTCTTTAATTCCCCAAGCAAATCAACAAATTGAACCCAATTCCCTCACTCTCTCTTTCTCTTGGTCGGTTTGTGCAAGAAAAGGGGCTGATGAAATTGTGTTGTTTAAGTGTAATGAGGCTCAAATGTAGTCTAGATAGTGGGCCGCTAGAGTGGCATTTCGGTAAATAAGTCCAACAATGCAATTTAACTTATTTTAATCTAAATTAATTATACCAAATCACTTTTTAACTGAATATGCCATAAAATCACCTAAAATCTAATTAACACAGAACATCAATCGATTTCAGATTCGGCCGCCGATAAGGCCTTCAATTTGCAGTTCAAACATAAAAACATAAACAGATCAATTAACAATCAATAGATAGAAAATACATTTAAACAGATACAGTCAATTAATCAGTTTCGGATTTCAGTCAGTCAGTTCAGTATTTCGATCAATTCAATTATCAGTCATAATTGGTCTCAGTTTGACAGTAATCAGTAGTTTATCGATAAACAGTGACGAGGGTTGTTACACTTATCCTCCACCCATAATCCATTTTCTTTCTAGACTACTATGCTTGCTGCAACCGAGCAATCGAATCTCATGAATCCAAACCTAGTGTTTGCTACATTCCTCCTCTTTTGTGAGATAAACACATCCTTAACTATTCCAAACTTAGTGAAGAGTTTGAACAGACCTTTAGGTTCCAAAGAGTGTGGTAGATTGTCCATAAACACAGTAAACCAGCCTTTCGTTGGATTTTTGCCCCATGCTCCTCCGCTTTGCCTCCGCTTCACCACAGGAATCCACCCTCCTTTCTCTCCTTGCCCCATAATACTTATCTTACCAACCATAATCTGTCCTGCAGCCTTGTTATGGGTGGAAAACTATTGCTTGAAAATATGGGATGACATAGTTGGATGTGATATTTGTGAGAGAAAAAGTGAAATGATTATGGGTTTGATGTGACATTTTATCTTATTAATTATTTTAACCTATTTTGTCTTTTTATGAATTTTAACCAAAAAAAAAACCTAAACCCAACTTGCCAAACAGGGCCATATAAGAGATTAGGTTATATATAAGAGAAAAGGGTAAATTACACTGACATCTCTTGAGGTTTGAAAAAAATTCAGTAAGTTCTACAATTTTAATATAATTATACTAACATTCTTTTTAATAAAATTAAATAGACTAAAAGTAACGCAGATGATGCGAAAACACAAAAACAAATAACGTAAAATATACATTTTCATGTAAATAGGCCATAATATCATTTTTTAAAATTTATATAACTTATAAATTATTAATGAAAAATGAACTAAACGTTATATGAATTAAAATCTAAAGAAAATTCTATATAATTATATCAAAATTGTATAATTTATTATATTTTTTTAAAATTTTAAGGAAAGTGTAATTTAGCCAAGAGAAAATATGAAATGGAAGGACAAGAAATGATTATATTTATTATTAGATAAAATAATTTAACTAATAATCACATGATCATGAGATTATCAATATCATCGGAGGTTAGCAATACCCACCATGACATTTTTCAAATCAAACGTGTTATACGAACAGTAAAATAAAATAAAGTAAAAAAAAAAATGTAAGTTTCACGTGAATCCTACAGAATTATCAAACCTCAATCCCCTCCACAGCATTTTATCACGTGGCCTTAAGAAAATGAATTTGGGTTTTGAATTTACAAATATATATTAGTTAAGTTAGGGCATCTAAAAAGCAAAAAAGCTAGGACATCTCTAGCAAGTTAGTTCAAGTTTGGGAAAATTAAATAAGTGTATTTTTTGACTTTTCTTGTATTATGTGTAGAAAAAGTAGAGAGGAGATGTTGATTGATATGACCCAAAAAAGATAAAAAGATGAAATAAGTGCACTTTTTTAGTTTAGCCAAACTTGGTATTTTTATCTAATTTTTCATCCATTCTGACAAATACTATATCTGCTTGAATTTTTATTAATAATCTTATTAAAAATATACATGTCCAAACATCACTGATGGTTAAATGTAATTTTTTTTCATAACCAATCACATTTAGTGGGTGCTTGAGAAGTTGTTATATTAGTAGGATATTTTAATTTTTAGTTATTTTAGTAGGTTAAAATTTTTGTATTTGGAAAAATAGTTGAATTTTTTTGTAGTTGGATGTGATATTTGTGAGAGAAAAAGTGAAATGATTATGTGTTTGATGTGACATTTTGTGGATTTTAGCCCAAAAAGCCAAAACAAGCCTTTGCCAAACACCCCCTTAGGTTCTTGTATTTTTAGTAAGATTGTTAGGGTTCGTTTGGGATGTGGGTTAACTTTTTAACTTTTTGGCTATTTTAGGCTGGAGCTAAAAAGCCTCATTTGGGATAAATTTTTTGACTTTTTTGACTTTTGTGAGAGAACAAATGAAATGATTATGGGTTGGATATAGCATTTTGTTATATTTGCCTTAAATAGCCTATATTTTGTCTTATAGCCCCAATGGGGCTGTCACGACCCAAACCCGGCCCTATGGGTTTAGCACCGTAACCGGCCAGTAATCCGAGATTACCGAAGGCCTGCTTAACAGTAATACAGTATAACAGAGTTCAGGGCCTGGCGGAAGCCAATACAGTAAATAACTAGTGTCCATTGAGCTGTGAAAATCTGTATGCCAAAAACATTTTTCATGCATTCATACAGTTCAAAACAGTACAGTCTATACAATCATATACAAACATTCAGTACGGGGACCTAATCCCTCGGTAACAGTGCAGTAGAACAGTAAGCAGTCTATACAGTGATACAAAACGGTGAGGAGACCGACGGGAAAACCAAAACAAAATCCCAAAGCCATAACATGGCAACACGGAACCTCACAGTGAGGCAAATAGGCTGGCTTGACAAAACTGGGGACCAACCCACGCTCCTAGCTCTGGTCTGGCTGCTGAGAACCTACAATATATATAAACAGTGAGCTAAAGCCCAGTGAATAACACAATGCGTAAAGAGGTTAAGAATGTAATGTCCTTACGGTAATGAAAACAATTCATTTCAATCAGTATTACAGTTGTTCAGTACAATAAACAATCATATGTGGTACATCCATTAGCATAACAGTAACAGTAGGTCAAAAAGACCGAACAGTAATGATGGCCAGTCATTCAGTAAACAGTATGGTTCCACAAGGGAACCGACAGAGATCTCTGTAACAATAACAGTAAACAGTAGGTGCTAAGGATGCCACAGTATAGTTCAGAAATACAGGACATACATTCATTCAGTAATCAATTTCAATTCAGTAAACAGTTCAGAAAACAGTACAGTTCAGTTGTTCAGAAGATAATCATTTTGAACATATCTTTACACAATTGTTACTCACAGAGATTGGGCTAATAGCAGCTAGAGCGCGTCCCCGAGAGCCAACCCTAAACAGTTAACAAATAGAACACACACTAAGTTTAACAGTCGGAAAGGATGATAATTAAATCCCTAAATTTCCTCGGTGTGGTTCTACGCCTAAATCCTCATTAAGATGTCTTAAACTAGGCCTAAGGATGCCTAGGATGGGATGAGGATGCAAAAATACAGTTGGAGGGCATTTTTCAAAAGTTGCTGAAAACAGGGGTCTCGCTCGAGCGAGCCTTCCTTCGCTCGAGCGAGGTTGCAAAATCAAAGGCTTCGCTCGAGCGAACAATCCTTCGCTCGAGCGGTCTGATGAAACAGTAAAAGTGCTGGATGCTCGATTTTTACGCGCGATACCACGCTCGATGCTCGCTCGAGCGGAGCCCTGAATAAAGGTGCTCGCTCGAGCGAGGAATCCTTCGCTCGAGCGAAGAAGCCAAATCTGGAATTTCCAGATTTGCCTTCCAAGCTCAAACCAAGCATTCTCAACTCAATTTTCGACCTCTTAGGCCCAAATTCTGGAAAATACATCTACATTCAATATACAACAAGTTTCAAAAGCCAAATTACACATGCAAGGGCCAAGAGTTGGTCAATTAAAGCCATTTTTCAAACCCATTTCAAGGACAAATTCCAAAACATGCAATGCATGGACTTTTAACCAAATTCAAGGTTCAAAGCTTGTCCAAATGGACTCATTTCTGCAAAAACATGATGAATTCATGGACTCAAGTCTAAATATGAACATGCAAGTACAATTGGTCATGAAATCAACTCAAGATGCATCAATATAAAAATGCACGTATGAATTAAGCTATATTTCAACATATATGAACTAATTCATGACTTAAACTCTACAATTTACTTGATTCATGCAAGACAACCTTAAATGCAACAATGAGGGATTGATTTACCTTGTCTAAGTCTCAATTACAAATCTTGCAAGCTCAATTTAGCAAGTTACACTCCAAATCTACAAGATTCAAGCTAAATCCCCAAAGTTGAGTTCAAATCTCTCACCCTCTCTCTAAGTCTCTTCTTTGGTCGGCTAGAGCAAGAGGAATGGCTGAAGAAATGAAGTTGTTCAAGTGAAATACAAGTCTCAAACATGAATAAACAATGCCCCATTCAATGGCAAAGTTGTAATTCCGACCAACTCCTTAATTGGCTTTATTTAATCTAGTTTAATCAATCCTAATCAATTTTCAGATAAATATACCATTAATCACAAAATTCTACTGATCCCAAAACTCTAAACGGTTCTAATTCGGCCGCCGATAAGGCCTTCAATTAGCAGTTTAAACATATGAATTCAAACAGATAATCAATCAATCAAGCAGATACAATATGCAATTCAATAGATAAACTTATCAAGTTTCAGTTTCGATTTCAATCAGTCCATTCAGTACTCCAGTTAATCCAATTATCAGTCATTATCAGTTCGGCTCAATAGTAACCAGTAGCTAATTCAGAAATTTAACGGTAATCAGCACGAGGGTTGTTACAGTCTCCCCTCCTTATAAGGAGTTTAGTCCTCTAAACTCGAGTTACCTTCAGTCTGGAAGAAAACAGGGTTCAGTGGAAACAGTTCTGGGTATCTTTTAGCCGTGTCATCTTCCCTTTCCCAAGTGGCATACACACCACCATGGTTCTGCCAGTCAACTTTCACTAGCGGGATTTCCTTGTTCCTCAGTTTCTTGATCCGTCGGTTTACAATCTGTATAGGCCGTTCCTCGTAAGTGTAGTCATCACTCAACACTACTCGGGTAGGCTCAATCACATGAAACGGATCCCGAAGGTAATCTCTCAACATAGAAATGTGAAAGACGTTATGCATATGCTCCATTTCAGGAGGAAGTGCAACTTGATACGCCACTGGATTAATTTTCTCAATCACCTCATACGGTCCGACATACCGCGGCGCTAACTTGCCTTTGACTCCAAAACGAGTCTGGCCTTTCATCGGTGTCACTTTCACAAAAACGTGATCACCCACTTCATACTCTCTATCCCGTCTTCTAACATCTGCATAACTCTTCTGTCTACTCTGTGCAATTTTCAGTCTCTGTTGTATCAGCTTTATCTTTCCAGTCGTTTCATAAACAATTTCGGGCCCAAGCAACGGCCCATTTCCAACTTCTGCCCAGCAAATTGGAGATCTACACTTTCTGCCATACAATGCCTCGAAAGGCGCCATACCAATACTCGAATGGTAGCTGTTGTTGTAAGCGAATTCAGCCAACGGCAAATGACTTTCCCAGTTTCCTTGGAAGTCAAGGACACACATTCTCAATAGATCCTCTAAAGTCTGGATGGTCCTTTCTGACTGTCCATCTGTCTGAGGATGATAGGCACTACTCAGCCTCAATTCAGTACCCAATGCAGTCTGTAGGCTTTGCCAGAACCTCGATGTAAACTTCGAATCCCTATCAGAAACAATAGACACAGGCACTCCGTGCAGTCTAACAATTTCATCAATATAGATAACAGCCAGTTTATCCGCATTATAGATTGTCTTGACAGGTAAGAAGTGAGCAAATTTGGTCAGTCTATCAACAATAACCCAAATAGAATCCATACCTTTCCTGGAGCGAGGTAACCCAACGATAAAATCCATCGTGATATGCTCCCATTTCCACTCTGGTATGGGTAAGGGTTGCAGTAATCCGGCAGGTCGTTGATGTTCAGCTTTGACTTGTTGGCAATGAAGACACTTAGACACAAAGTCGGCAATTTCTTTCTTCATTCCCGGCCACCAGAAATTCTGTTTCAGATCTTGATACATTTTTGTATTCCCCGGGTGGATTGAAAACTTCGAACTGTGGCCTTCTTGCAAAACTCTTCTTTTCAATTCAGTATCATTTGGTACACACAGTCTATCTTGAAATTTCAGTACACTGTTGTCAAATTTGAACCCCGGTCTCGGTTTTGAATCTCTCTCTTCGATGATTTTCTTCAAGTAATCATCCAGTTGCTGTTTTTCCTTAATCTCTTCAATCAACGCTGGTTGGGCAGTAATGGTAGCTAAGGTTCCACCTTGTTCCTTCAAAACAATTTCAATCTCGGACTTTTCAAGATCCCAAAGCAATTCTTTCTGTCCAGTCAGCAAACAGGCTATGTTCCCAATCGATTTCCGGCTCAAAGCATCGGCAACGGTATTGGCTTTCCCTGGGTGATACAGAATCTGTAGGTCATAATCTTTGATCAGTTCAAGCCATCTCCGCTGTCTCATGTTCAGTTCTTTCTGTGTGAAGAAATACTTCAAGCTCTTGTGGTCGGTGTATACTTCACATGTTGCCCCATACAAATAGTGACGCCAAATTTTCAATGCAAAAACCACTGCAGCAAGTTCAAGATCATGGGTTGGGTAATTCTTTTCGTGCGGTCTCAACTGTCGGGAAGCATAAGCAATAACTCTCCCATTCTGCATTAAAACACATCCCAAACCCTTATGAGAAGCATCACTAAAAACAGTGTAACCATCTGTACCTGAGGGTAGAGTCAGGATCGGTGCAGTCACAAGTCTGGTTTTCAATTCTTGGAACGCTGTCTCCCTTTGGTCAGTCCAGTCAAATGATGTCCCCTTCTGAGTTAACTGAGTCAATGGTAGGGCAATTTTGGAGAAGTCTTTAACAAATCTTCTATAGTATCCAGCCAATCCCAAAAAGCTTCGGACTTCAGTCACATTTGTCGGTCTAGGCCAGTCCACTACAGCTTCAATTTTCTGAGGATCAACAGAAATTCCATCCTTGCTAATAACATGTCCTAGAAACATTACATGGTCAAGCCAAAATTCACACTTAGACAGTTTAGCATACAGTTTCTGTTCCCTTAGGGTCTGTAGGGCAAGTCTTAGATGGTGTTCGTGTTCTTCAGCAGTCTTAGAATAAATCAGGATGTCATCAATAAATACTACAATGAAATCATCAAGGTACGGTTTAAAAATTCTGTTCATAAGGTCCATAAATGCAGCTGGGGCATTCGTGACTCCGAACGGCATAACCAAAAATTCATAATGTCCATACCTTGTTCTGAAAGCAGTTTTACCGATGTCTTCTGGTTTGACTTTCACTTGGTGATATCCCGATCTGAGATCGATTTTGGAAAACACTTGTGCACCCTGTAACTGGTCAAATAAATCATCAATACGTGGCAATGGATATTTATTCTTTACAGTTACCTTGTTCAGTTCGCGGTAATCAATACACAGTCTCAGTGAGCCATCTTTCTTCTTTACAAACAAAACAGGTGCACCCCACGGTGAAGTACTGGGTCTGATAAACTTTTTGTCTAACAGTTCCTGCAATTGCACTTTCAATTCCTTCAGTTCAGTTGGAGCCATTCTGTAAGGAGCTTTCGATATCGGCTGTGTACCCGGAATCACATCCACAGTAAATTCAATTTCCCTGTCAATCAAATCCCCTGGCAATTCATCTGGAAACACATCTGGGAATTCTCTGACTATAGGAACACAATTCATATCAGTTTTAACACTATCGTCAGTAGGCACAGTCAACACAGAACACAGATATCCTTTACACCCCTTTCTAATCAGTCTAACAGCTTTTACAGAAGAAATCAGATACGGTGGGGGTACTACTCCAATTCCATTAAACACAAATTCCGGTAAGCCCGGTGGACGGAAAACTACTTGTTTTGTTACACAGTCTATAGTGGCATGATACTTTTGTAACCAATCCATCCCCAATATTACATCAAAATGATCGATATTCAATGGCAGTAAATCAATAAACAAATGCATATCCCCAACAATAATCTCACAAGCAGGATATATATATGCACATGTCATGGATCCCCCAACAGGTGATGATACTGCTAACAAGTAATTCATAGGCTCTAAGGGTCTATTCAATTTTCGTGAGAAAGCATGTGACACATAAGAATGTGTAGACCCCGAATCAATCAATACATATGCATTTTGAGCACAAATAGAGAGGATACCTGACACAACAGTCTCGGTATTCTGCACGTCTCCCGGTACTAGGGCAAACACTCGGCCCTGCCTCATAGGCTCTTTCCCGGTAGCTTTGGGGTTAGGCTTCGGTGCTACATTTGATGCTGCTACGCTCGGTGCAGCTTTACTACTGGATTGCGGGGCAGAGGGACAGTCTTTAATTCTGTGGCCCACCTTGCCACACCTAAAACAAGCTCCAGAAATCTGATAGCAAACCCCTTTGTGCTTGTTGCCACATATGGAGCAGGGTGGAGTAAATCCACTCCCTTGGCTGGGGCTGGTTGTCGACCCCGTATTCTGTTTCTTATTTGCAGAATCATGCTTGCCTTTCTTGAATTTGAAACCCTGCCTTTTACCTTGCCACTCAGTTGTTGGTGTTTCAGATTGTTTCACTGCTGCGATATTCGTCTCGGCCATCAACGCCCGGTCAAGAACACCTACATAAGTTGGCATTTTCAAAACACTTATTCGGTCCTGTATAGCAACACTAAGGCCGCCTTCAAACCTCCTGGCCTTCTTATAATCGGTATCCACCATATGTGGTGCATACCTAGCAAGTTCAGTAAATCGCTTCTCATACTCGGCAACAGACATTTTTTGCCCTGTCTGAGCTGTTCAAACTCAGTCACTTTTCTGTCCCTGATGCACTGAGGAAAATATTTTTCAAAGAAGGACTCTTTAAACTGAGCCCAAGTCATAACAACATCATCATCACGAGTAAGCATCCACCATCTCCTCGCCTCTTCCTGCAAGGTGAAGGTGGCCAACAGTACCTTGTGTGCCTCCGAACACGGAAATACCTCGAACAACTTTTCTGTCTCTAAAATCCAAGCCTCAGCTTTCAATGGTTCAAGGCCTCCCTGAAAGGATGGCGGTTTCAACTTGCTGAACTTATGGGTCAGTGCAATAATGTCCACCTCATTAGCATTCACATTCTGTACATTCTGTTCCGGTTGCACCGGAGGAGGAGGAGGTGGGGGCGGTTGGTTCTGTTGTTGGTCCAATCTTTCAATTATCAGTCCCATCATTAGCTCAAGTCTGGCCATTCTGGCCTCAGAGGATGATGATCCAGTTTCATTTGCAGTGTTTATGTTATCCATTTCACTATAAACAGTTATAACAGTTATCATTATAGGCAGTTGTACAATTAGACAGTTTAACATTTAACACTTAATCAATCAGTCATAAGCACACACTTTTCAAATTCATGAGATGCCCTAATTGCTTTTCTAGGACACCCTATAGCTCATTTGGACACGTGTGTGCGGTATAACTCGTGGTTAAGTATCGCTCTGATACCACTCTGTCACGACCCAAACCCGGCCCTATGGGTTTAGCACCGTAACCGGCCAGTAATCCGTAATTACCGAAGGCCTGCTTAACAGTAATACAGTATAACAGAGTTCAGGGCCTGGCGGAAGCCAATACAGTAAATAACTAGTGTCCATTGAGCTGTGAAAATCTGTATGCCAAAAAACATTTTCATGCATTCATACAGTTCAAACAGTACGGTCTATACAATCATACACAAACATTCAGTACGGGGACTTAACCCCTCAATACAGTACAGTAAACTTTCAGTTTATACAACCGTTAGGTCAATACAAAACAGTGAGGAGACCGATGGGAAAAACTCAAAACAAAATCCCAAAGCCAATACATGGCAACACGGAACCTCACGATGAGGCACATAGGCTGGCTGACAAAACTGGAATAACCCCCGACGCTTCTAGCTCTGGTCCGGTGCCTGTACACCTACATATATATATGAGCAGTGAGCTAAAGCCCAGTGAATAACATAATGTATAAAGAGGTTAAGAATGTAATGTCCTTACAGTAACGAAAACAGTTCATTATTTCAATCAGTATTACAGTCGTTCAGTACAATAATCAGTCATATGTGGTACATCCATTAGCGTAACAGTAACAGTAGGTCAAAAGACCGAACAGTAATGATGGCCAGTCATTCAGTAAACAGTATGGTTCCACAAGGGAACCGACAGAGATCTCTGTAACAGTAACAGTCAGTAACAGTAGTGCTAAGGATGCCACAATACAGTTCAGAAATAAAGGACATACATTCATTCAGTAAATAATTCCAGTTCAGTAAACAGTTCAGTAAACAGTTCAGTTCGGTATTCAAAAGATAGCCATTTTGAACATATCTTTATACAATTGTTACTCACAGTGATTGGGCTACAATGTGCTAGAGCGCGTCTCTCCAGTCGCCAACCCTAAACAGTTAACAAATAGAACGCACACTAAGTTTAACAGTCGGGAAGGATGATAATTGAATCCTTAAATTTCCTCGGCGTGGTTCTACGTCTAAATCCTCATTAAGATGTCTTAAACTAGGCCTAAGAATGCCTAGGATGCGATGAGGATGCAAAAATACAGTCGGAAGGCATTTTTCAAAAGTTGCTGAAAATAGGCGCTTCGCTCGAGCGAGCCTCCCTTCGCTCGAGCGAGCTGATGAACAGTGAAAATACTGGATGCTCGATTTTTACGCGCGATGCCACGCTCGATGCTCGCTCGAGCGGAGCCCTGAATAAAGGTGCTCGCTCGAGCGAGGAATCCTTCGCTCGAGCGAAGAAGCCAAATCTGGAATTTCCAGATTTGTCTTCCAAGTTCGAACCAAGCATTCAATCATCCAAAACTCAACCTCTTGGGCCCAAATTCTGGAAAATACAACCACATTCAATATACAACAAGTTTCAAAAACCAATTTACACATGCAAGGGCCAAAGGTGAGTCAATTAAAGCCATTTTCAAATCCATTTCAAGAACAATTTCCAAACATGCAATGAATGAGTTTTAAACCAAGTTCAATCTTCAAATCTTGCTCTAAGGAGTTCCAATCTTTCAAAACAACTTGAAAACATGGACTAAGATAAAAACATGGACATGCATGCACAATTCAACACATGAACTCAACTCAAAATGTACCAATTCAAGCATGCATGCAACAATTCAAGCTTAATCCAACCTCTATGCACTAAAACATGGCTCAATCCTACAATGATGCATAGAACATGCAAGATGAAGCTCAAAGATGACAAGAGGACAATGAATTCACTTACCTAAGTCTTAATTTAAGGTAAGGAAGCTAGATTATGCCAAGTTATACACCAATTCCAAGCAATTTCCACAATTTCTTCAAGTTATCCACAAAATGAACTCTCTCTCTCTCTATCCTCTTGTTTGGTCGGCAACAACAAAGGGAAATGGCTGATCAAGTGTCTATCTAAGTGCAAGGCTCAATAATAGTTGAATAAACAAATGGCCACTAACTATGGCAATGGTGTAAATAAGGCAAACTTGACAATTCTATTAATTAGGCTTAAATTAATCTGATTTAATCATTCCTAATCAATTTTCAGATAAATATACCATTAAATCACAAATATTCTACTGATTCTAAAACAGTAAATGGTTTCTAAATCGGCCGCCGATAAGGCCTTCAATTAGCAGTTTAAACATATGAATTTAAACAGATAATCAATTAATCAAACAGATGCAATATGCGATATAATAAATAAACTCATTCAATTTCAGGTTCGATTTCAATCAGTCCATTCAGTGCTTCAGTTATTTCGATTATCAGTCATTAGCGGTCCAGTTTAGCAATAATCAGTATATAATTCAGTGGTTATTCGGTAATCAGTACGAGGGTTGTTACAATAGCTAATTGAAACTAAACAAAAATGGCATCAAAAAGCTAGCCCAACACCCGCTAACAATACAACAGTTGGTGAGAAACCAACTAGAGGAACCACAGAATACCAACCAAAATCAGTAAAACAAAGTAAACCTCAAATCACCACCCAAAACCAGAGAAAAACAACCAAAACAGAGGAGAAGAAGACACCAGCAAAAGTAGAAGAAGACGCCAGCAAGTAGAAAACAACCAGCAACAGGCACCAGAAAATGGCAGCAGACCAGAGAAACACCAGCAGCAGATCAGAAGTAGGCACCAGAAAATTAAGTAGAAAACAAGTACCTCAAACCACCACCCAAAACTAGGGAAAACAACCAGCAGTAGGCACCAGAAAATTAAGTAGCAGGGATGCACCACTTCAAAATAGATCAGAAAACACCAATCATCCGAATAGAAAAGAAATAAGAAATAAGGCTAACACCACTCCAGCAGCTACATCGGGCACACACCACTGCTTTACCTGATTCCTTACTGGACCATGCATGCCTGTACCAAACTCTTCTCCCAGGTACACTAGTGTTGGTTTCAGAAGGCTTGTGATTACCTCAATCTAGGTCACATTTATGTGTAAACATGAATTAGAAATCCATCCATAAATTCGAGTTCAAACTATATGTAAATTATAATACAAACTATCTTTGTTATGAATTAAAAATATATATATATATCATGAATTTCTTGCATTTTTTCTTTACATTCACAAATTCACACTTAAATTCAAGATCCCAATAATAAAGCTCAAGTGTAAACATGAATTGGAAGTTCATTCATAAATTTGAGTATCAAATCTCTTTCTCCCTCGAGGGTAAACTTGTACACTAGCTCTCTCTCTCTCTCTCTCTACATGTGTCGATGCCTGTACAAGTCCGGTGTTGTTAAGTAGACGAAGGGGTGAGTTACTCTGTTTTTGACTTGGTGTTCAGGATCAAAGCTATTAGGGGTTGTTAGTTGTTTGTTTTTTCTGGTAGCTGTTGTTTGTTTTTTGTTTGGTTGATTCCACCTCAGCCTTGTTTTGTAGGTGCTACATATGATTGGGTGAGTCCTTTTGTATCAACTTAGTTGGGATGAATAGCCTTCACTTTGATGCTTATAGCACCTACTTGGTTTTGTTCTTTATTGATGTTTCATGTAAGGATTTTTCCTTGATTCTTATTCAATAAGTTTCTTTTTACCGATCAAAAAAAAAGTAGACGAACAAAATCCTTTATTTATAAGACTTTAAATAAGTCCACCTATTATTTTAACCAAGTTAAGGTTATTACATCCACTCATGAACTAATTGTACACAAATTACAAATTATAGATTAAAAATAAATAAATAATGTGGGTGGACTGCTACTGTTGTTTCTGGTTTCTTGTTTTCTTTTTGGTTGGTTTCTCCCCGGCTTTGGGTGGTGCTGTATTTACTTTTTGATGCCAATTTAATTGAGATTGGAAATGTAAACTATGATGATGTTTGCACCATCTTTCTGTCCCGTTATTGATGTGATGCTTGTTTACTTTGTATTAATTTCTTTTGATTGATAATAAAAAAAAAAAGATTAAAAATAAATAAATAAATGCACGAAACTTTCATTAAAGCGGATTCTAAAAAGAGAAAGATGAAGAGGGACTCACGAAGAGAGGGAAAGAGGGAGGTTCATTGTCATGAAATGAAATCCAGAGAGAAAACGCAGCACTAACGGCGTGAAGGGAAAAAAAAGCTCCAGTGAATGCTCCAACAGCAGCCCCATGTACTAATCCAATCTTCCTCTCACTTTTCATCCCCAAAACTGCCCCTGTCATTGCTCCTATCGTCGTCCCAACTACAAAACAAACACAATTATATATATATATGATCATTATCATCAAAAGAAAAATTATGAATGCAAACCCATTACTGTCAATGAAGTCTCAAGATGTCATGTATACTGTCGAACTAAGTTTCATTATCTCTTTTAAAATTAATGGGTGTTGAAAAGGGTTTTTAGTTACTTTTTTTTTTTGACATTTGATATCGAATTGAAGGTGTGTTTTTAAAATAACTGCATGAGCGACATTGTGTATATCAATATGTACATAGAAAGCTCTGTGTGAATTCATTAAGACCCTCGAGGCTTTTAGTTTAACAAATAAGGATGATGGCCAAGACATGTAATAATTAATTACGATTAATTACACAATGTTGTATTTGGTTGAAAGATTTGAGAAGAAATTTGGAAAGAAAAATAAAAAATATGTGTGAAATTATGTAAAATATAGGTATATTTTACTCATATTTCACTTACATTTTTCTTTTCATTTTTAAATCCGTTCTCAAATCTCTCAATCAAACACAGCATAATAGTTTTAAAAATATGCTTTCTATTATACTCTAATTCTTAATTTTTAATTTTTTTTTTCACTCTTATCTTTAGCATATGTGATTGTTATAGTTTAGTTCGTGTTAATACAATTAATTTAGAGACCAAAATGTATTTTTTAGAGACCAAAATATGTGATTGTTATATTCAATATTATAAAGTACCTGCTTACACTACAACAAAAATCAGTTTTGGCGACCAAAAATTAAAATTTCGTCGCTGAAAGTAGGCCAATGGGCGACTAAAATTGAGTTAGTAGCCAAATTTGATCACTTTTGGCGACTAAATGGCTTTAGTCGCCAAATATAGGGGTTTTACCGACTAAAAGTAACTTTAGTCGCCGAATACAGGGTTTTTAGCGACTAAAACAATTTTAGTAGCCAAAGGCGACGGTTTTTGGCGACTAAAGAGATTTAGTAGCCAAAAGTACAGCTTTTGGCGACTACAAAATAGTTTAGTCGCCGATTGTAGGTGTTTTGGCGACAAAAAACAGATTAGTCGCTGAAAGTGCAGCTTTTTGGCTACAAAAAAAAAATTAGTAGCTAAAAACTGAGTATTGGCGACTAAAATTCAGTTTAGTAGCCAAAAGGGGACGTTTTTGGCGACTAAAAACAAGTTTAGTCGCCAAAAGGTGTGTTTTTAGGCGGTACATTTTTTTTCGCGACTGTAAAAATTAATTAGTAGCCTAAAAATTGTAGAATTGGTGACTAAATATTGGATTTAGTCGCCAAAAGTGAGAAAAAAAAATTTTTAATAAATAATTTATTTTTTACATAATTATATTTCAATTAAAAAAATTATATTTATATATATTATTTTCTATTAATAGCGGTTAGGATACTATATAAATAATATATATTCCATATATATTCTTGAGATGATAGAGTGGCATAGTGGAGCACGTGGTTTGCAAGAAGTTTGGAGTGTTGTGTGCTGAGGTGTCCGAGATTCGAAGCCTGGGAGCAACAGGGGTCCAACATTTTTTTTTTTTTTAAAATATACTTTTGGCGACTAAAACAGGTGGTCGCCCAAAAGCTTCAGTATTGGCGACGAAAAAAATAGTCGGGAAATGTAAAAAAAAAAAAAAAAATTTACTATTGGCGACTAAAAATTTAGTCGCCAAATGTATAATTTAAAAAAATAAATGAGCTTCGGCGACGTAATTTTTGGTCGCTACAGAGTTTATTTTTGGCGACTAAAACAGAGTTTAGTCACCAATACCTTCCGCGACGGTCTTCCAGCGACCAACATGGCGACTAAAAAAATTTGTCGGGAAAACCTAAAACCCGACTTTTGGCGACTAAAAAATCACTTTTGGCGACTAAAAATTTAGTCGCCAAAAGTGAATTTTCTTGTAGTGTACTACTTTATCTTAATGTGCTACAACTACTACTACTTTGTCTTCTCTGTTCTTTTTTTCTCTCCTGGAGTGGAGTCGATTTTGGTGGACATTACACAAGTGGAGACCCAGACCAAGTCATCCTTCAGTCTATTTCTATAAAATTTTCTATATTTTCCAACCTGGGAAGCTTCCTAGAGTTTATTATAGTTCGATTTTAATGATTCAAATTGTTCATTTTATAAGATTATATAATATATATATATATATTATTTATATAAAAAAAGTTAAATCAATTCGATTATTGTAACGTTTTCATTTTATCATGTTTCTCTAAAAAAAAATAGATATTTTTAAAATAGATCATCTATTTTTTAGAGTCTATTTTTAAGCGACAAATGCATAAAATAAAAACATTATAATTATTGAATCGATTTAATTTTTTTTATAGATTGTTGGAAATTAGGTTAGGTTTAGAACCCATAAACTTATCTTGGAGATAAGTGTGATTAATCCACTATCTCATCTCTTCAGGTAATAAAGTTGTGAGTGGTTATAATTCTCTTACATAATATATGTATTATATTTGGGAAGGTAAGAATTTAACCGTATGAGTAATCAGTATCTTTCTTTCTCTCTCCTAAACTTTCTATTTTTTCTCTCTCCATAAAACACATAATAGCCTTTGTACTGTAAAAAGTGTGGATAGTTCTCTAATAATTTTACTCCATTGTTGGGAATTATTAAAAAATATCAATGGAGACATGTGATTCACCCACATGATTCATGGATTCGATTTGAGCGTAAAAAGTATATCCAAATCCGTTTATTTCCGCTGTGTAATATTTCTTATTTTCCTTACATTGGTATCAGAACTATTGTTTGGTATTTTCGTATTATTTGTGCATGAATATATGTATAGATATGATTTGTACATAAAAATTGATATTTTTTTTTAATTATCTTTGATCGTCCTAAATTTTTTATATGTTGTAATCCATATAATATAGAGTATATCTGCAAAGTTTTCAAAAAAATCGAATGATCGGATTCTGAAAAAAATAGAGATACATATCTAACTTTCATAATTTTGACCGTATGTTAATTTTAGATTAATGCTTGGGAACACTAAAAAGGGAGCACTAGGAGAGCACTAATGAGGTGGCTCTCCATTTGATGTGATGGTTGTCTCTTGTGTTTTTCTTTTTCTTTTTTTTTTTATATTTTCTAACTCATTATAGCTATTAGTGATGAGATTTTTTAGTGATCTCTATCATTACTGTTAATTTTATATGCTATGTTTTTATATTGTTAAAATTATATATTTAGAATACGCAACTTTTAAAATAATATGTTAGGTAAGATTAAAAAGAAAACTCAAACCATACTTTTGGGTAAGAGTCACAGTATGAAAGCGAATTGGCATGCACTACCGTCATCACACTGAGGTCTTGACGCTGATGTAAGCACGGTTGGTAGCTGCTGATGGGCAAGGGCCCTGTTTGGCTTTCCTAAAATTTAAAACTATGTTATTTAGTTGTAAAATATTTGCTATAATTTTGATTGAAGCATGACTTATATCGTTAGACTTGTAATTCATATTTCTACAAACGTTAAAGTTTCAGAATTTTTTTTAAAATAAAATATTTTTTATTAATGAATTATTCAATATTTTCACATTAAATTGCTTTTAGGAGAGCATGACTTGGATTTTGAACTTAAAATTTTTGCAGTACACTATTGCTACGTAATCTTATTTATTGGTTTATTTTTTTTTATATTTTTTCAGATTCTGTAATATTTATTTTTAATTTTTTGTGTAATTATTAATTACTTGTAATTTTAGAAAATTTTAGAAAATTGCATAAATTATAAAAATATGTCATGGCATTATTTAAATACTGTATACAACATGTTAAGTTCTTTTGAATGATTATAACTTGTAATATGTTGTTATTTTAAATAGTATGATTTATTTATATTGGTGAATTTTAATTCCATGATTAAATATTTTAGTATGTTTTCTTTTATGAATTACATTGAGATATTATCATGTGGAATTAATATTTTATCATGCTTTAGATATGCCATAATTAGTGGAAGGTTGTTCGATTGAGAGAAATCTTTGTGGATTTACTTCCGAAAATCAATATTTTTGCGTGTGAATTAAATTATATTTTGGATAATTATCACTTGTTGCTCAAGAGATGATTACGAGTATAGCGAATTTTCGATCTTGCGACTTGTGTAATATTGTCACTATTTAATTTAGATTTTTGCGACAAAATTATATTATGATATGCTAATCAAATTAATCACAATGCGCATTTTTTCCCCTCTAATTGACTTAGTTTATAAACGTTAATTTGGTTAACTTAGACTTAGTAGAGATGTTCAAATATGAACGAGGTAATCCTATTATTTAGATAAGCAGAAAATCTTGGAGATTTTAAGTCAGACCATAATTGAGCCAAAGTAAGGAAACATAACTCAACATCGTCGTGGTTTTGATGTGTTGTTTGGCACAATGAAAACTGATGTGTGCGCTATGATTAGCAGCATGCTAAGTAGTTTTGATGGACGAGTTTGGAGTTACAAAATTAGTAAGCCCTCAATAGATCTAGATATGATCTTGACTATTGAGCTGTGCGGATTGACTTTGCAATTTAACTTGTAATAATGTTGCATAATTAGATGAAGCAACATCTAAGAGTTACGTCATTCAAGAAATGCAAGTTTAAATGAGTTAGTCATTAAGTGTAAGACGAGTAGCCAATACAAGCAATATTTTGCTCTCTACCCAACTAATGTGAGTGGATGG
Source organism: Camellia japonica (assembly GCA_030407325.1). Taxonomy (NCBI): domain Eukaryota; kingdom Viridiplantae; phylum Streptophyta; class Magnoliopsida; order Ericales; family Theaceae; genus Camellia; species Camellia japonica. The sequence goes on from JAPPVO010000036.1 coordinate 168,566,507, forward strand.
AGCAAAATTTCACGCACTATGATAATATGCGTTAAAGTATCACTTGGAGTTAAAATATTAGCTCTTAAAAGCTGTAAAATCTATTAACACTAAAGTAAGAAGATTAGCACCTAGTTGCTACAAAATCTATTAGCACTGTCAACTTGTCCAATTTGGATATTTATTGTTTCCACACTTGAGTGTGAGATATGAGGGGTGCTTCTTTGTTTGATTCATTAGCCAGGTTAATGTTTTTGAATTACATTTACCACTCAGTGCAAAAGTTGCAGTATCGTAATGAAAAAGTCAAGACCGACAAGGTTGTCATGACTCTAAGAATTTGACCCATTGCCCATGAGAGCATTGCGTTGAATTAGACTCTTTAACCTAATTCATGCTTAAGTTGTTTCAGGTGCTGTTATAGATTGATAGCTTATTCTCTCCTTTATGTGGATAGTAGAATTAATTGCAATTAACTATGAAGCGAGAAATAGAGATGCCAAGAAAGTATCATTATGTTTCAACTAGATACAATAAAGTGTATGGAGAATAAAATTGACTTAAAAGTGTAGGGGATTAGCATTTTACTACTTAAAATTGAGACTTAGGCACACTTGATATCTCCATGACATCCTTTTATATACACTACAACAAAACTTGCTTTTTACGGCACTACATTAACGACATATAATAAATGCACGCCGTAATTTCTCACTTTTGCAACTTACTTTTTTTGCATGTCATAAATACCTTTCCAATCACGGCGTGTCTATTGCGTAGGCCGTGAATACTAATAATGATATTTTTTTACGGCTTACAATATTAGCCGTAAATAATAAAAATTTCTACGACGTGCATACGGCATGCCGTTAATACATCAACTATACACGACACGTGTATACCGGTCGTTAAAAATATTGAACATTTCACGGCGCACAAAAAGCCAGCCGTTAAAAATATTGCACATTTTACGGTGCACAAAAAATCAATCGTTAAAAAGTATACTTTTCACAACGCATATATGCTAGCCGTTAAAAATATTTTAATTTTCACTACATGCAATTTATGTCGTGAATAATATGACCAAAAAAAAAAAATAGACGTCAAAATGAAATTGTTGACCGCCAAACGCGCAAAAAAAAAAAAAAAAAAGGGGGGAACCCTTGCTCCACCATTGTTGCGACCTCTTTTTGCAGTAAGAAACAAAAGAAGAAATGGGAAAGAAGAAGCCAAAATCCCTAGGAGTATGGCCCGCAGTGAAACCCTTCGCCAATGGCGGAGCGTCTGGCATGCTTGCTACCTGTGTTATCCAACCCATCGACATGATCAAGGTACCCTACTTCTTCTTCTTCTTCTTCTTCTTCTTCTTCATACTCTCTCTCTCTCTCTCTCTCTCCCTCCCTCCCCATCAGTTAAATCTCGCATCTTTGTCCTCTCTTTCAAGGGTTTCAGATCTTCGTTTCTGTTAATGTTACATCTTCATTTTGTGCTTCTTTGGTCTACTTCTGTTCTGCTCACTTTTCACCCAAAACTCTGTGATTTTCTGCTTTGCTTTGCTTTGCCCTCAGATCTTAGATCAAAAGCCTCTATCTCCAACCTTCACTATATTGAATTTTGAGCTGGAAAGATGATATTTTTTATTTTTATTTTTATATGTTGGTTAGTTAAGATCAAAGAGGAAAGTTACATGTTAAATATGAAGAATTTTGCTTTTGGAATCTAAATATGGAGTTTGATTTTGAGCAACTGCTTTTGATTTTGACGAATCAAATGCACCATACCTGTTTGTAAATATGCCTCACTGAGAATTTCTTTTCATGTGGACTTTGTATCCTTCGCCCATTTGATTTCATGCAATTCTATGTAGCTCTGAAGTGTTTTCTCAACTCAATTTGAACTCTTAATGGGTTTCTTAATGGGTCTGATTTTTTTTTAAAATTATAAATCATTGGGTTTAGTTTTATTATTTAAGTAAAAAAAGGTCAATTGATGGTGTTTGATTTCAGTTATAGATTATATATTATTTAATTTTTTTCAGCTTATTTAAGAAGAGTCAATTTCACTTTTTAAATTTAATGCTATATAATTTGTATTCTAAGGCATGTAATAGTTGCAGTAATTTGTCTACTTGGATGATTGTCAACGTGTTATACTTGCTGGTATGGCTCATTTGAGAGTTGTGTTGTTGTGTGTTTGGGAGACTTACCACTCACTTACAATGGCTGTTTTATGCTTTAAATGGTTTCAAATATTTTTTTTACTAACTTGGTAATACAAAGGCAAAGCAGTGAAACATTTCAGATATTGAAATTGAACTTTTATTAGACTTTATGCAAATCTGCCCAAAATATTTTCGCACTGTGTTTCCCATTCTAAGGGGCTGTTTGGCCTGTTTAAAAATCATAATTTTATAAAACAATGTCATGTTTGTTTAAGGCCCCAATAGGTATTGGGTTGCCAGGACTCAACCTGATGCCTTTGAGGGTTATTTTTTATTTTTTATTTTTTATTTATCGAAAGAGTAAAATCAAAAAATCTGGAAATGCTTGCTGTCCTAGAAATAATTTTTTCACTGCTCGGCTAAAACAAACTTAGCCTTATGAAATTTTGACGTTGGAAATGTATATAACAAACTTAGGAAGTTGCCGCAAAGAATGAGATTTAAATTTGGATTTAATTGAATGCGTTTTTGAACTGAGAATCGGAATAAATTCCCTTGACCACATTTTTGAATTGTTTAACGTTCACCTACTTTTGGACTTCTTGTGTGAGCTAGCTTGTTTAGGGAATATTGTTCAAGTATCAAACTTAGCGATGCTTCAAAAAACCTTGGGAAAAAGTTTGCCACTGGAGCATTTGTTGTTAAGGTTAGAAGAGATATTTTTAATGTATTGGAAAGAAAATATAGCTTTTTTTTTTTTTTGTTTGTTAATCATTTTGGAATGGTTCATTCCAGGGGCCAACTGAGAATGAGCAAATTGATGTGCAAGGAGATATCTTTATGGACATCGTGGAGTTCATCACAGAAACCTGGCCTGATGTAATATTCTTAAACTGCTTTATGTATATATAGATATTCATATTTTCTTAAAAAATCCCAAACTTTGTTTTTGGTGAAAATGATAGAACGAAACTATGTTTTGATAGGATTGATTCTGAAATTGTATTTATCCCAAGCTTTACATACCGATTTACTTAATTATCCATGCTCAAATAGTATTGTTTGTATTGAAGAGAAATAACATATATGTTTTAATGATGATAATTATTCTTTGTACTGTGCATTTTAGGTGTTTGATTCTTTGTCTTTTGAATTTTTTTTTTCATAGAGAATATATCTTGAATGTTGTTAATTGTGTGTATGTGTGTATGTGTGTTAGCAAAACCATAATCACATGCTCTAAATTTAATGTGCTCTGTGTTGTGAAGGAAGCAAATGAAAAAGATTTTACACTGGTGTAAGTTATCCGGAGCTAGTGAATCAATGGTTTGAGGGTTTTTTTTTTTTTAAATTTAATTTAATTTTTTATATTCTTGTTAAGCTCTTGTCTTAAGCTAGTGAAGAGCTTGTCTTAAGCTCTTGTTAGACCTAGTCTAGTAGATGGTTTAAACATAAAAGATATAAAAATAGAAAAAGAACCTCTTATGCAACCATATTCCATAGGAAAAGTTAAGTAAATGACCAAGCAAGAAAAGAAAAAAGTTAAGGTTCAAGTGAAAAGCTCGATCACTAAAGCTAAGAATGCCAATTTCACTTCAATTGGGCCAAGCTTCCTTCTCTGCATTGAAATGAAGCATTGAAGACGAGTATTTGCACCTTTATATTTATTTTTAATATTTTTTTAGTATTTTAAAATATTTAATTTATTTACAAAATATAAAAATTTAAATTCGAAATGCTTACGCTTTGACACTTTAAGGCTTCCTTAGAAGGGATAAAATGCCTTGCGTTATGCATTTGCTTTTAAAAACTTCGCCTACCATTGAAAGTGTTTGTCCAATCCTCACTGTATATTTATTTATGTGGAAAGTGCCTAACTGTTTGTTTTACCTTAATTGTCCTCATAACTGATTGGTGCATTTTCTCCATTCTATTTGGATAATTGATACATTTTCTGTGTTCTATTTGAACGTGCAGTTTGATGTCACTTTTCCAGCCCTTCCATGTTCTATACTCAGTCTTGATGCCATGGATATCAGCGGGGAGCAACATCTTGATGTTGTATGTACTGCAAAGAAATTTTGCATATGTTTTACGTGAAATATTCACTTTAATCTTGTCATGCGATTCTTTCTTCTTTTTTCAAAATTAAATGCCATAAATGTACAGGTTCTCCACTATCAGAGTTTTCACCATGCTGACACTTTTTGTCCTGTTGTGTTGCACAAAAAATGGTTTCATTGTCCTGAGTGCTAAATATTTGGATACTGGTAGTAATATGTACACCATGCTTCTGTGAAGTTACAAGATTAATGTAATATAGAGTATAATGCTAATAGAATAAATATGGAAGCATGGCAAGAGTAAGAAGAATTTAGCAAAGCACAAATGAAGCACTGTTAAAAATTTCCATCACAATTTTAACCTGAACTGATCCAAACCCTCCCACTTACATTGAGTGACATTTAATTTTATCTCTGCTTGCAGAAACATGACATTGTCAAGAAAAGACTTGATACACATGGTAATGTAATAGAAGAAAGGCAGGATGGTATTGGTGCTCCCAAGGTCACTCTCTATCCTTCTCTCTCTGCACGGTTTGGAGGCTCATAGATGATGAAATGTGTGTATGAATGTATTCTAATAATTAATTTATTCTAATTATTTGACTTTGAAACTTACCATAAAATTTTAAAATTTCTAAATAATACATTAACTTAGTGAATTTTGTATTCAGATGCCGATAAGGGCTTCAATTAATAGCACAAAGCATTATTCTGAACATATATTCCTACAGCTAACAGATAGGAATTCAAATAACACGTAAATCACACAATTAACACATAATTATGCTTAACCACTTATTTAGCATTCTTAATTATGGATTAGTAGCTAATTACGGAATGGGGTTGTTACATTTCTAACCTATTGGTGGCCAATACTATGCATAAGAAGAGAGATGAACATTTGATAACTTTTAAGAGTGGGTCAGTCAAAAGCCAAATAGATTACTTTTTAGTGAGGAAAGTGGACCGTCTAAAATGCAGTGACTGTAAGGTGATTCTTGGAAAGAGCCTGATGTCGCAACATAGGATTTTGGTACTAGATTTATCCTTTAAAGGACAATACTAAGCTAGAAAGGATAGTGTGTGTTGTAGAACGAGATAGTAGAACCTAAAAGGGGGATAAACTAGAAATATATAAGAATAAAATGGATAAAGAAGGTACTTGGGACTTGGAAGATGATGTTAACACTATGTGGAATTCGATGGCCAATTGTATATAAGGAGAATCTCAAGGGAAGTTCTTGGAAAGTCGAAAGGAAAGGACCCAACTCTAGTGAAACTTGGTGGTGGAGGGAAGAGGTTCAAGCGGTAGTTAAGGCGAAAAAAAGAGTGCTTTAAAAAGTGACAAAATGATAGAACTGAGGAAAACCTTAAGAGTTATAGATTGGCTAATAATGATGTCAAGAAAGTAGTGAAAAAGGCTAAGTTAAAAGCTTATGATGACCTATACACTAAAGTAGATAGTAAGAAGGGAGATAAGATGGTATACAAACTTGCTAAGATAAAGGAGAGGAAAACAAGAGATTTTAATCAAGTTAAATGCATCAAGAGTGAGGATTCTAAGGTATTGGTGAAGGATGAAGAAATTAAGGAGAGGTGGAAGAACTATTTTGAGAAACTGTTGAATGAAGAACATGGAGGTACATTAATAGGGGAGGAAATAGCCAATAATAAAGAAAACCAAGACTATAGGTACGTTAATAGGTTAGCTATCGATATTTGATCAAGTAATTTTTTTTGTCTGAATAATTTGCTATAAGTTAAACGGTTCGAATAATCAAAATATACCTAAAATGGTTCCGTAGTCATGTAAATTGAATCGTCCACTCCACTGGACTAGAGTTAGTGTGTTGTATTTAAGTGTTACATTAAAGTGTTACGTTTTTGTTTATAATGGGAGATTTGTTCCAAAATGAGGGAGAATTCAAAACTTCTATAATGAGGATTGCCCAAATTTGTAATTTTACATTTGGAGAAATCCAATTTTATTCTTAAAAAAATTAAATCTAAATATGTAAGTGACTATCATTTTGTGTAATTTTCATTTTAATGGGACCTTTGAGTTCATAAAAAAATAAAAAAAAATAAAAAAAAAGAGGATTGAATAATTCACAAGATCACATTTTGAGATTTATTGGTGTTTCACCCTAGTTAAAATGACCAAAATTAATTCATTTGGTGCATGGACATTAAAATAAATAAACAAATATATATTTTAATCAAATATAAATATTAATTTCATTTTTATTTATACAACTAACAATGATTCATCATTGTAAAAGGCTATGGTTCAACAGATATACCCACCTATTAATGTACTCCCGTCACTTTCCCGATTAATGAAGGTAAGCTTTTATGGTGGCACTCTATCTCCATTTTTACGCATGAAGAATGGATATATGTATATAAATATATATGCTATGGGGTCTATAATCACCAAGATATTGATTCATGTATTAATGTGGTAAGTGTGAATGTCAGGTCTTAGGTCAGGCCACTACAACAAAAAGCATCATTGGCGACTAAACATTTGAATTTCGTCGCTGAAAGGTGCAGAAATGGCGACGAAATCCATTTTGGTCGCCAAAATGACGACTTTTGGCGACTAAAACAATTTGGTCGCCAAATGTATATGTATTGGCGACTAAAAATCATTTTTGTCGCCTATTATATGGTTTTCAGCGACTAACAGAATTTTCGTCGCCAAAAGTCAAGGTTTTTGCCGACTAAACCAATTTAGTAGCTAAAGGTGCTGCTTTGGGCGACTAAAAAGCAGATTAGTCGCTGATTGTAGGTGTTTTGGCGACTAAAAACAATTTAGTCGCTGAAAGTGGGGGTTTTGCCGACCAAAATCCATTTTAGTCGCCCAAAGTAGGGTTTTTGGCGACGAAATTTCAGTTTAGTCGCCAAAACTGCTGCTTTTTAATTCAGAACCTGTTTTTTTAGCGACAAATAAATAATTAGTAGCCCAAAATAATACAATTAGCGACTAAATAATGGTTTTAGTCGCCAAAAGTTGACTAATGTTTTTTTTAGTAAATAATTTTTTTTTTGACATAAATTATTTGAATTAAAAAAATTATATTTATAAATATTATTTTCTTGTAATTGCGGTTAATATACTATATAAATAATATATATTGCACTATTACGCATGTGAGGTTGGGGTGGTCTAGTGGGGAACGCGTGTGGGTGAAGGCACAGTGGGCACATTGGCTTGGACGTCCCAGGTTCAAACCTTGGGAGCAGCCAAGGCAACAAATTTTTTTTTTTTTTCTGGAAATGGTTTTTGGCGACCAACGACTTTAGTCGCCGAAAGGTTTAAATAATAAAAAAAAAATACTATTGGCGACGAAAAGTTTAGTCGCCAAAGGTCGAATTTCCAAAAATTATATTGCATTTGGCGACAATTTTTTTCGTCGCTGAAGACTTGTACATTGCCGACTAAGAAGTTTTTAGTCGCCAAAGGTATTGCCGACCGGGTTTTGGCGACAACAGTGGCGACTAAAAGTTTTGTCGCGGAAAGTGGAAATTCGACCTTTGGCGACTAAAAAACGACTTTTGGCGACTAAAAATTTAGTCGCCAAAGGTGTATTTTCTTGTAGTGGGCAGGCTCTTCCAATGATGTTACAAAACAAAAGTTCTGGAGGTATATTTTGAGCTTACTGTCTATATTGTTGTAGAGTGCTTTTGGTGAGGGAATGACTCGAAGGGGCCATTGGAAAGGATGTTCAAGCAATGAAAGCTATAGTTGGAGAAGAGGCACTTTCTTCTGAGGATCTAGTCTCTTTCTCTCTCTCTCTTTCTGACCATATTTCTTAATTTATTGCTTATATCAGGAAATAATAACTGTTTTTCTTTTTTCTTGTTCTTTTTGTAATCTCTAATTTTTTTGATTTTTCAAAAAATTGTAGCTTTATTTGGATTTCCTGGACAAATTTGAGAAGAAATTTGAGGCTCAAAGGGCCTATGATACCCGGAACATTTTCCAATCACTTGATTTGGCATGGACACTGCTTTGTATCTTTCCCCCTGAGCTTCTCCACCGTATACCAGCAAAGACATTGGACCATTACTACAGCCGCGATGCACCAAACTAAAATGGATAACGAGTTTATGGACCCTTCCCTTGAATTTGTGGTTCGCTTCAAAGTGGCCGAGTTGTTGTTTCACCTCAAATAATTTTACTGGGCTGCATGAATTCTCAGAAAAAGGTGAAGTGGATTCTAATCTCAGTTTAAAACACAGCTGTTTATTTCATTAAAATAGTTATGAGGATTCTTATATTAGGCAGTGATGTAGTTTATGTTAAAGGCTTGTAATTTTGACTTGTTATATTGGGTATTTTCTAGTATATCCTTGTATTTGGATGTGAAAATTGAATGTTAGGAACTCATGAGGTTTTAATAATAAAGTTTTACTGTTTATTTTTAGTTTAATTTCATGAAAGAGGCTAAACCCAAATAGGGGAAATTCTATAGTTATGGTATTTAGTTATAATTTATTGTGGCGTTAGTTATGACTTGATTATATACATTGTGGTGTTTGTTATGACTTATTATGATGTTAATTATAACATTATTTTGATTAGAATCTAAAAAGCCTTTAGTTATATCTTAGATAGTGTTTGATTATGATTTTATTTATTTTTTATAGTTATGATTAGAATTTAATTATAATATTTATAATAATTAATTTTACAAATGACATAACTTAGCAGGACCCAAAATAGAAATAGTTTATACACAAGCGTACAAAAATAACAAACTTAGCACACATTAACTTTTCAGTGCACGTTTTTTTTTTTTTTTTATATAGAATAAAGGGGATGGGTTTGCCTCCAGTTTGGACTGGAGGTTGTTCTTTGGGTACGTAAGGTCGCGAATTTTATTTTAATAATATAAATATTTTATTTTATAAAATTTTTATGGATATTATTTATAAAAAAAAAAAAAAAAATAGATTAGTTCAGTAATTGTAAATTTTTTATTTTATTATGTTTGTTTAAAAATAATAGATAGTTTATTTTAAAAATGCACTCATCATTTAATTTTTTAGAAATAAATATAATAAATAAATAAATTACAATTATCAAATCGATATAATTTTTTTTCATAGATGATATAGATAAAGGACTTTACAAATTGAACGGTTCAAATTATTGTGATGAATTTCATAAGTCGGAACAACACCATCCGATTTGAGAACTGGAGGTAAATTCAACTCTAGAAGACATCTTTAAAAAATTTAAAGATCACATTACCTTTTACACTTTTTTTTTTTTTAATAATAAAAACAAATTCTTCCAAACATTTTATAAAAAAATTAAAAATTCTTCCAAATAAAAAGAAAAAATAGCTAAAAAATGAAATGTCAAAGTGTTAGAAACACTTACCAATCAGTCCTATTAATTAGACTTATTTACCTACAGGTCCTAACTGATAAATTTATCATTATAAAAACAAAAGACTGATAAATTTATCATTATAAATTTATTCATAAAAATAAAGAGACAGATAAATTTATTACGAAAAATTTATTCATAAAAATAATAGATTAGATAAATTTATTAATAAAATTTAATGGATAATAAATCTTAAAAATAATTTTCCCCGAGTGTTATTGGTTGGTTCTGCATAAGGGGCAAGACCGGTGCCTAACGCGCCATTTAGCAATGCAACGTCGATGAAACATGTGCAGACATATTGGCAACCTTTCAGCTACTTCTCCAACTTCAAAATCCTATCAAATAAAAGAAATACACAAGAAAATTTTTTTAAAATAAAGTTATGTGTTTAAAGCTAATGTTAGAAGTCGTGCACGTTTTGGGATCTATGTATGACCTTATCCAAATAATAAACAATTTTGTTACATAACCCAATTTTTCTATTGAAAAATTTATGGAGATCGTAAGGATATGTTACGATTATAAATTTGTATAAAAATTTAGAAAGTAAAAAAGAAAAGGTAAAGATAATGTTAATAAAATATAAGTTAAATTTTTGGAGACTCGGGCCATAAATTCAATTTTAAAATTTTTGAGACAATAGTCCTAAGCTTATTTTTTTGGTGCCAAAAAGATAAAATAATTTTAAAAATCATATTATCCTTATCTATCTTTCTATCGATCCACCTAATCTACATATCTATCCATATCACTTCCGCCACCAGTCGCCGGTGGCAGCGACTTTTTCGGACATTTTTCCAATGCCAGTGATCGGTTGGTGGCAGTAACGTAAAAGTGACAAAAACAATTCCTTCAAAATAATAATTTCACACCAAATAATTTCATTAATTAGGTTATTATCACAAAAAAAAGAAAAAAAAGAAATTAAGATTAATCATTGAATCTAAATACCATATTTCTTCATACAAATGGGCTTATCACTAATAAACGTTGTTTTTTTTCTCTCTTGATTTTCTTTTTCTTTTTTTCTTTTTTTTCCTTTTTTTAAATTTTTTTTTAATCTAAATTTATGATTGAAAAAGTTCAAGCGTGTACTCAATTTATAGGGAGCCATTCCTACTATAATTCTCTATATTTCTGAAAATTTATCCAAAAAATATCCAAAAAACACTAGTGGGCATAAGAACTAGCGGGCCTCCTTCGTATAATACACCAATCTTTTCTAGGTTATTTTTGATACTTTAAAAAAAAAATTTAAATAAAGAGTAAAATACACCAATCTTTCATAAGATTTAAAAAAAATACAACAAAATTCATAATTTTAGTATAATTATAGGTAATTTTTTTTTAGTAATGTTTAAATAGACCAAATCTAATGCAAATAATGTAAAAATACAAAGATAAATAAAGTAAAATCTAATAAAATAGAGAGGGGACCAGATTTATTTTCCCAATCCCATTTTCTTAATTTGTTAAAAATTTAATAAAAGTAAAAATTCATATATATATAATTTTTCATATTTTTATCTCTCATGAAATAAAAATATAGTGGGATTTGTAAATGTGTCATCAGGTCATTTTCGGGTTCCTAGACTTTCCAAAAACGAATAAAAAACTAAGGTAGAAATAGTAATTTGTCATGTTTCTTTCACCGATAAAAAAATAAAAATAAAATTAAAGTGAGGATGGAATTTGCTTTTCCCAATCCAATTTCTCCGCCCTATTGTAATTATGTTAGTTAAATAACTTTTGAATGTATATATATCAATATATAATTTAATTTATTAAATATAATAATTAAAAGCAAAATATCAAAACTTTCATGTATCTTTCATTAGTAACAATCTCCCTCCTAAAAGTGAAAAATCACCCACTATTTTCTTGCTTGTGTCTTGTTGGAAATCATGTGGTAAGTGTATATGGTATGACCTCATAGTACACATGGTGTGGCTTAACTTTGAGGGTTACATGATACACATAGTCCATCTACACATGGTCTAACCATGAGAGGCACATGGTATTGAAAACCATTAGGAACACATGGTCTTGAACATGTAGTATACATGGTATGGCCTAACCAAGAGGTACACATGATTTGTCATATATGTCTATATAAGGGCTCATGCTCAACGTTGTGTAGATACTCCAAAAATATTAAGTTCCCTCTCTATTCATTTATCTTGAGGCTACCATCTTGAAAGTCTAGAAATTTGGAGTGTGGATAATATTAAGAAACTTTAATAGCTTCTCAATTAATGAGAGATTTTCCAAACAAGACTTGTAATTCAAGTATCTAATCCAAACTGTTTCTGCATCAGATAACATGAATAGTCGTATATTTTTCTTTCATGTCCAATCCCGTCCGATATTATCATTCCAAAACTAATTAAAGTATCAAATTGAAGGTGAGATATATACCTCAAGGCAAACTGAGCAGGAGATTCTATTTCCTGAAGAGTCATAGATATTCTTATCTGTGATTCTAGTCTTTGGGAGCTTATCAAGTATTGAACCTCTATGTAAAGCATTGCCTCCCTTTCTGTCTATAAATCTTGGGACTTGATTGTTTGTTTCAACAGTGGCCACCTGATCAGCATCATCAGCATTCACATCCTAATTATTTATAAATTAAGTAAATTACATCAGCAGTCTCTACATTTTACTCTTTGTGTCATTTTTGTCACTATCATTTCAATTAGCTCAATTTTAATCATTAATTTTAAATTTGTATCAATTTGGTCCAATTAATAACAATGATTAAGGTTTTATAAGAAAAATTGTGACCGAGTGAACTCACAAAATTAAAATAGTTTACAAATTTACTTATAAAAACATGACACGTAACGCTTATGTGCAAATTTTCTATATAAAAAAAAAATTGTAATTAATTCGACTAAATTAAGATAAAATCATAAATTCAGAACTGAAATCGAGATAATTGAAAATTAGAAATCAAAATGACACAAAGACTAAAATATAGGAACTACTAATATAATTTGCCTAATAAATTTCAAGCATGGTTAATTTAAAATAATAATAAATTTACATCCCTATTTCATAATCATTAGATATGCAATAAAAATCCTCCATTACATACCTAGAATGGAAGGGGTCATAATCGATTCGGGATTCGAGTATATGGCCTCTTTTGGATAAAAGGTTAAAAGTCACTTTTTGACTTTTAACTTATTTTAAGTCACATTATTTCTCTACTTTTTTACATATTTTTTCAAAAAGCATTAAAAAATTTAAAAAAAATTAATTTTTAACTTGCTTCCCAAAACAACCCTTTGGTATTTTGCAAGTGTTTTGGGAAGATGGTTAAAAACTATCTTCTAACTTTTAATTCATTTTGAGTTACATCATCTCTTATATTTTTTATACGTTTTTTCAAAAAAAAAATTAAAAAAATTAAAAAATCAATTTTTAATCACCTTTCCAAAATAGGTATGTCTATATATCTTACTTTTCGTGACCTTCCAAAAGCTATGTGATAGTGATTTTGGAATAAACAAAGCTTTACCTGATTCCTTACTGGACCATGCATGCCTGGACCAAACTTTTCTCCCAGGTACACTAGTGTTGGATTCAGAATGCTTGTGATAACCTCAATCTATATCACATTTATGTGTAAACATGAATTAGAAATCCATCCATAAATTTGAGTTCAAACTATATGTAAATTATAATATAAACTATCATTGTTATGGATTAAAAAATATATATATCATGAATTTCTTGCATTTTTTCTTTACATTCACAAATTCACACTTAAATTCAAGATCCCAAGATCCCAATAATAAAGCCTAAGTGTAAACATGAGTTGGAAGTTCACTCATAAATTTTAGTATCAAATCTCTTTCTCCCTCTCTCTCTACATGTATGGATGCCTGTACAAGTCCGGTATTGTTACAAGTAGACGAACAAAATCCTTTATTTATAAGACTTTAAATGAGTCCACCTATTATTTTAACCAAGTTAAGGTTACTATATCGAGTCATGAACTAACACCAAATTACAAATTATAGATTAAAAATAAATAAATAATGTGGGTGGACTGCTACTGTTGTTGCTACTTTCTTGTTTTCTTTTTAGTTGGTTTCTCACTAGCCTTGGTGGTGCTATCAGATGATTGTGTTTACTTTTTGATGCCAACTTAGATGTGATTGAAAATGTAAACTATGATGATGTTTGCACCATCTTTCTCTCCCTTTATTGATGTAATACTTGTTTACTTTGTATTGAATGTTTCATCAATAGAGGTTCTCTTTTGATTGATCCCAAAAAAAAAAAAAAAAAGATTAAAAATAAATAAATAAATGCACGAAACTGCCATTAAAGCGGATTCTAAAAAGAGAAAGATGAAGAGGGACTCACAAAGAGAGGGAGAGAGAGAGGTTCATTGTCATGAAATGAAATCCAGAGAGAAAACGAAGCACTAACGGCGTGAAGGGAAAAAGAAGCTCCAGTGAATGCTCCAACAGCAGCCCCATGTACTAATCCAATCTTCCGCTCACTTTTCATCCCCAAAACTGCCCCTGCCATTGCTCCTATCGTCATTCCAACTACAAAACAAACACAATTTTATATATATATATATGATCATTATCATCAAAAGAATGAAGTCTCAAGATGTCATGTATATTGTCGAACTAAGTTTCATTATCTCTTTTAAAATTAATGGGTGTTGAAAAGGGTTTTTAGTCACTTTTTTTTTTTATTATTATTATTATTTTATATGACATTTGATATCGAATTAAAGGCGTGTTTTAAACAAACAACAACGGACACTACTCTCTCTCCTCTATGAGATTTCTCTCTACTTCTTGGTAGCTTTGCTAGGGTCTTTCCTTTCCCAAAGTTTTCCTCTCTCCTTGAGCCCCTGATAACTTCTGTGTGAAGGGGTTTAGCCTTTTCGAGGGTTTTGGCTGTTACGCTTTGTCTTATCCTTCGACTTAGCCCTGGCATTTCCCCATGGAAACTTTCTCACTTATACCGGACGGTCTAGATTGCCTGGACCTTCAAGAGGGGTTGGATGAAAAAGTTGATGTTTTCAACCTCTATTCGGAAGGGAAGATTTTGGCACCCAAAACCCTTAATAAGACTGCGGTTTCAAATATCATTTAAGGAGCCTGGAAAACACGAGCTAAACTGGCAATATCCTCTTGGTCGAACAATATCTTTTTGTTCCAATTTATTGACCTCAAAGACCGACGAAGAGTTCTCATGGAGGCTCCTTGGTTTGTAATGGGCTATTTGCTAGTTCTATAACCTTTAGCAACAGGGAGATCAGTTGAAGAGATGGATTTCAAATGGAGCCCTTTCTGGATTTAGGTCCATGGTATCCTCGTGGCCAAACTAACAAGGCAGAATGGTGAGATTATTGGTCAGAGAATTGGGAATCTTATAGGGATTTGCATGACGGCCTTCTTTTGGAGAGGAGTTTTCTCGGCTCAGAGTGGAAGTGGATGTGTCCAAACCCCTTCCTCAGGGTTTTATTCTACAGCACCATAGATCTGAGAACAAGGAATCTTGGGTCTTCTACAAATATGAGAAATTATCAGATTTTTGCTACGATTGCGGTAGGTTGGGACATGATAATTCTTCTTGCAAGTTTGTCTCTCGTGAGGAGGGTAAGAACTCTAGCTATGGTCCGGAGCTTCGAACTAGCAGAGCTCCTAGACTCGATATTCTGGTGAAACAAGTACGCTACGGGGTCGATACGGCGGAGGAAAGAGTAAGAAACCTGGTTAACCAACGGCCGGTGGTGACGAGTATGGATGATACGTGCGAGATGACTCACAAACGCCAAACCAACATAACAGATCATGCTACTACTGCAGGCACTACAGACCTTGAGGTAGCTACAGACTATGTCGAAGCTGATCCTCCAAGGTATGCTTCTCCTCTAAGATCGGATATGGTGTCAGCTAGTGATAAGGGATGTGGTCGAGGTGGTCAACTAGTGCCAACCAATGAGGTAGTCATGGAGAGTTTAAAGGTTTCCCAAGTGACTGAGAGAGATCATCTCAGGAAGGGAATTGTATCTCTTGAGGAAATTACACCAACCAAGCTTTTGATGCCTTCGGCCTAGTCCTCTGTTGGGCTTAGGCCTCAATATTTCGTCACCGAACCTGTGGATCACAATCTGTTAATAAAGGCAACCCTCAACAATGAAAGTGGAATTGGGCTTGTCAATGAAATTGGAATTGAGGAAATTAGCCCAAACTCCAGCCCAACTAAAGTGTCTTTTGTAGACCAGACTATTGATAAATGCATGGCATCTTTCTCCAAAGACTTATCCATTAAACAAAAGGCTTCTGAAGCTTTAGTTGACACATCTCAGCCCAAAAGGAGTAAGTTTAGTTTTGCTGGTGCAATTGGCTCCTCTCATTTGCAGACTCTAGAGCCGAAAAGGAAGCTAGTTCGTAACGCGAGAAGAAAGAAATCTCCCAAACACAATAAGCCTCGTACCAGCTTGCCACAAGACTTAACTGTCGAGGATGACGGGGCATTGGTTCATGTTCCCATTGCTTGGGATCAAGAGGGAGTGGGCGATTGTTGCTCTCAAGTCCCTAGCACTAATCCAACAGAAGGTATTGAGACCATAGAATGGGCACTGGTGGCTGGCCCTCAACAGCTACACGCTCCATGTTGATTCTCAGCTGAAACGTCAGGGGTTGGGGCGACCTCTGACAGTCCAGATCCTCCGAGGGTTGTGTTCAACCCATCACCCCACTATGTTGTTTTTGATGGAAACAAAAAATAAAGCGTTAAAGTTAGAAAGAATTCGCAAAAAATGTCAGTTTTCAAATAGTATCTATGTTAATCTAGTGGGAGCTTCAGGTGGCCTAGCACTTTGGTGGATGGATTCAGTAAGCTTGGATGTTAGATTTAGATCAAAAAATCTCATTCGGTGTACGGTTGGTAATGTTGGAGTAGATAGTGTATGGGCTGTATCCTTTATTTATGCTCCTCCATCTAGATCAGACCGCAAGGAATTTTGGAAGCTTTTAATGAACCAAGCTCGTAGCAATTATTACTTGTGGTTGTGTGTTGGTGATTTCAATCAAGTAGGCTTAATGTGGGAAAAACAAGGTGGTTTGGTGTGTAGCAGATCTCAAATTGAAGGTTTTCAGTTTTATGATTTCGAAATGTGCTCTAATGGATCTCGAATTCAAAGGTAATGCCTATACCTGGACGAACAACCAGGTCAGAGAAGCTAATATCCAAGAAAGACTGGACAAAGCCTTTGCTACGGTGGAGTGGCGTAATTGATTTCCTTCTGCTCAAGTTCATCATGAAAGTATCATTGGATCAGACCACTGCCCATTGATTGTTAACTGTTGCCTTCTCCCAAAGCGAATCCCTCAGATTTTTAAATTCGAATCCATGTGGTCAACGAAACTAGAGTGTGGAGAAATTATTGAGCGAGCCTAGGCTTCATCAACAACTGGATTCTCTATGATCCAACTGACCTAACGTTTGAACGCTTCTAGGAGAGATCTGTTGACTTGGAGTAAGACTAAGTTTGGTAATAACAAGAAGTTGATTGCTGCTTGTAAACGCCAGTTGGCCCACCTTCAAGGCCTTCCTCCCACACCTCAGAATTACCAAGACCAAGGTTTCATACAATCTCAGCTCGAAGATCTGTTACTCAAGGAGGAAACATTCGTTCATCAATGTTCTCAGGTTAATTGGCTATCGTTTAGGGATAGAAACACCGCATTTTTTCATGCAACACTCACCCAACACCGACAGAGGAACCAACTAGCATGCCTCAAATCTAAAAGTGGGTTATGGCTTGAATAGGAAGAGAATTACACAATTATTTTGCAGACTTGTTTTCTTCTGATGGTCATCGAGATATGACAGAGGCCTTGAGTGTAGTGAATCAAGTCATCACAAATGAGATGAACCTTCGATTAATCAAAGAGGTATCCAATAAAGAAATCCGGGTGGCGGTGTTTCAGTTGGGCTCTGTTAAGAGCCCTGGACCTGATGGGTATCCTGGATTTTTCTACCATCGGTATTGGGCTGAGATTGGGACTAAAGTTTGTATGGCAGTCCACAGTTTCTTCATGAATGGTTTTATGCCGAAAGATTGGAACCACACTAATTTGGTTTTAATTCCGAAAATTAAAGCTCTGGAATCACTGTCGCACTTTAAACCAATTAGCTTATGTAATTTTACGCTCAAGATCATCACAAAAGTTTTGGCCAACCGACTGAAGTGTGTGCTTAGTAAAATCATATCCCCCAATCAATTCACCTTTGTGCCCGGAAGAATGATCCAAGACAATATTCTTGTAGCCCATGAAGCTTTTCATTTCCTAAAATTGCAAAAGAAGGGCAAACAATCGAATATGGCCGTCAAACTTGATTTCAACAAAGCCTATGATCGAGTTCAATGGGATTTTCTTCAAGCCATAATGCAAAGGATGGGCTTTCATGAGGAATGGGTCAACTGGGTCATGTAATGTGTTTCTACAGTTACATTTGCGGTCTTCGCTAATGGAGCTGAACGAACTGCTTTTAGGCCCTCTCGGGGAATCCGGCAAAGGGATCCTCTTTCCCCTTACTTATTCCTTTTGGTGATTAAGGTGTTGTCTAAACTTCTTCACAGAAGCTTGAGGGCTATGGAATTCTCGAGGATTCAACCTAGACGAACATGCCCAATCTTGTCATACTTGTTTTTTGCAAACGATGCTTTCTTATTCCTTCAAGCGAATGTTAACCAATGCCACAAAATCCTTAGAGTCTTAGATGTTTACAATAACGCTTCAGGCCAACGAATCAATTTTGGAAAGTCAAGTATCCAGTTCTCCTTGAATATTGGATTGGCTCTTAAACGACAAATTTGTAATGTTATGAATATTGCCCTAGTCAAAGAAAGATCTACATATCTTGGGCTGTCCACATGTTGGGGGAGATCAAAAGTGGGGACCTATAACTTTATTGTGGAAAGGGTATAGGAAAAACTTCAAGGGTGGAAGCTTAAGTTATTATCCCATGCGGGCCAGGAAATTCTCATTAAATCGGTTGCTCAAGCTATCCCCACTTTTGCGATGGCTTGCTTCCTTTTTCCCAAAAAACTCTGTGTTTATTTGAACTCTTTGTTAAGTAATTTTTTATGGAAAGGTGATCCGGAAAGTCGAGGCATCTATTGGGCCTCGTGGGCTACGATGTCCATGTCAAAGCTTAAAGGAGGGATGGGTTTTCGGGACTTCAGCTCTTTTAATAAAGCATTGTTAGCTCGTCAGGGATGGTGACTGTGCAAATACCCTCACTCCTTTTGTGCTTAATTTCTTAGGGTCATGTCTTACCCACACTCAAATTTTTGGAATGCTAGAAAATGTGCTAAGGCATTGTGGGCTTGGGCAAGTATTTTGGAGGGCTGTGAGGTGTTAAATCGGGAGGTTCGATGGCAGGTTTGCAATGGGTAGCCCATTGATTTCTGGACTGACAAATGGGTTGCTTTTTCTCAAGATTTCCGCATTAAATCTTGTCCACCTATTGGCTGCTCCGTAACCAATGTGAATGAGGCTATTAATCCTAATACCAAAAGCTGGAACAAAGCTCTGGTGCATAGTTTGGTGTCTTCGGAGGAGGCAGTTGGGATCTGTGCGACCCCCACCGCAATTGTCAACCAAGATGATTGCCTAATTTGGCACTATAATTTGAGAGGCAATTTTATAGTCAAGTCGAGGTATCGAGTGGAATTCGAGCATCAACAAACTCAAGCTGGTATTAAGGTGTCATCATCCTTCCAGGTTCCAGAGAATGTTTGGAAATTTCTGTGGGCCCTTCCAATCCCTCCCAAACTTCGGTATTTTTGGTGGCGGGCTTATAACAATCTCCTAGCTTCTAAAGCTAATCTTTTTCGACATAGATGCGAAAAGGATGGTTTATGCCCTATTTGCCATAAGGAAACAAAGACTATGGAGCATTTTTTATGTGGGTGTGAATGGACGTGGGCAGTCTGGTTTGGAAGCAGCTTAAACATTTCTCTCGTCAAAGGAACCATTGGCTCGATTCAGCAATGGACATGTGAGGTGTATCAGGCTATCGAAAATAAGCATGATCGAGTGGATTATTTGTGCAAGATCCTTTGGTTGGCGTGGCACATTTGGAAGAGCAGGAACAATTTTGCTTTTAATCATCACCCCGTTGATTCGGTTGCCACCATCTACACAGCCGAAAAGGACCACTTTGAATCTGCCAGTCACTTTATACAAAATCATCGTCCACTAAGCCTCTCCAATCCTATGATTGATGTTCCCAAGTCGTGGTCTCCATCGTTGCCAGGGAGTTTCAAAGCCAATTGTGATATGGCAATTAAACCCGGCTTTTCGAGACCATACATGGCTGTTTTACTCCGAGATTCTGAAGGCACTCTTTTGGATAGGGTGGTCAGAATTGAGGAAATTGGGTCAGTCATGCAAGGCAAAGCTATGGCAATCAGATGGGCGTGCCTTTTGACCTGTGATCTAAACCTGTCTCATGTGGAGATTGTCGGTGATAACAAAGAAGTCATTCGCTTAAGTGTCTCTGAGAATGATCCACCATGGAGTTGTGCTCCTATCATTGAGGATATTCGAAGATTAGCTAACCAGTGTAATCTTTCTTTTTTGTGGACTCCTCATAAGGCTAACAAAGCAGCTCATTGGACTGCTAGGGACTTTCTTAAAGGTGTTCTTCCCTCTAATTGGGTGTGTAACCATCCTGAAGGACTTTGTAAGGCTTTAGCCTTGGTTTCTTAATATATTTGGATTGTTCAAAAAAAGGTGTGTTTTTAAAATAACTGCATAAGCGACATTGTGTAGATCAACATGTACATAGGAAGCTCTGTGTGAATTCATTAAGACCCTCGAGGTTTTTAGTTTAACAAATAAAGATGACGGCCAAGACATGTAATAATTAATTATGATTAATTACACTAATGTTGTTTTTGGTTGAGAGATTTGGGAAGAAATTTGGAAAGGAAAATGAAAAAGGTGTGTGAAATAATGTGAAATGTAGGTATATTTTACTTATATTTCACCTACCTTTTTCTTTTTATTTTCAAATCCTTTCTCAAAACTCTCAACCAAACACAACGTAATAGTTTTAAAAATATGCTTTCTATTATACTCTTTAATTCTTAATTTTTAATTTTTTTTCACTCTTATCTCTAGCATATGTGATTGTTATAGTTTAGTTCGTGTTAATACAATTCAATATTAATAACGGGAAGAAATGTATTTTTTGGAACTATGCAAGGGAGGGAAAAAAAAAATTTAAAAGATTAGGGATCAAAATGTAATAAAGTACCTGCTTTTAAGAATCAAAAATGAAACAAAATATATATTTTGGAGACCAAAATGCAACAAAAAATACATACTTTAGAAGTTATGTATATTAAGCCATTTTGATTTTATTGAGACTTTAGACAACTTGATTTAAAATTTAAAAAGTTAACTATTATAATTAAAAGAGAAAATAAATAATATGAGATTTTATAATAAATAATATGAAATTTTAATAAAAATATAAAAATGTCAAGTGTAATTAAATCTCACTACGCCAAAACAGGGCATTAACGACGGTTTTTTTAACGGCGGCTTTCGTTACCGCCGTTAAAGATACTATTAAAGGCGGTAACGAAACAGCCGTTAATACTGACGTTAATGTATCTTTAACGTCGGTTTCGTTACCGCCGTTAAAAAAACCGCCGCTAAAGTATCTTTAATGGCGGTGATGAAACCACCGTTAAAAAAACTGTCACTAAAGCCCGCTTTTAACGGCGGTAACGAAACCGCCGCTAAAGCCCTCTTATTACCGCCGTTAATGATGGCGGTCTTTGCCGGCAGAGCTCCCGCGGAACTCCGGCGAGTGGTGACCACGCGCGGCCAGAGGTTGAACATGAACATCTACAATAACGCAAAAGTAATGTTTAAATATTTATTTAGGGAATGCATTTCATATAGAGTGGCTGTGGTGGAGTAGTTGGCATGCATGGATTAGAGGTCAAGGGTTCGAGACTTGTGGGGTGCAAGAAAAGAGAATTATTTTTAAAAAAATTTGAACCTATTTATGGCGGTTCTTTACTGCCGTTTTTTGTCCTATATTACTTCCGTTTTTGGTCGACTTTTAACAACAGTAATCTACCTTTTACGACAGTTGTACCTTTTCCGACACGAATATAAACGGCGGTCCTAAATTGCCGCCGTTAAAGACTTTAACAGTGGTTTTACATCTTTTAACGGCGGCAAAAAACCGCCGCTAAAGGCCAATTTTGGCGTTGTGTCTTTAAAATTTTATGGACAACTTTAGGGTTGGTTTGGGATGTTCTAAAAAAGTGCACTTATTGGCTTATATGGGTTGGGTTTGATGTGATGTGTTAGAGAGGTGATGTGATTTAAATAAGATGATGTAAATAGAATAGTGATTTTTTGACTTTTTGTATTATTTAGTAGATGTCAAACTTGGCCTTAATAGTCTATCCCAAGTAGATTTGTAAGGGAGTTTGGGATTTATATGTTCCATTATATATTCTCATAAATCCTGTGTGTGTGTGTGTGAGTGAGAGAGAGATAGAGAGGTCATAGCAATTCATATTCTGAAGAGAGAGAGAGAGAGAGAGAGGGAAGAGAGGGGGGGTACATACCTACAGCAAAGAAGAAAGAGAAGAAAGCATAGAAGAGGTAGTGAAGAAGAGCAGAAAATACAGAGCTACATAACTCTCTCTTCCTCCTCCTTTCTTCTTCTCCTCCAATACTAACCCACCTCCACCACCAAGGCCTCTGCAAAGTTGGGATTGTTGGGCATGACCACACCTCCATTATTATTACCTCACCACCAACAAATATGGGTATTTTTGAAAATTAACTAGTGTTGTGTAATTTTATGTATATGTATCTATATTTGTGGTGGTTATATGTATATCTTCGTTGTGAATGTGGAAGCAAATGATATACTAGTAGTGGTGAAATGATGAAGATACAACTACTACTACTTTGTCTCCTCTGCTGGAGTGGAGTTTATTTTGGTTGACAATTACACAAGTGGAGACCAAGACCAAGTCATTCTTCATTCTATTTCTATAAAATTTTCTATATTTTCCAACTGGGGAAGCTCCCTAGAGTTTATTATAGTTCGGTTTTAATAATTCAAATTGTTCATTTTATAATATTATATATATATAGATATATTATTTATAAAAAAATTAGATCAATTCAATAATTATAACGTTTTCGTTTTATCATGTTTCTCTTAAAAAAAATAGTTATTTTTAAAAATAGACTATCTATTTTTTAGAGTCTATTTTCAAGAGACAAATGTATAAAATAAAAATATTTTAATTATCGAATCGATTTTTTTTTTAATTTTTACAGATTGTTGGAAATTATGTTAGGTTTAGAACCCATAAACTTATCTTAGAGATAAGTGTGATTAACCCACTATCTCATCTGTTGAGGAGATAGAGTTGTGGGTGGTTATAATTTTTTTACATAATATACATATTATATTTGGGAGAGTAAGAATTTAACCTTATGGGTAATGAGTATCTTTCTCTCTCTCTCCTAGACTCTCTATTCTTTCTCTCTCCATAGAAACACATAATAGCATTTGTACTGTAAAGAGTGTAGATAGTTTTCTAGTAGTTCTACTACACTGCTAGAAATTACTCAAAAATATCAATAGAGACATGTGATTCACCCACATGATTTATAGATTCGGTTTGAGCGTAAAAAATATATCCAAATACGTTTATTTCCGTTGTGTAATATTTCTTATTTTCTCTATATTGGTATCAGAACTATTGTTGGATGTTTTCGTATTATTTGTGCATGAATATATGTATAGATATGATTTGTACATAAAAATTAATATTTTTTTAATCATCTTTGATCGTCCTAAATTTTTTATATGTTGTAATCCATATAATATAGAATATATCTGTAAAGTTTTAAAAAAAAAATCGAATGATCAGATTCTGAAAAAAATAGAAATTCATATTTAATTTTCATAACTTTGATTGTATGTTAATTTTACGTATTTTATTTTTATGTTGTTAAAATTATGTATTTAAAATTTTTATTTTGAAAATTTTAAAATAATATATTATGAACCTATTTTGACTTAAGGTTAAAGTGAAAACTCAAACCATACTTTTAGGCAAGAGTTACAGTTGGCGGTGTTTGGCAAGCAGGTTTGGCGCATGTTTTACGCCTCAACGAAAAAAAATTTCAAAATCGCGCACTGTAGCTCAGTTAAGGCTGAGTGCAGCTGTATGGGGAGGTTCTATTTACACACCCCACATCCACTTTCTACACATCCCCCTCTCTACACTCTCCACACACCTCCTTCATTAAGTGTGTGTAGAGAGGGGGTTGTGTGTGTGTAAATAGCAGCTCCCAGCTGTATGGCATTATGTAAGTGCAAAAGACAGTTGTACCCTCCGTGGATATTGCTCTGGCAAGCAACACGCTCCGTAGTTCATTTTTTTTTTTCAAATAATTTTTTCTTCAATTAATTTTTTTTAATTAATTTTTTTCCCCAATTAAATTTTTTTTCAATTATTTTTTTTAATTAATTTTTTTTTCCAATTATAATGTGTGTGATCTCATTGTCATAAATAATAAAAATAAATATAAATATTTTAGGTATGAACAAACATATTTTAGTTTATATTTTTAAAATTTTTTAAACATTATGTTCAAACTAAACGCGTTTGTAATTTATGTTTTTCCAAAAATAAACAAAAGCCAGTTAAACAAATTTTTGTAAACATAAACCAAAAGCGTAAACGTTACAAAACGCTACCTTAGGAATTGTTTGGTTTTGTTTGTAGAGACAAATTTTGAAAATTAATTATGGGGAAAGAGTTTAGAAATTTAGTTGGTTTATTTGGTTGTATGTTTTCGAACTAATTTTGGAGTACAAGAGTCCAGAAAATAATTTTATTGTAGTTGAATAGATGTGTGTCAGCGAAGAAGTGACTGAGGCCTCGTTTGGGAACCCTCCTTTTTAGCCAAAAAGTCAAAAAGTTACTAAATTAATCAAAAAGCCAACAACCCATACCAAAAAGTTAAAGATTCTCTTTTCTCTCTACTTTTTGTACATCTTTTCGTAAAAAGCCAAAAAGTCATCCCAAACATACTAGTTTTTTTTAGCTCATATTTTAGCCAAATAGTCAAAAAGTTACTAAATTAGTCTGTTCCCAAACGAGGCCTGAGAAAGAGAGAGGAGTCAAAAAAAGTGATTGAATGATGTACAAGAAATAAAAAGTGATTTAGTTTTTTCTTTGCGCAAATTCAGTGAACCAAACAAAATTTTCAATTAATTTTTATATGTAAAAATTAAAATAAATGTTGACAAACCAATGTTTTTTATTTTCTGGAGAAAGAGATACAATTTTCAATGAATTTAAATTTTAATTAATTTTAATATGGCAGATTGCAACGGTGTTTTGATTAATTTTTTGCAAAAAAATTTTAGTGCATTGCAACGGTGTTTTGATTAATGAGAAATTAATTTTGAACAATTGTTTGCACCCTTTGTTTTGACAGATTGCGACGGTGGCCACATGTCACTGCAATTTTCAATTTGTCATGTGGTATAAATGGTGGCCACGTGGATATTGACTCTATATTTGCAATTAAATAGCAATAGGGGCGATTTTCAATTTGGCTTTGCCTAGGCTTTCTGGTCATTTACTAATGTCAAATTCAAAAATTTTGAAAGGTTCTGACAGCTGAATTTCATCCGACGCTTTTTGCTTCATTATTGCATAAATCATGTAGCTTCTACAAATATTTGCTTTCAACCAAGTGTGATGAAAAATTGAGAGGGAGACAAAGGCCTTTTTTGGGGTGTTTCAAAAAAGTTAAAGAGTTAAAAAATTATTATTTTATTTAAGTTGTATCATTTTATTTAAGTCATATTACTTTTTTATCATATCACTTCAAACTCAACCTATATTTTATGAAAAGTCAAAAAATATATTTATTTGGAATATCCCAAACAATTCCAAATTATTTTAATGTCAGCACTAAGGCCCCGTTTGGGAACAGGCTAATTTAGTAACTTTTTGGCTATTTGGCTAAAATATGAGCTAAAAAAAATTAGTATGTTTGGAATGACTTTTTGGCTTTTTACGAAAAGATGTACAAAAAGTAAAGAAAAAAGAGAATCTTTGACTTTTTGGTATGGGTTTTTGGTTTTTTGGCTAACTTTTTAGCCTTTTAGCTAAAAGGGAGAGTTCTCAAACGAGGCCTAAGTGATTTCAGAAATCGTTTGTCAACCTTATGATGATAATGAAGTTTAAATGCTAGGAGTAGTAAAACAAATAATATAAGGCATCATAAGATGGAAAAAGCAAGAGCAGCATACAATTCGAGAAGAATAGTGAAAATAAGAAGAAAGAATATGTAAGGATTCTCCGTGTCTGTGAGAGTCCAACTTTCAGTTAAATGGCAATATGCAATTTTACATCAGAAACATGTAAACATACGATTTTTGCAGAGACTTTATGTTAAGGCAAGAGAGAGGGTATGAACTGGACCAGGAGACCATTCTCTGTGTTCATCATAAATTAGTTTTTTATTTTTTATTTTTTACTTATTATTTTATTTGGTGGTGGTGGGAACGATTGATTCTGGCCAGTTATAGTTGTCTGGAAACCTGCTTCGATTAAAACACTTACAAACTACCTGATGATTCTAAAGAACAACTCTGTTGTTCTCTATTCACCTAAAAAAAAAAAACTCTGTTGTTCTGAAATTCATCCAGAAAATTCCTAGACTGACGCTAATCAAGGTGATCAATTTGTGATTCAGCAAGGTATGTCCAATCATCCATGAGGTTTGAAGTGGCTGGTGAGATGGTGGTGAGCGAGATGTGTATGGAAAAATTGTGAGTTGCGTAGGTGAGATGATGGTGGGTGAGATGATAATTTTGTTAATGGATAAAATTGTAATTCTAGAAAAATTCATTAAGTGTGTGAAGTAAGAAAACTTGGTGTGTGAAAATAAAATTTCCCATCCATTTCATCTTCTCAAACACACAAACTAAACTACCCTACTAAAATACTCAAACTACAAAAAAACCCTCAAAAAAATCCACTTTCCAAACACCTATGCCTCGAAAGCGAATTGGCATGCACTAACATCATCACATTGAAGTCTTGACGCTGATGTAAGCACGGTTGGTAGCTGCTGATGGGCCAGGGCCCTGTTTGGCTTTCCTAAAATTCAAAACTATGTTAATTAGTTGTAAAATATTTGCTATAATTTTGATTGAAGCATGACTTATATCGTTAGACTTGTAATTCATGTTTCTACAATATGTTAGAATTTTTTTAAAAATAAAATATTTTTTATTAATGAATAATTCAACATTTTCACATTAAATTGTTCTTGGGAGAGCATGACTTGGATTTTGAACTTAAAATTTTTGCAGTACACTATTGCTATGTAATCTTATTTACTGGTATATTTTTTTATATTCTTTTAGATTCTTTAATATTTATTTTTGATTTTTTGTATAATTGTTAATTATTTGTAATTTTAGAAAATTTCAAAAAATTGCAGAAATTATAAAAATATGTCATGGCATTATTTAAATACTGTATATAGTATGTTAAGTTCTTTTAAATGATTATAACATGTTGTTATTTTAAATAGCATGATTTATTTATATTGGTGAATTTTAATTCCATGATTAAATATTTTAGCATGTTTTCTTTTATGAATTACATTGAGATATTATCATGTGAAATTAATATTTTATCATGTTTTAGATATGCCATAGTTAGTGGAGGGTTGTTCGATTGAGAGAAATCTTTGTAGATTTACTTTCGAAAATCAATATTTTTGCGTATGAATTAAATTAAATTTTGGATAATTATCACTTGTGACTCAAGAGATGATTACGAGCATAGCAAATTTTCGATCTTGGGACTTGTGTGACATTGTCACTATTTAATTTAGATTTTTGCAGCAAAATTATATTATAATATGCTAATCAAATTAATCTCAATGCGCATTTTTTTCCCTCTAATTGACTTAGTTTATAGAAGTTAATTTGGTTAACCTAGACTTAGTAGAGATATTCAAATGTGAATGAGGTAATCCTATTATTTAGATGAGCAGAAAATCTTGGAGATTTTAAGTCAGACCTTAATTAAGCCAAAGTAAGGAAACATAACTCAACGTCATCGTGGTTTTGTTACCTTGTTTGGTGCAATGAAAACTGATGTGTGCGCTATGATTAGCGGTATGCTAAGTAGCTTTGATTGACGAGTTTGGAGTTGTAAGCCCTCAATAGATCTAGATATGATCTTGATTATTGAGCTACGCGAATTGACTTTGCAATTTGACTTGTAATAATGTTGCATAATTAGATGAAGCAATATCTAAGAGTTACGTAATCCAAGAAATGCAAGTTTAAATGAATTAGTCATTAAGTATAAGACGAGTAGTCAATACAAGCAGTATTTTGCTCTTTTCCCAACTGATGTGAGTGAATGAAGCAAAATTTTACGCACTATGATAGTATGCATTAAAGTATCACTTGGAGTTTAAAGATTAGCTCTTAGAAGTTGCAAAATTTTATTAACACTAAGGCCCCGTTTGTTTTGGGAGATAGAATGGAGGGGATTGATAGTGAGGGAATTAATAGTGAGGGGATTAGTAAAATTGTGTTTGTTTGATAACCAATGGAGTAGTAATAGTTCATGTTTGTTTTGAGAGATAGGGATGGGATTAACCATGTGAAATTCCACAAATACCCTTATTGCATATTATTAAATTTGGACTTATACCAAGTAAAGAATAAATAAATTTGTACTCAATATTATTATTCTTCTTTTTATATTTTTTTTAATATTAAAGAATCTAATTATCAACAAATTTATTTATTCAATGTTTTTTTTTTTAATTTTTTTTTAAATATTAATGAGTCCAATAGCAAAGCAGATTTGCCACCCAAATAGCAAATTTGCACCCCATTTGATACCTCTTTTTTTTATACTTGTTGGTATTTTTTTTTGGGACTTGAAATTTAATTTTGGACTTGAAAATTTTGATTAAACTAAATTATTTATTTATTTTATTTATTATACACACACACACACATATATATATATATATATATATATATATTTAACACACACCTTAACAGAAACAAATTAATCTTAAAACTGATGGTCCGCACACCTGAACTACTTAAATTGTAGAACCCTTCAAATTGTACATTCAGCAGATTTAATGACTAAATGGTCCACAAAGCCATAATCTCTTATGAAAAACAATACAAACTTTATGGTTAAGGAAAAAAAAATCTCAAAACTGATGAACTTGCAGTGCAAAGTCATAACACCTAAATAAATAAAATCACATCCATTGTAATTTAAATTAAAAACCTGTGACACAATTCCAAACAAATATAAAACTCATGTACTCTGAAATCTGTGAACAAAACGCATTACTTAATTTATTCACACAATTCCAAAACGCATTACTTAATTTATTCACACAATCTGTGAGCAAAATGCATTACTTAAACCTGTACACAATTCCAAACAATGAGTTTGAATTTATTTAGACACTTTTGAAATCTGTGAGCAAAAGGCATTACTTAATTGGTGAACAGCAGTAAGATCTATGACAACAATAATACATGAACTATAATATTTATAGTTCCAAGCCTTGCTGCATAACAACAATAATACATGAACTGCAGATTTTATACTACCAAGTTACAAAAACCAGCCCAACACGGGAGCAACATTTACTCAACAAAAAGACCATCATAAAGTATTGCAGCAGCAGAAACTACCTAACCGATAATATTTATGCATCACATAATATATTACAAGTCATCTGGGAAACAAAAAGACCATCATACAGTAGATGTCACATTTAAATATGACCTTCCAATAGCAAAGAAACCCACTCCATCTTGTCATTCTCATCTAAACTGAAAAACAAGTCAACTTTGTCTTCATCTTTCACTATCATAGATGCTGCCATCAATCTTTGGGTATTACTCATTGGCAACTTCAGAAGTTCTGCATTAACCAACCTCCTCTGTTGGGATAGGTCATGTGAATATCCTATCCTATGACCAATCTCCACCATCGTAGTATTAGTATTCTCAATGAATGATCCAAGATTTTTTGCCATGTCTGATAGTTCAGTGGGAATCCCCTCAGTAGATCGAGCCTGCTTTTTCCCAGTTTTAGTTGAGTCAGCACGGTTGGGAACATTACCTGCAGTAGACATTGAGTAATCCGTATCACCCATGTTCATACTAAACTGTTCAACAGGAGACTGTTCTCCTTCTTCTGTAGTTGCATTGGCATCCTCTTTTTCCATGGCTGCAACTGCATCAGCAGGTTCCTCAGCCAGTTCACCAGTCGCCCTATCCTTCCCAAATAGAATAAGCCAATCTTCATAGAATAGGAATGGCCTGTTTCGCATCCCTTTTGCATCTGGCACCCTCTACACAAGTGATTATGTAATTATTAAAAAAGAACAAATTGATTTATAAGTACATACACATACAAATAAACAACATAAAAATGAGATTTACCTTGACATAGTTCTGCCATACGTCGTCACTATCAACAAGCACTATCTTTTGTTCATCATTCCAACCAAAACCACTCATGTTTAACATATCTTGCAGAGCATTATATTGTTTCCTCCAAAATTTAATCTTCGAGTCGATGTGGGGACTGGCTCGAAGATCAGTTCCAGGAAATGCACTTAAGATCTTCTTCTCACATTCATTGTAGAAGCCTGCCCTAAACTGATTATTATCAAGCTTCCACCTGGGATTACTTGCTATTACATCCTTCATGGTTGTAATGAGGAATACTTCCTCACGGTGATTCCAAAACCTTCGAGGTTTCCCTTTCTTACGAGAACTAGTGGTACCTGTGTCATCCATACCTATATATATGTATATCATAAGTTTAAATCATAACACACATGTCAATCATAAATAACAAATCAACTTACACAACATTTCTTACAAATACCACACAAAAACTAAACAAATAAGGTTCGAATTACATGGCATAATAAATTCTCACTATTACATAAAAAACATCATACAATACTAATTTATTAACCTCTGCTTGCTTGCCATTCATTAAACATTTGGGTTGCCAAGGCAGTTCTCCATTCACTCCATTGATCAGATGCTTCAACAACATCAATCATTTCATCTCCTAATTCAGTAGCTGGAGGAGGAGGATTCATTTCCTCGTTCTCATCATCATCAAGATCCATAGGCATTTCACGTTGTATGAGATTGTGGAGAAGGCAACATGCAGTGATAATACGAAATTGAGTCTTGATTGGAAAGTAAGAATAAGTCCTCAATATTGCCCACCTCATTTTAAGTAGTCCAAAACACCTCTCAATGACGTTACGAGCAGAAGAGTGCCTCATGTTAAAAAACTCTTGTGGTGTTGTTGGGGCACCCCCTTCTCTCCATGTGGAAAGATGGTAACGTTGTCCTCTATATGGTGCAAGAAAACCCTCCCCATTTGTGTAACCCGCATCTACGAGATAGTAGTGGCCTGTAATTATGTAAGATGGTTTCACTATGTATATAACAAAATAATTGTTTAATATAGATATAGTGTACCCATAATTAGAACAATATATAATTATCATACCAGTAGGGACTTTTAACCCATTGGGTCTACTGACAGCATCTCTAAGTACCCTAGAGTCAGAAGCAGATCCTTCCCATCCAGGCAAGACATATATGAATTGCATGTCTTGGGAGCACACACCCAATACATTTGTGGCAATTTCTCCCTTTCTTGTTCTATACCTTGGTTTGTCTATTGCAGGGGCAAGAACCTTAACATAGGTTCCATCTAAAGCACCAAGACAATTCTAAAAAAAAAAATTATGAAATTAATATAGGTAATACAAAAATATAATATGCTAATTAAGCGAAATTGTAAAAATATTGTACCTGAAAACAACTCCACCTATCATCTGTACAATTAGCAGTTATCGGTTCAGGCTTCTTAAGGAGGAGACCATGGAGGCGCAACACAGCCTTCAGAACATTATTGAAGTGCTTACTAACTGTTTGACCACTCCGCATGAAATTAAATTTAATTTTGCGGTTCTTAGTGTGATGTGCAATCACATTCAAAAACATTGCTACTTGCTCCTCTAAAACGACATACTTTGAATCAGATAATCCAACACTTCGCACCAACCCACATAAAAGCATGAAAGTACGCCTATTCATCCGAAGTTGGTCATGACAATTTATGTCACTATTGTTGACCAATCTATTCAAATGGTCAATTTGTTTTCCATAGGGGTGAGGTGATCTAGGTAGGTGCAACCTAATTTCTTTCTTCTTGAATGCAGCATGTAAAATCACTATAAACATAGCACATGCATAATTAATGGATGAAACAACATGTAGGAGGACTACAAATTCCTCTATAAGGTCCTTTCTCCTTCTCTTAGTGGCATAATTATTATCCATCTACAAAAAATGAATAAACAATAAGCGGCTAAAGTTAGCACAAAAAGTATAACAAATAATAGATAATAGAAAGTGTTTAATATGATAAAACAGATTGTAACGGCCAAAAAGCCATAGTAGAGTGAGTTTGAATTTATCATATTAAAGATGTGCAGAAAAGTAAAAAAAATGATGTGATAACTTATATAGTGACAATAATTGTGTATCTCTTTCTGTTGGCCTGATATGCACAATTATTATTTTCACATCAATTGTGTATCTCTTTATGTTGCCCTGATATGCACAATTATTATTTTCAGGGATTTTCTAAGCTTAGATGCCCAAGTTGAGTTTATCAACTCAACCATTTGGGCCAAGTTTGAGTGCCCATCAAATTTTTGGGCTGCTTATGGTATTTGTTTTTTTGGGCTAGTAACTTATGGTATTTGTTGTCATGAACTTAGATGCCCAAGTTAGAATATACTCCTATCTGGATCATCCTAAAGATGACAACTTATGCACCTATTTGTAAGAAAATGACAGCAAAGAAAGGCTTCAACCTGTCATACATTTTACGTAAAGGCTGATAGGATATTTGGTTTGTCATTGCTCACTGCCTCTTTGGAGTATTCAAAATGCTCTCGACATGTTTTCAAATTTATAGGTGTATTGTGTTCCCTTTTCTTTAAAAAAATCTGCTTTTCAAAAGACTAGGATATTATTATCTATTCACCATGAATAGGATACCAGATCAATTTTTCATTTTTACCTATATGTAAGATAGAACGGTCTGTAATTAATCCAACTTATAGACTCGCTTTACGTATAAATAATGTATATGCTTAATATTTTATCGGTCTGAATTTTTATTTTTTTTTTTTTTTTTTTTAAGAAGCTCACAACAAACCTACGAAAGAGTCACATAATAGGACAGTAGCTAATAAATGCAACCAAAATCCCAACAACAAAGACAGCAAAGAACCTCATAATAGGGAGAAATTATCAAAATTTCCCTTTTGCAATGATTGATTGCAGGAAAGTGAAATGTTCTTGGAAGAGAGTTTTATATCAGATCCTTCTGTCATATTTATGAAGACATTTCTAAACAAGCACAACTCTCATACTCTCTCACCTGTGCATCTAATTTGGCCCTCTTTGCCCTTGCTTTTACAGAATTGAACGTAAAACTCAAAAAATTTTGAAGTCAATTTACTATTTCTTTTTAATAGTTTTGGAAAATAAGAAACTAACCAAATTTTCAATCTTATTTTCTGTATGTGTAACCCTGAAAAAAAAAATAAACAAAAAAAAAAGGAACTACTTTTTAATTCCAAAGGCAGCATTGACAAAAAACAAATCTGAGAGAAACTTGCAAGTACTTAAAAAGTAGCTCAAAAACTTACGCTGAAATTTCGAATCAGCTGAATTTCAAACTCCAGGTGTTTATTACAGTAATTTATTTATCTTCAAGCAACACATACCATAAGACCAATGACCTTCCTATCTAGATCTACACATAACAAGAATATTCCCAAACAAATGATACACCACCTAGCCTACAAAACGACAGACACGAAAATCATCCCCACAAACTAACTAAACATCAACATTCTCCAGTGACTCCAGTCTGAAATTACAGTTTGAAATTACACTAATTTGAATCAAAGACAACTTGATAATCAGAACACTACCCAATTCGTCCTTGTACAGTCTGAAATTAAACTAATTTGAATCAAAGACAACTTGAAAATCAAAGCAATACTGGTATTATCCCAAGAAAGACTCAAATTAAAAAATAAACCAAAAAGAAAAAGAAAAACCCAATCTGACATATACCCAAGCAAGCAAGTTTAGATCTATTATACAGAGCATAGAAAAGCCACAGATGAATGCAAGTTTAGATCCAAGCAACGATGAACTAAATTGAACTAAATAAAAGAAATAAATTAATTAATTAATTAAACTGAGAACAAGATTGAAACACCAACAAGATTAATTAATTAAACTGAGAATAAATTAATTAGCTTTTCTCACCTGCAACACCAACACGATTGAAAATCTGAAGAAGAAGAAGAGCTTCTCTTGCCTTTCCCTTTTGCTGCTGCTGCTGCTGCTGTTTTAGGGCTAGAGCAACATGGGTAAAGAAGTAATCGCACTCCTTAATACCAACGGACTAGCTTTGAATACCAACATCAGGGGCAGACTGTGAATCCCCTCTGCAAGGCCTCTATGAAGCCGTTCGGCTTATCAATCCGTCCCTCATCTCGGTAAACAAACAGGGTATTAAGTGGGACCCACAGTGAACCTAATCCCAATCCCCCTCTTATCCCCCAAAACAAACGGGACCTAAGTGAGAAGATTAGCACCTAGTGGCTACAAAATCTATTAGAACTGCCAACTTGTCTAAGTCTGGACATTTACTGTTTCCACACTTGAGTGTGAGACATGAGAATGTGCTTTTTTGTATGATTCATTAGCTAGGCTAATGCTTTTGAATTGCGTTTACCACTCAGCACAAAAGTTGTAGTATAGTAATGAAAAAGTCAAGGCCGACAAGGTTGTCATGACTTTAAGAATTTGACGCATTGCTTGTGAGAGCATTGTGTTGAATTAGACTCTTTAGCCTAATTCGTGCTTCAATTGTTTCAGGAGCTATTATAGATTGATAGCTTATTCTCTCCTTCATGTGGATAGTAGAATTAATTGCAATTAACTATAAAGCGAGAAACAAAGATGCTAAGAAAGCATCATCATGTTTCAACTACATACATTAAAGTGTATAAAGAATAAAATTGACTTGAAAGTGTAGGGGATTAGCACTTACTAGTTAAATTTGAGACTTACAAACACTTGATATCTCTATGACATCCTTTTATGATCTAGTGAACATTAGCTAGTCATGAGTTATTACCTAGTTGGGCCTAAACATTTACACTTGTCTTTGAGAACTCACACGTTAAGATGATTGGAATTAGTTTATGACATTGGTTATGAACCTATGGCTTATTGTACTTAATCACATTAATAAGAAGATAACATGGATGGCTTGAGTAGACCTTCTTGGGCCCACTTGCTTGTGGCATCTTACTCTCCTGTGAATGTGTAACTTTGTTCGCAATGGTTGTGCACAAGTAAGTAGGAAAGCCGTAGAAGGGCATCTGTATTGGCTCGTTTAGTCCACAATAATATTTGTGACTGGATATGTGTAAGGGTATGATAGCTAGCCCCAATCTCGACACATTTATTAATTACGATACGTATCTTAGTCAAGACTATTTGATCTCCCATAAGTCAAAAGTTTTGAGATGATTTTTGACATTGCACATATGAGGTCGAGATCAATTAGATAAGAGCTTTCGTGCTTTTAGTTTTGACCGAGGTGACGAGTATCTATTTGAGTTGTTTTTAAAAAGCTCTGTGAAGAGAAAGAGATGTTTAGAAAATAGATTATTCCTAGTACTCAGCAACACAATAGTGTAATAGAGATAAGAAATTAAGAATTGTTTTTATTAGGTGGATGATGGCGCAACATATTTCCCAATTGGGAATTGCACTTTAGTTTGTTGCCTATGTCCCTAACTAAGTGCCCTCCATATCAGATTTTACACTCCATTTGAGTAATAGGTTAGTAGAGAGCCATTTGTGAGTGATCTGTAACCATCAAGCAACTTATCTTTATTTTACTTCTCATAAGGTTGTGAAATTAAGACCTAGAGTTCTATGAACCATTATTATATGCTGTCTTGTAAATGCTTAGGGTCATGTGGCACATTATTATATGTTGTCATGTAAACCCTACGGGTCATGTGCTTATAGGTGAGCAGCTTTGTAGGAGTGCAACTAAGTCACATAAAGTTTTCTTAGTAAATGTGACGTGAATAGAGTTTTGGAACTCTATAAGATAAAGAATTCAATGTATGGCGCTTTATGTAGCCTAGTTAAGAATGGAAAGAAATTTCTAATATCCTAGGGACAGTGGAAGTGACGTGCCTCCTAGTGGATTAGTCAATTAGAGAATAATACTCTACATTCTTAGTTGCATGGTAGCGAATGTGAAAATTTTCCACTAGGTGATTGAGAGTGAAACATTTATGATTGCTCTGCAAGATGATAAAGAGCCTAGGATAATGCCAAAGGCTCTCTAGTCCCTTACTTTTAGAAAATGGATCAATGTTACGCATTTTAAGACAAAGTCTTTGAGGATTAACCATTTCTAGGATTTAGTTGACTTTCCACTATGACGCGAAACTGTTCTAAAGTTATGCGCGAGTTGGATAGTCACTTTTTGAGACATAAGGCTTGCTAGATATCGAAAAGTCACACCATTGAGGAAGGTGTAGACTATGAAAAGATTTCCTCCTAGAGAGTGAGGTTACTTCGACTTAGGCTATGATTGACATGAGTTTGAAACTTTATTTTGTGGATATTGTGACCCAACTTCTTGTTGGAGAATTGGATAAGTAGATCCATAGGGATTTACCTTTTGCTTTTATAGCAAAAAGTTAGGAGCTCAAAAAGATTGCTACTTCCAATAAATCTTTTACGGCCTAAAACAGTTATCCAAATAGTGGTTCTTAGATTTCATCGAGCCATGATGGGCCAACGATGATCGATAAAGACCATTGAGGCATGATCAATGGTCCAAAAGAAGTTTTTCTTTACTTAATCTTCACGAGCTAGAATTTTATAGGGTTTTCGTCATCTAGGGTTGACTGTCATCTGTTTAAGACATCATAGACATGGGTGATGTAATTTATATGCTTGAATGTATAGTCCTTAGGGATTATTCTAGGAGAATACTTGGTTTGCCTTTGATGACTTACATAAGGAATATCCTAGAATGATTCTAGATGCGAAATTGCAAACCCATTGACTTACCTATCGGTAAAAGTTAGAGGCTCAGCTATTGAGTAGATCCTCAGATTGTTTCTGGGAGAAACAGTTGACCTATATTCCTTGATCTTTTGTTGTGGAAGCCTAAAGTATGCTATGTAGGCATATTCGGCATGATGAGTGTTATCTTTTGTAAATGGTCAACTGGGGAGTTTAAACATTGACCTTACTCATTAGACAGTGGATAGGATGCTCTACTAGTAGTGTATAAATTTGCTCCCTGTAAGATTCAATGCACTAGTTGGGCACATCTTGAATGAATGCAAATTGGTCACCAAAAGATCTTTAGAGAGGTAATTGCGCAAGAGGTAGTGATCTTGAACCATTTCACATGAGGCGCACATGGTGGATTCCGTTATATATGCTTATCGCAAGAGGTACTGATAGAGCTTATGCTTGGAATTTGGAATTACGCAAATTGTGGTTGTATTTCTTCAATCGATCACTTATTTTTGTGAGATTATGGGATATTGATGCTATTATGGTTTATGTCATAATGATTAGCAGATGATGATGTCAATAGGCAAGATTGACTCACTCACATGAGTAATCGCCTTGGCGCTTGAGAGTGAGCAAGGATGAGACTAGTGATTTATTTTATTATGGATGTTAGTATCCACTTTCCATGTTGTGCCTGTTATGATTAGCCAGATGCGAGATCTCATTTGACACCTGAAAGGCGAGCAAATAAAGAATTCGGATTAGGCGCTAGAAAGCAACTTACGCACTTAACAGTGACTAGACTAAGATATGTACGGTGTATCGAGTATGACAGTACTCTTTGGAAGAGTTACTCCACTGTAGCGTGTGTATTCATACTACATGTGTTTGGCAACCAAGTAATGAGGTGAGAGAATGAATCCCTATTTCCTTACCGTATGAGTTTTACGTGTCATCATTGATATGACTTTCACTTTTGTACCCTTTTGTGACCTTCGATTGTGTCATAAGGCGAGGGGTTGATGTTTTTGCTACTTTGGTATGTTGCCCGCGGTCATGTATGATTCGAATTTAAGGGACACCACTGGGAAAGCGGTCAATCCTAAACTAAACGGCATAAGGGCGAAGGGAATATCATTTAGTATTACACTTCCGTTGTATATTCATTGCTGGCAACTCACATCGCTCTGTATGAGAGGCGGATTGAGTGTGGATATATTACAATATTTGAAATGGTCAAACATGCTCTTTTTTGA
Source organism: Camellia japonica (assembly GCA_030407325.1). NCBI lineage: Eukaryota > Viridiplantae > Streptophyta > Magnoliopsida > Ericales > Theaceae > Camellia > Camellia japonica. The sequence goes on from JAPPVO010000036.1 coordinate 168,604,703, forward strand.
GGGATTAGAGATGTTTTTGGACCGGTGTAATTAGATGAGTCTGGGGTATATGAGACACTTTTTTTTTTTTTTTTTTTTTCGGGTTGATGTCTCTATGCTGGCTTTTTTGAGTTTCTAGTGTAGAGCTCCCACATGCAGGTGTTCTCAGCAGTCGCATGGTCCACTAGCTAGTATGATCGTGTTTAATGGATAGATTGAGATAAAGGAAGCGCAGTGTCATGCCAGCGTATGTTCAAGTGGGAGGTATTAGAAATTGGGTCAGGTTTAGAACCCATACCCAATTGGATTGCCCATGGTGGCATGACCTAAGACCCACAAGGAGAGACCCAGTTAAAGTGGACTTCGATTAACTTTTCTTGGGGATAAATGTGATTAACCCACTATCTCATCTCTTGAGGAGATAGAGTTATGGGTGGTTGTAACTCTCTCACATAATATACGTATTATATTTGAGAGAGTAAGAATTTAACCGTATGGGTAATCAGTATCTGTCTCTCTCTCTCTCTCTCTCTCTCTCTCTCTTAGACTCTCTATTTTTTTTTTCTTCATAGAAACACATAATAGCTTTTGTACTGTGAAGAGTGTGGGTAGTTTTCCAGTAGTTCTACTACACTGCTGGGAATTATTCAAAGACATCAATGGAGGCACGTGATTCACCCACATGATCCATAGATTCGGTTTGAGCGTAAAAGGTATGCCCGAATCCGTTTATTTTCGCTGTGTAATATTTCTTATTTTTCCTACACAGATGATATACAAAATGAATAGTTTAAATTATCGAAATAGGACTTGTAATGGACCCATGGACCGAATAATTGTCACAAAATTAAATATGAACTTGAAAAAAATTCAATCATGATTTTAAAGGGGCAATATACTTTTCATATCTTGTTAACTTAGAAGTGTGTAATGAATTCGGAAAATTCTTCTTGCTTTTCTTTGACCAAAAATTTTAGTCCTACGTGGGAGAAGTGAGAACGTTGGATTTAAATCATTGTGAGATTAAATTTGAAAGAGCAAATATCTTTTTAGAGGAATGTAAGTTGTTTTGGAACTACTTATTTTAGTTAATTTTTTAATTTTTTACAAAAAGAAATATAAAAAAATAGAGAGAAGAGTTGACTTTTTGATAGTGACTTTTTGATTTTTTTTTGCTAAAATAACCTATTGCCAAACTTACCCACCAGTTTCATAGAAAAGTATATGAACTTCTTTTTTTAATGTCGTAAAGTTTTCACTAATTTGATATATATATATATATATATATATTTTTTCTATATTTCGCCAATATGATATTTTCTCAATTTGAAATTAGTAATATATAAGAGATTAGGTTATATATAAGAGAAAAGGGTAAATTATACTGACCTCTCTTGAGGTTTGAAAAAAATACAGTAAGTCCTACAGTTTTAATATAATTATACTGACCTTCTTTTTAATAAGATTAAGTAAATTAAAAGTAACGCAAATGATGCGAAAACACAAAAACAAATAACGTAAAATATACATTTTCATGTAAATAGACCATAATATCATTTTTTTACATCTATATAACTAATAAATTATTAATGAAAAAAGAGCTAAACATTATATGAATTTCAAGAAAATTCTATATAATTATATCAAAATTATATAATTTATTGCATTTTTTTCAAATTTTAAGAAAAGTGTAAGTTAGCCAAGAGAAAATATAGAATGGAAGGACAAGAAATGATTATATTTTGTTATTGAATAAAAATAATTTGACTAATAATCCCATGATCATGGGATTACCAATATCATCGGAGGTTAGCAATACCCACCATGACATTTTTCAAATCAAACGTGTTATATGAAAAATAAAATAAAATAAAGTAAAATAAAAAATGTAAGTTTCACGTGAATCCTACAGAATTAGCAATCCCTCAATCCCCTCCATAACATTTTATCACGAGGCCTTAAGAAAATGAATTTGAGTTTTGAATTTACAAATATATATTAGTTAAGTTAGGGCATCTTTAAAAAAAAAAGTTAGGACATCTCTAACAAGTTTGTTAAATAGTTGGCTAATTTTTCATCCATTCTGAATAATATTATATCTACTTAAATTCTTACTAACAATCTTATTAAAAACATACAAACATCACTGATGGTTAAATGTAATTTTTTTTTTCCATAACCAATCATATTTTAGCTTCTTGTATTTTTATTAAGATTGTTAGTATGCGTAGAATTATTATTCTCCAAGAGCTAATAATCATTTTACTTTTTCTCTTGACTAGTTATATTTGAATTAGTTCAGTTGACCAATCATGTACATTCTTATTCAAGATGTCTGAGGTTTGTTTTGGAACAATAAGTATAATGATCTTTTCTTAATTTAAAATAATTATAAATTTACATTTTTATTCATAACTATTAGATATGTAATAAAAATTCTCAACTACAAATATGTAAAAGAGAGGATCAAAATACTTCAGCTTCTACCCATATGTGCTCTTTTTTTGTGGTGTTTGTTTTGTAGATGGAAAATGATTCAGAGCTCGAAACTGAGAGGCTCGAAACGGCTTGAAATTTTTTTTTCCTTTTCAAGCAAAGGAGCTCTGCACAAACAGAGGGAAGAGGAGAGGAGAAAGAGGGAGAGAAGAGAGGAAGAAGAGAGGAGAAGAGAAAAAGGAGGAGGCAGCACCACCGCCGCCGATCGTCGCAGCACCACCTCCTCGCCGATCGTCGCAGTCGCAGCACCACCGCCTCGCCGATCACAGCTCGTCGCAGCACCACCGCCTTCGCCGCTCCTCCGCCACTGGTTGATGCCCCCTCCTGTCCAGTTCTCCCTTCTCCCTTCTCCCTTCTCCCTTTCCTCCTCCTTCTTCTTCTTCTTCTCCTCCCCTCTTCTTCTTCTCCCCTCTTCGTTTCTGATTGAACAAAAACACAGGAAAAAGAAAAAGAAAAAAAAAAAGACACCAAAACGACGTCGTTTTGGTGTCGAGCCAAATTCGAGCCAAAGATTTCGAGCTACGTAGCACTGCCGTTTTGTAGATATCCATTGTTAGACTATAATTTTTTAATTTGATATAATTATTCTCATACCTGTAATTAAAGGTTTGGATACTAAGTCTAACTTTCACTTAATATAATAGTACTAGTGCATGTTTGTGCCTGAAGGCATGGTGTAAATAAAATAAGTGAGTAAAAAAGAAAAAAATATAAAAAATAAAGAAATATGAAGGAAAATGAAAAGGGGAAAAATAAAAAATATAAAAGATAAAAAGGAAAGAAGAAGGAAAGTGGGCAAGAGATGAAGAGAGATTGCATGAGTGAAAAAGGGGAGGAGGGGGGGAAGAAGGTGGGTGAGTGATAATTAAAGAAATCTTGACTCTTAATGAATTTGGGAATTAATTAATCTCAATCCTTAAAATAAAAGGTATCTTTAAGACAAAAAGAAGAAAATAAAAAATACAAAAAACAAACAAATGGAGAGAAAAATAAAAATGAGAGAAAATAAAAGAATTAAAAGAAAAGAAGGAGGAAGGTGAGATCATGAGATCATGGAAGAATAGGTGAGAAAAGAAAAAAGTAAGAGAGAGAAGCGGGAAAGTAGAAAATATACATGTAGGATATTTTTTAAAAAATATATCTCAATCATTATTTTATAATTTGAACAGATCTGAGCCATCTAAATGTCTTAGTATGACAAAAATATATTAAAGATTCAAAAACTATTCTGTTTTATTATATAGATATATAAATGGATAAAATATTAACATAAAACATTAAAAGACATAATATCAGAGTGAAAAATTATTCACAAATCCAACGAGAGAAGCAAGCACTGCTGGAAAAATGACTTTTAGCGGCGTTTTAAAAACGCCGCTATATGTATAAAAACGCTGCTAATTCCTTTAGTGACGCTTTCCACCAAACGTCGAGGACGCGGCCGTCGCTATAAGTTTATGACGCTTTAAAAACGTCGTGAAATTAGTATAGGCGGCGTTTATAAAAACGCCGCTAAATGTCGCAGCCAACGGTAACATGACGTCACACAGGCATTCAGCGACGCTTCAAAAACGTCGCAATAGCTTTTTTATTATTTTAAAAATATAACTATAGTGACGTTTTGAAAAACGCCGCAATAGATTTTTTTTCCTTTCTTTTTTTAAACTACTAATTTTGTAAGATTTAACTTTAAAAATATACCTGTAAAATAGCAATAATGAATAAAACTTTATACAGACATATTTCTGATCCATTCCTAAATAAATTAACACTCACTCTACCGTAGTTTTAAGTGTTGATTCTTGATGAATCCATGCCATTTGAAAAAGTATGAAGGAAGCAGTGGTGAGGACAGTCCATGATATTGATTACCAAAAAATTATAAAGAAGATAAACATGGACATTACATTGCACATGCTCACAAAATATACAATGGTGACACAATATTTAAAATTTAAAAAAAAAAAAAAAAAATAGAAGTTCCAGCATCTCATGGTTTGGGTCAACAGAGACAGCAACTCGATAGTCTCGCAAGGCACCCATAACATCACCGATATGCTCGTGAAATGCTGCCCTCAAGTGTAGCAGGTTGAGGTCCGCTTTGAATAACACAGAGCACGACATCTCAACCTTTGGATATCAACAGGTAGATCATTATTTGCAAGTCTGGAATCTGATTTTACAACATGAACCACCTGCAAAAAGTGAATTGATAAATGATCCCTCAAGCTCAGACAACGTGATAATCAGATTACTCTGTCTAGGTTCAAATTGGTTTTTTCATTTATTTCAATAAATAACAATATGAACCACCATAATAACAATAGTAATCTTTTTTTTGGGTGAATAACAATAGTAATCTTCCTTTTAAGCATCTGGTAACAATGTAAATGTAAAGCATTGCCAGGTAATCTTCCTTTTTGACCCCTTGTTGCTTCAAATGAAAGGCAAAAACGGTTTCCCCAAGGTACATATTTAATATTTTAAGAACAAGCAACAACATTCAAGAACATTAACTCAAAAAACACATAAACATGAGCAGTCAAATAGTGCATCAGTCAGATAGTGACAAATGTCACAAAGCAAATGGCAACAAAAGCAATCCTGAATATGGAGCCCGCTATATGGATCTGTATTCAATTTTTTTTACCCTGCCAAAGGTCTTTTCATATATTAAGTTATAGGCCAGTTATCTGCTGAAAATGCCACTCTATCTTTCTGGTTTGACTGAGTGAGGGCAATAAGCTTAATCAAGTGATCAATTAAGCTTTGGATGTAACTTGGGTCTATGTCAACAGTGAAACTGAACTCAAAACCACCATTATTACATTCAAAAACAAAAATTGCAGCCTTATTTATTTTTTTGGTGCAATGCACACATAACTGTTAGAAGTTCCAGAAATACAAACATATAATAGATTACCTTAACAGCTGATAGCATTAAAGAACCTTTTGCAAGCTCAGCTGCTATACACGAAGCCAAAGTGCTGCCAGTTCCATGAGTATTCTGAGTTCTTATGCGTGGTATCTCCTAGAAGATCAAATTAAGAAATCAAATTAGCAAAAGACACCGCCTAGAGATACACACAGTTACAACTCAAAAACCCCAATGAATACATTAAGCATACCATCAAAGAAAATATCAACAGCATCCAATGAAGAAGCGAGGTCACCTCCTTTGACAAGTACATTTCTGAAAACAAAAACAAAGCTGTTACGAATTACAATTCTTCTTCTTGTCTAGTCTTTGTAAAACAAATCTGCTCTAAGAAATAAAAGAGCAAGCCCATATGTACACATTGACTATGCAAACTCAAAGTTAAACCTGCCTCTCACAGTGCCTAGCATGACACTTAAACCTCCCTCTCACAAATCACAATTGGCATTCATATCTTTATCATTGCCCAAACTTCTACTAATAGACTCTACTGAATCCATGAGAAAGGTGACGTGTCAGTCACCTTCACAAAGACTAGATAAGTGTCATGTCAGTCAACATAATCCTTGAGGCCGACTGTCAACCTTATCTGTCCTAAGAATGACCTTCTCAACAAATGTTTTTCAATACAAAGACCATACCCAGTATAAAAAGGATTATTGTCCCAAATAGTCAAATGATGCAAGAAGAACCACTTCCCACACTCACAATCCTAATAGCAGCTTCAACCACTACAATATTCGGAGGGCTAACATGGGACTCCACACTCATAATCCCTACAGCTCTAGCAATGATGAAACTTGAAAGGGTGGAAAAAATTGCCTCTTAAAAATCATTAATGTACATGGACAAATATTTTTCCATCAACCTTGACGTAGTTTAAAGTGCATCCAATCAACATAATTCTATTCTTGCTTCCCTGAATATGGTAACTACTTTCTGATCATCAAATTGGATATAAAGAAAAAGGCATACACAAGGAATCGGTTAGCGAGTCACATAGAAGTAAGCAAAACAAGTTGATGGAACTACAAAATTTAAGCATGCAAATAACCATAAATGTACTTGAATATAAAAGCATACCGAAATCCAGCAATGAATTAAAGAAAAAATAGGACTGCCAATGATTAACAGTATACAGCTGATGAAGGAACAGAAAGCAAACAAATCAAGATTAGTGAGTTAACTTCCTATCACTTTATATCCATTAAATGCACAATGTACAAAAAGTACGCTGACAATTGAAGTCAACAGCACTTCATTTAGAACTTCACTAGAAAAAGCAACCCCAGACTTACAGCTCTATTCTGAGCAGCAATTCCACTGATGAGAACATCTGTTTGAACTCCATCGATTTTGCAATAGGCCTAACAACACAGAACAGTGCATAATATTTGCATCATAATAGAACAAGGAGATGCAACAGAAATACAGGGAAAAAATTATAACGCACCTCAAGTCTGTTGTGAGCATTCACACGAAACAGCGCTTTAAAGACATTGCCTTTCTGCAGAATTAAACACTAAATATGATAACAACCTTCTTCTTCTCCATGATGTATTTACATGGTCTAAAAAGATCAATAATTCGGTGCAATAATAAACAGCATCAAAACAAATACTGATTGAAATACATTGGCAGACTGACCTCTAATGCCTCATTAACAGATTCAACGGACCAGTGAGGAGCAAAATATTTTCTCTGATGACAGGTTTGTTGCGACATAAGAAAATCCTTACTTGCATATAACCCCATTGACTCCTCACAAGCAATTGTCTTGGGATATGATTTTAAAAGCATTCTTCCACCAGAATCAGACGAAAACAGTAGCTGATTTTGCATACTTCTAACCTCCTGTGGTGCTATTTGTTCATTTATATGTATTGTCGGCAATGAATTTATACTTCTAACCTCCAGACTTTGATCTGGTCATATGATAAGACAAGATGCAAACAGATAAAATACAAAACAATGCCACTGCTAAAATCATAACTTTTGGGCTTTACCCACATTGTTCAATTACAAATAAAAACAGTTTGGACTGAAACAGAAATCTATTATTAACCAGCCATTATTGTTTCAAGAGTTTAAAAGTGAATAGAAACATCAAGAAATTATTAATGAATTCTTATAACCCATTGTTATTCAAGTTCAATAGCCAAAATTTCAGTAGCCAAAATTGATGACTCTACAGGGAGAGAACTAAATAACATGACAAAATATTAAAATCGAACCAGTGAAACGGTCATTCATAAAAAATAAAAAATAAAAATAGCTGGACATTGGCAATTTGAAACAGAAACATTACCAAGAATGTGGTAAGCAAGAACTATCAATTGTGAAGTGTCATAGATCAACACCCTCGTCAAGGCCTTTAGAACTGATCATCACATTTGCATCAATTTGCTTGTCAAACTTCTTTCTCCTCCGGGTTTCAAACTCTTGTAATCCATCCATCTGAAATCGTACAAAGTTAACTTAGAATTCTACTAAAAGCCTTGAGACTTCAATAATTACGGTAAAAATTTTGAAAGATGCATCATAGCCATGCACAAGGAAAATGTGCCGTACCTGTTGAAATTGATCCATGGAAATGGGATTGTTATGTAGGGAAATATTCTGAAGAGCTTTGCAGTCTGTCAACAAATTTGGAGGTATCTGTACAGCAAGAGATGCCAGATTCTAAGTTCACAATATGACTCTTGCAATAGTCACTACAAGTAAAACTGTCTACTCTCTTTCCTTACAGCATTAAACAGCTTGAATTTGTTGTTCACAACAAACTGACATGTTCATTTTATATAATAGTATACATTTATGGATAGTATAGATAAAAAAACACAAACACTTCTGCAGTTGCCTGAATAGCAGAAATGTAAAAGAAAATAGTACTTTAAGGGCAGAAAGGAGATGGTAGAAAGAAAAGGAAACACTCCCAACCCTCTTTTTCCTTTCCCTTCCATTTCCTTCCTAATGATAATGAGGCATATTTTCAATTTCGCATATATTGTAATTTATCATAATGTAGATATATAAAAAATAAAATAAAAAAAGAACAAGAACAAGAACAAAACAAAAAGAAGAAGAAGAAGAAAGTGAGACAGAAACAAATGAGAGACATAACCTATCATATCATAAATTTATTGTACATTTCATGGAAGAACTTGGATAGAATATAAAATCTGCAGCGTATACCTGCATCACATTATTATTGTTTAAGCAGAGTGACTTCAGGTGAGTGAGATTGCAAACAGAAGAGGGAAGTTCATCGATAGAATTTTCTGCCAAAAACAAGAGAAAACCACCAGAATTGTGAAGATAAGTAAGAACATATTGTAAAAGGCATGTAAGAATGGTAACTCAGCAAAGACAAAAAGCATATGAAAGAAGCATCTCGAAGCCCAGGGTTTAGAGCAAACACACTAATCCCCCAAAAGTTAGTGGCCACCTAACCATCTGAAGCTTGACACCTCCACAGTTTGTGAAAAATAATGTAATTTTTCTAACAAGCAACTCACTGAAATTCTAGGAGTGAAGAAAAAGAATGACAGAAGATACAGAGCATAAAATGGATTGCAGAAATCAGAGCATAAACAACTCCAGCTTCCAAATCCTTAATACCTTCTAGAAGCATAACAACAAAAATGAACAATTACTGAAAAAGCTCCAGCTCAGCAAAGCCTAATAGTAAGCCTTAGAGAAATGATCAAATTTAGAAACCAAGTTCAATGACGTGGTAGCAGATATAATGGATTAAAATGACAGACTGTCCAACCACAAAATGAAAGCACTAAAAAGCATAGAACCAATAATAAAACTTTTGTTTTCAAGTATATTGAGCATCATATAACTGCATGCAGACCCTGCAAGGGTTTAAGCAACATGTGCAAGGCCATACCATAATATGTCAAGTAAAACTTAAAAGCAAGATAGTGAAAAATTACATGGATAAAAATCTTAGAGAAGGCATGGGTCAAAATATCCTGTGAAACAAACATGCCATGTCAAATTTAAAGTGCTTTGGAAAAACAAAGACAGTAGGTTTGTAACTAACATTCATTTTGATCAAAACTAAACTATGAAACTTCGCAAAAAAGATGAGATTACACATCAGATATTTTCCCAATGCCTCAAATTATACATCCCTGGACCCTCTAAGGCTACATAAATAGCAACAGTTGTCAGAGAGAGAGAGAGAGAGAGAACAAAAAAAGAAGGGAATGAAGAACAAAAACAATTTAAAACTAGGTTTAAAGGTACCATTAGCTTGTAGTTCTTCCAGAGAGAAGCAACTCCCAATTGATTCTGGGAGAAACTCTAACTTGTTATTTGACACGTTTAAGAGCATCAACTGCATTGTCCAACAATCCATGTTAGTTACTACAACTTAGAATCTTAGATATTTACACTTCTATTGAAATCAGAGCATTGAATAGAAAGGTCATAAATCCACAAAAAGTTTTGAAAAGATCATGTGCTTCTACTCAACAAGCATTACCAGAGTGTTTGATTTGACTCCTATGTCAGCTATAATGTCTTCGAATTAAAAACCCGGCCATCAAACACACAATCTAATTTCAAAAGAAAGAAATCCCTTCTACTTTTAACCATGCAATCACTTAAGACACATGAACAAAGCAGTCAAACACACAAAGCCACACCAATGAGATACAAGTAAAAATAAGGTCTGCACAAGAGTTTTAAAATCAATAATTAAGAATAATGGTGAAAAAAGATTTACACACACAAAAGAAGGATGAGATTGGGAAGAAATATTTACAATTTTTTGCAAACTTTTAGGATTATGCACACACCCATGAATAAAAGGAAATAAACAAAGCATCACACAATTCCCAATTAAAATTGACGCAAACAAGACAGTATCATACAGAATGTCTATCTAAGTACTGCAGTCACCTCATCCGTGACACTGAATAATGGTATAAATACAGGTGTCTTGTTAGATCAAAATAACTGTGGAAAAAAAAATGGAGTTCATGGTACACTAGATACAGTTACTAACATTGCGCAAGCTCCCTATAGTCTCAGGCAGATGTGTCAATAAATTTCCTGAGATGGACTACTTCTCAAGTCTCACCAGCTGACCCACTGAAAACAGAAAACACAGATCTGATAAGAAACGAGTAGAGCATGACATTCAGCAACAAACATTACCCTTACAAGTTCACAGATAAAAGCAAATGAAAAAATGACAATTAACTAGACTAAATATAACATTCTCTTAGTTGGAGAAAAAAATTTACATTCATCAGGTAAGATAGTAATTCGATTCATATCAAGTGACATATTTTTCAGATATTGAAGTTTCCCCAGGTTTAGAGGGAGGCGCTCAATAACGTTATCTGCCAAAACCTGAAAAAAGACAAGGTATGAGAAATTCAAATTTCTATTATCAAAGTAGAATGATACTAAATCACTGCTCATTCACAGACTCAGCATCATTAATATCACCTATTTCTTTCATATATGCATACATTGTAACATAAGGAGAACTTTTGAAATAAACATTCCCTGATGGTCACAAACACACAATTATTGGATGCATGTCCAATAATGAATTCCCAGGAAGCAATCAGTCATCAAACAAATAAAACTTCTTTTCTTTTATAAAAGAATAACAATAATAAAGAATAAATGAGAGAATGCTAAAATTCTGATATGTTTGTTCCTCTCAAAAAGGTAGACAAGCAAATTACGTGAAAGGGGCAAAGAAAAGCTCCTATCTAATCACTGCAAATTACGTGAAAGGGGCTCAGCTTTTTGGAGCTCATTTGACAAACAAGAAGTGAATAAGGAGCAGAGCATCATTTTCCTAATCACTCTCAACTCGAATGAATCTGATCTGTAATATATGTTACAGGACAAATTGATATAAAATTAGTCTTGACTTCAGGACTGCCAGAACATCATAAAATAACTTAACTTTTGAGTGACAAAAAGCAATTATAAAGGATGCACAGACACATCACACAGATTCAAAGGGTGATATGTCTTCCTTCATCACCTCACCAGATTCTAAAAGTTTTTTTTCATAAATCTCAAGTGCTGAGGGGTGATTCCGGATGACCTATCAGCACCCATTCCACATCACAAATATAAAAAAAATTACTCACTAAATTCAAATAGATGTTAATAATAGATGTAGTGTCATAACCAGAAACAAATCCGAAAGTAACAAAAATTAAGCTTGCAACCCCAATTCTAACAAGAGCGGTAAGGTCTAGAAAACTAAATATATAATAAGGCTAACCTTGTACATATGTGGCTGTGTGAAAAACGGCTCATCCATCTCATTGTGCCCAAATCTACGATAACACACTATATCAATCACTGAACTGAAGAAGAATCGAAGAACAATCACTGAACTGAAGAAGAATCGAGAGAGATTTGAGTGAGAGAAAGAGAGAGCAACTAACCTCTGATCGAAGAAGACTAAGAGCTCCAAATCCCCGGAGATGAATCACCGATCTATGCTCAAAATCGAACTTCAAAATCGCAATCCCGAGATGAATCACCGAACTGAAGAAGAATCGAAGTAGAATCGAGAGAGATTTGAATGAGAGAGAGAGCAAAGAGTGAGTGAGAGATTTGAGTGAGTGAGAAGGAGACGGCAGTGCTCAAAATAGGGTTTTCAAAATAAAAGAGAGATAGAAGAGGGTGTGAAGAGAGACAGGGAAGAGGGTGTGAAGAGAGACAGGGTTTGAAGGCGTTTTTTAAACGTCTTCTATTTACGAAACGGTGTCGTTTTACCTAACAAAAAAGGCGACGTTTAAAAAACGCCGTTAATTATCAAAAAAAGTGACGTTTAACTAAACGTCGTTAATTAAACGCCGTTAAATCCTCACTTTCCTGTAGTGAAGCGAGGTTTTTTATTGTTAATAGAACAAGTTGACATTTCCTAATTACTTGATAGACAAGTTTTCACAAATCCAAGGACAGAAGCTAGCTAGATTTATTTATTTATTTATTTATTGTTAATCAATCGAATTCACATTTTTTAAGAAATAACATTAGCTAAATTTAAATATTAAATTTTGGACATGAAATGAATGTGTTACTAATAGTTGATATATTATAATATGTTTTGTCACAAAGATAAAAAAAAAAAAAACCTTTTAAACTAATACATTAATGCTAATCCAATAATATTCAATATTTAAATTTAATCACCATTAACATTACTGATTTCAAAACCACCAAAAAAAAAAAAAAGTCAAAAACTTCATAGAAAACATGACTACAGATATTGACTCATAGCTTGATCGTTAACTCACAATTCTGTGATTAATTGGGATTTGCACAAGTTAATCTACACATTAAGTCATCAAAACAACAAAAAAAAAAAAGAAGTCATTTTATATAAAATTTAATAAATATATATTATTACTCATGAAAGGAGATTGACAATACGAACGTGTTGCACAAAGTAGGACATTATTGTCAATCTTCATTTTTTATGTTCTTGGAATTTCTTGTTTGGACAACATTCTCAATGGTCCAAAATCGATCTTTTTCGTGGTGTTTTTAAAATTTCTTGTTTGGACAACATTCTCTCAATGATTTAGAATTGATCTTTATTCCTTCATTAAATATATAGCATAATAAGCATGTTGACATTATCTTTCATCCTTTATTTATTCTTTTTTTTAAACTTGCCATTGCTTTATTTCATACTAGCATATCACCCGTACTATGCACGGATTATGTTTACTGATGATACAGTTTGTTCCAGTGAAAGGGTCGGACAGGTCCAAGCTCCTCAATGCCCACATCCAAATGATCAAGTCCACCGAATAACCTGCAAACAAGTCCAACAGGGAACGGGGTAGTCCCCCAGTGAACCCTCCGACGAGCAAGTTAGAAGGAGGAGTAGGGTGTAGAGAGAGATTAGAGATAGAAAGCTTAACCTTCTTCTTGTCTTCAACGTTTGCTTATATCCTTTGGTAATCATTTCGCTGTCCCTTCTGACCTGCCCTCCTCGCCGAAAGTCTATGTTGTACCTTACCTTGTTTAGGGTAAGGGGGTCCTGTTCCGACGGAGAGGTATTGTCGTAATAAATGCTGTGATGGGCTGCATTAATGGTGATGTGTAGTGGCAATAACTTTGCAGATCTTTGTCTACTGATGTGGCTCGTCCTTCACCTGCCATGTGTCTGAATGTCATTGGCTCTTTATGCCATGTTGGATTCCAGCTGTTCTGGACCTCACCAGCTGGGTTATGTATTGGGCTCCAAGTGACGGGCTTGGGTTGTTCATAGTGATTCATGACCTTTATGGGCTTATACACGTCAGTAGTCCCCCATTCCCGAGTGCAGCTTTAGTCCAACGAAGGGAATACTAATGAAGAAAATGAGGGTGTTAGGGATTGGCAGGATGGAGGTCGACCGGCAGGGGTGACCGGAGAGAGAGAGTGAACACGCACCGGGAGGTGGTCCGGCCGTGCAGGGTGACCGAGTGGAAGGCCGACCACAGAGGAGGGGACCGACCGCGAAGGGCGACCGAGTAGGAAGGGCCGACCACGAGGAGGGGCCGACCGCGAAGGTGGACGAGTGGAAGGGTCGACCACGAGGAGGGCCGACCGCGGAGGGTTGACCGAGTGGGAGGGCCGACCACAAGGAAGGTCGACCGCGAAGGGTGACCGCGTGGAGGGCCGACCACGAGGAGGGTCGACCGCGAAGGGTGAGGTGGAGGGGCGTGGGGCTCGAGGGGCGGCGTGTCGCGTGGTGATTTGAAGTGGAAAAGACAGGGTAAGGGGAGGAGAGGAGACAATGGATCGTGGTCGTACACGTGGCAACATCCCGCGGGGGGGGGAGATTAGGTGTTGGATCATAAATGAAACGATAGGTCATTATGGGTGTTGAAAAGACAGTTTTGGCAGATGTTTTGAAAAGTTTTCAAACTGGCGAAAATTAATTGTGACCTTGGAATACGGGTAAGCCTTGGGCTTTTGGGATTATTCGATTCGCCTACTTGTGTGCAAAAAATCAAAAACATCCAAGTGTTAACTCCTTTGTTGCTCACGATACACCTCTGCGACACTTTTTTCGATTTCCTTGTACCCGCATCTAAGCGATTCACAAACATACCATAGAAATGGCCCAAGAAAAAGCTGCGAATGTCAGGGTGGATCCGCTTGGTGATAACGATGCAGTGGAGTTAGCGGAGCAGTATAGGACGGAGAGGCAAACGGAGAGGGTGGGTGAGCCGGTGGTACGATCTCATGTCTCCACCGTAATGGCGGCTCCGAAGCCAATCAGCTAGGTGGAACCAGATCACTGACACATGAAGGCTGACAAATCAACAGTTACTACAGCGGATTTGGAGGCTATTCGCGAAAAATACCAGATGCCTGCTGAAATAGAGTTATTGTTGTTGATGTCGACGGAGAGGCCATCCGACGCCAGGCCAGGGGAGTTTGCCCTTTATGAGGAAGCATTGAAGGGAGGACTGAGGCTGCCCCTGCCGCAAGTGGTGGTAGATGTCCTGAATCGTTTGGAGGTAGCGCCGGGCCAACTAATGCCCAATGCGTGGAAGATCGTACTAGCCTGTGCAAGTGCGTGGCCGAAGGCAAACGAAGGGGCAGCCATGATAGTAGACGAATTCTTCGCATGTTACAAGGCCTCAGAGCAGCAAGAGACTTGGGTCACTCTGCAGGCAGCAGTAGGGAAAGGGCTGGTGGCGGGGCTACCGTCGTCGATCAAGGGGTGCAGACCACGGTGGTTCTATGTGTCCGCCAGTGGAGGGGTTGGAGTGCGCACCATTTGGAAAGTGCCCACCAAGTCTGTGGAGCCGAAGCTGGGAGCAGCAGCAGATGAGAGAATAAAGAGGGTGAAGGCGTGGCGGGAGAAGGAGGGGGTCAAGTGGGACAAACTCGTTCAACCCTCAGCCTTGTTTGCAACGGGGTTGGGTCCTCAGCCGAGCGGGGGAGATGTGGGGCGAGCTGAACTGGAGGCAAGGAGAAAAAGTGCAGGAGGCTGAGGATAGGGCCATGCTGGCCAAGGCCACGAAATTTAAGGAGGCGCAGGAAGACTGACCGCTTATGCCGATCGTGCGGGAGAGGATCCGATCGCACCCCAAGCCGCTGGGGGGGAAGGACTTAGGCAGTTTTGTGCCACGACTGCCCCCAGTGGATCTTGTGAAGGAGCAGGCGAACAAGGAAGGGGAGGCTCTGAAGAAGAAGAAGAAGAGTGCCCCTGAGGGGGCTGCAGATGCGCCTGGGTCGAAGAAGGTGAAGGTTAGGGGGGAAGACACCCCTATGGTCAAGGAGGCAGAGAAGGGGGCAATGGAGGAGACCCCAGGAAGGGTGGTTGCCCAAGAAGTGGTGGAGGGCACCCCAGCATTGGAGGTTGTGGAGGTCGCCCCAACAGTGGTGGAGATCGCCTCAGGGGTCGCGAAGGTCACCCCCGAAGTGCAAGCAGAAGGTAGGGCAACAGGCCCTGAGCCAAAGGGAGGAGAACAGTCCCAAGGCGGTCTTACGCCCGAAAGAGGGGGGGTCAGTCTGATGACTGCGATCTACCACGCTCGCGCAGTGGCTGGGCGGTTGGAGGAAGAAGAGGGCCCAGCCAGGGCAGGAGCAGATCGCCTTGTGGAGATTGTGGAAGAGGTAGCCTTGCGCTCAGCAGCCAGATTCAATGAGGCTGAGCTGCTGAGGGGGTTATGCTCTGTTCAAATGGAGGTAACCACCTTAGCGGGGC